>QXTE01000166.1:270282-579309 GCA_003942145.1 Platysternon megacephalum
GAGGGGGTGAAGGGAGAAATGGATGAACAGAAAGGACTGGAAGACTTTGGAAGTAAGTTTTTTTACTATAGTAATTAAAATGTGTATTTTAGATAAGGGAGGTCTTTTGAAGGATTTATTTAAAAAAACATATGTCTGAAGATCCAAACATTTAAGGCTAAAGATGATTGTGCATCTAAAAATCTATGCAAGGATTTTTGAGAGATGTGATTTTATAATCTTCACCAACTCACTAATGAACTATTTTTAAAGCAAATTTTAAACTAAGATCCTGTAGACTGACATGTCCTGAGTAAACATGAGGCAAATGCCTGTTATGTGGCTTCATTACCCCTTGAATGGCTCTTTAACAGTTTCAGTGTAGTGCTAATAGGTCTGGCAGGCTGGAGGCTTTTTCTCTTTTAACTACTAGATCCCCTTCCCAGGAAGACTCGGAGCCTGCAGGAAGGGTCAGAACAGGGATAGGAAAACCAGAAGGGTGGACACTAAGACCCAGTGGGCGCCCCCAACCACTTGGCGCCCTAGGCGACTGCCTAGTTCGCCTAGTGGTTGCACCGGCCCTGGACGCAACCCCTCTGCTCCTGTCCTCTCCTACTGGCTCGAACACCTCTGGTTTGTAAACACCACCCTTTACAGTCCCATGTAGCAACTGTCTTTACAGTGACATACCAGCATCAGGACCCCTTGCCATAGAGGAGAGATATCTCTCCACTAAGGGATTTCCTTTTACCTTGGTCTTGCTAGCATTTCCCTCTCTTCCCCCCCCCCCTTGCACTTTCTTCCTGTGTGCCTTTCTACTCTTCTAGTTAATGGGTTAACTAGCTCCTTAACTCTCCCCAGCGCAGACTGATCTCGTGATTAACCCGAGCTTCCCTCAATCAGGCCCTTCTCCAAGGAAATTAGTTGGACTTACAGTAACCAGAGTGCTGGTTCAGCTGCTGGTTCTCACACTGTCCCACACCTCCCTCGTTGTCTGGCAGAAAAGTTCCTCCTTCCCTGGGTTCTTACTCCTTTACTGGATGTGATGCTCTCTTGGTGTCGTGCTTTGCCCCCAGGGTGCTCTTCCAGGGTCCCCTGATGGGGTTTGCTCATTCTCCACCTGCAAAAACCACAGTTGGTTTTCTGTCTCAGCCCATAGGTCTTCATGCCAGGGGCAACCCAGTGGGATACTCTCCCCACTCTTGCCCCCTTTGTTTTGTGGCAGGGTTGTTGGCACCCCTCCTGGTTACCCAGGGTCTCCAGTTCTCCCAGACCTCCAAACTGCTCCTACTGTCCCTCCTCCCGTCATTCAGATGTCGTGGTTCCAGTGATCGCTCAACTCCCGCCTGTGAACTCTGGTTATCCTTATCCTGCAAGGCTAATTCTATCCTCTCTTCCTTCTACCCCACTTTCTCTAGTGGTCCTCCCGTCCCTTTCTACCTGGCTTTTGTTTCTCTAATGTTTTTCCACATCCCATTCCCCCATGTCTAGCTTTGCATTCCCCTTCCCCGATGGTTTTATTTTTTTCCAACGGGATCCCCGGATCTCCATCTGATTCCCAGGGAAGGGGCTCCAGTCAGTGCCTAGTGAAACGGGGTGGGATATGGTCACCACCACCCCAACCCCTTTCCATCTAAACTTCCCCTGAACTTCCAGAGGTACCTCGGCCATGGGGCAGAGTTTCTTATCTCCATGGATGCATTTGAGCCACAACATTTCCCCCAGGAGCAACCAGTGGGGCTTCACCGCTTCCCTCTTAACTGACGAGCAGGCTGAGGCAACGTCAACTAGACCCCTTTGACAGCTCCTCCCCAGCATTACAGAAACCGTGGATAGTTTCTTTCCCCTTCAATGTCCAAAACTCCTGGCCCAATTGCAGAACTCTGCAAACCCACATTCCATAGATTGGCAGCCCCTTTTTATGTGTCCTTGTCACCCGTACTGATAACACATGATACCCTGACAGCCAGCTGGAGTCACCCTAGATTCCGCCCTCTTCTTCTCTGCCACCTTTCCAGCCCACCCAATCTAGGATGACCACCTTAACCACATCATAATCCTGTGCCTGCTCGTCATTTAGAGCCAGGTCGGTCACCTGAGCGTCCCCTGTCAAATAGGGTGTAGCCATAGGGCCCAGGTTCCCTTCTCCCAATCTGCACTCTTAGCTACTCTTTCAAAAGTGACCAAACATGCATTGGAGTCATCTGCAGGCCCACCTTACAGAGGCCTAGTGCCTCTGCCCACCTGCTGTTCCCTGCCACAGGATTCATCACACCTGGGAGTAGCTGCTGCTGTATATCAGCTTGCAGTGACAATGCTGGTTCTCAGCATTCTGTCCCACACTCAAGTTCAAGGTCACTCAAACCTGATCCTCAACAGTGATCTTCACCTCTGCGCCTGACAGGTGCTCAGCTAATCTGACAATCAGGCCCTAATAGTTTTCCTGAGTTCAGCTCCCTGAAATTGTAACCCTAATGAGGGAAAAGGGCAGGAATTCTAGAGCACTCCCACATAAATGGAAAATTGACCCCTCCATAGGTGAGGTCCTTAACATTCTATCTACCCTGACATTATAGTGCAGCTCTCTTGACACTCGGACCTTGATTCTCTGGTCCAGTAGGCCCACTTTGTGCAGTGTGGTACAAAATGGCACTAAAATGACCAGCGAGAGAGCTGGTGGAGCATCCCCCTTGTACAGAGGAACTCTTCAAGTGGTTGGAAAACTGTTAGAGGAGGGTCTGCTCCCTTCTTCATCAACTGTGTTTCCCCTTCCCCTCCCCCTCCCATTCTTGATATAAGCGCATGAAAATGGCAGTTGGTTTGACTGCAGGGGGCATGATGGAGCAGAGCCTCTATGACTCCTGAGCTGTCATTGATGTAACTTACACCAGTGGCAGGAGTTAGAGTTGGCCCCCTGCTGTTCTAATGTTTGGGGGGGTGGGGGGGTGGTGTCAGTTGGCCAAGCATCAGGGAGCTGCAACACCTTCCCTGAAGCTGCCACTCTCCACTACAAGCGTAACTGGGACACAGTGTAGAATCGAGGCCTTTACCTTTATTTTTATTTGCCAAGATGATACATTGCTCCTGTGTAGTCAGATTGTCACTAGATGCATGAGGCAACTTCAGGAGACTTTGGAAATTCGGACTCAGGTTTGTTTGTATTGACCCTCCTTGATGACTGGGTCATCTAGGGGATTACATTAAAATAAACAAGCTAGATAGGTCAAATTTGCCTTAAATTAGGCATTTACATCAATATTTAGGTATATTTAAATAAAAATGACCAGGTTTGCAGTGCTGCTAAGCAGTGACAACTCTCACTGATTTCAAGAACAGTTAGCAATGCTCATCTCTTTTGAAAAATGGCTACTTTTTATTTAGGTACCTAAATACAAACATAGGTTTGGGCACTCACATGTGAAAATTTTGGCCATGCATGTTTTAAAAAAGTGCTTGACAAGTCTTGGCAACTGCAGACTCAGTGTTTGTTTCTGCCTATACGAGAGAGAACGATTGAGTTCAAATTAACACCTTGACTGTATAGAAACTCCTCCACATGTGCTATACAGGGCCGGCTCCAGGCACCAGCTGACCAAGCAGGTGCTTGGGGCGGCCAATCGGGAGAGGGGCGGCACGTCCAGCGATTCGGCGGCAATTCGGCGGAGGGTCCCTCACTCCCGCTCGGAGCGAAGGACCTCCCGCCGAATTGCCGCCGCAGATCGCGATCGCGATCGCGGCTTTTTTTTTTTTTTTTTTTTTTGCTGCCTGGGGCAGCAAAAACCCTGGAGCCGGCGCTGGTGCTATAGATGAAAAGATAATTACATCCAGAGTTCAGAGCTTGTAATTTACAAAATATATTTGTAAAGTTAACTGTTCATCTGTTGTAAATTAGAAAGCCGCATATTATAGCATGGCACTAGCAAGGCTGAAGTCCTGGGGAAAAATGGTTGTCACCTACTAGAAAAAAATTCAGATGCTTTTTTTTTTTGCACTCATAATTTTAAATAGACTTTGTGTGCTGGATATGTGAAGTCCTCAGTGAGCACAGCTGTCTCTGCCCTTTCTGAAGAAAAAATAATATAGAAACAAGGAAATGATAAACAATAGGGCGCTTGGCGTGTTCACTACCTCCATTTTATTGCTGCTTTAATTATGCACCATTAAATAACTCTGGTTCCTTAACCCCCTGGACAGGATGCACAGTGATCGGGAATCCTCATGAGTACCATTCATTCAGGCTGAGCGCTGGGGACAGGATTTGGGCCTCAGTGCAATTTTCTAGATAACCAGACTCTCGAAATTCTTCTGCTCACTAACATACTATTTGGTGTTCCGCTTCTCATGGAAACACACCACATCCCTGACACAGCACCCAGGAAAGTCACAAATCCAGTGTCTCCCCAATGCTAGCCTGTCTCCCTCTCAGCATCACTGGTAAAACTGAGTAGGAAACCCCGTGAGATGTTCTCTCATGGGCTTCCCAATATTTCCTCTTTTCATTTTCATGGAAATGGAAGTGCTTAATTTGTAATGAAAGAGGAGCTGGGGCTCAAGTAATTTTTTTTACTTTCATAAATGATGCGACAATCCCAGAGGCGCTATGAACTGCCAGACTTAGAGGTGCCAGGGCTCAGCCCTGGCAAGCCCTGGCACAAATTAAGCATTGGGGAACAGCCTCTCTCATGGGATTTTGGCAATAATAACTGAAAGTGCAGATGCTCACAAAAAATAAATCTAATGAAACCCAAAAGCTAGCCAAATATTTTCAAACCTCAAAAAAGCTTTGAGGGCGTGTGACCGAAGTCCCAGGGGGAGTCAGCTGAGGTCACTCAATTAGGGTGAACTGCAAAGAATGGGGCAGACAATCCCCAAAGCTGGTGGATATTCTAATACTTAGATTTACTAAGTCAGCACTAAACAGCTTCTATAATACCTCAGTGGCTACCCAGAAGCCAATAACACAGTTCCCTTAAAGCAACCCAGCCTCAGGCCTTCACCTAGTTACTCAAGTTAGATATGATGAAGATTAATGAAAATTTTATTTCTAGGGCTGTCAAGCAATTAAAAAAATTAATCGTGATTAATCGCATTGTTAAACAATAATAGAATACCATTTATTTGAATATTTTGGATGTTTTCTACATTTTCAAATTGATTTCAATTACAACAGAATACAAAGTGTACAGTGCTCACTTTATATTTATTTTTATTACAAATATTTGCACTGTAAAAAACAAAAGAAATAGTATTTTTCAATTCACCTCATACAAGTTCTGTAGTGCAATCTCTATCATGAAAATTGAACTTACAAATGTGTTTTATTTTTCAATGCAGTTATTTTTTGTACATACAGGTCTGTCACATCTTACGCTGGGGTTACGTTCTGCAGTCAGCGCTAGGGTGACCAGATGATGGGAAGAAAATATCGGGACACATGGTGGGGGTGGGGGAGGGCTGAGCAAAAAAAAAAAAAGCCGAGCGAGTCCTGCCCCGGTTGAGAAAAAACAAAACAAAAAAGAAACCACAGTGCTGCCGGCGGATACCAGGACAAAATGCGTCCCGACCAAAGATCAGTCGGGACACGGGACAGACACCGAAATATCGGGACGGTCCAGATAAAATCGGGACGTCTGGTCACCCTAGTCAGCGTGTAAAGCGAAAATCGCGTATAGTCAAAATTACATTGAGTGTAATGGCGGGCAGAATCGCCCGCACTACAGGTACAGTATTAAAATTGTTATTTTTCTCTTTTTTTTTGGTTTTGTTTGTTTTTGCCAACCGCGTAAAGCTGAAATCGCGCATGTTAAATGCGCGTAAGATGCGACAGACCTGTAATTCTAATGTAAAACCTTAGAGCCTACAAGTCCAATCAGTCCTACTTCAGCCAATCACTCAGACAAACAAACTTGGTTACAATTTGCAGGAGATAGTGCTGCCCGCTTCTTGTTCACAATGTCACCTGAAAGTGAGAACATGTGTTTGCATGGCACTGTTGTAGCTGGCGTCGCAAGATATTTATGTGCCAGATGTGCTAAAGATTCATATGTTCCTTCATCTTCAACCACCATTCCATAGGACATGCGTCCATGCTGAGGATTGGTTCTGCTCGATAGCGATCCTGCTCGATAACAATCCAAAGCAGAGCGGACCGATGTATGTTCATTTTCAACATCTGAGTCAGATGCCACCAGCAGAAGGTTGATTTTCTTTTTTGGTGGTCAGGTTCTGTAGTTTCCACATCTGAGTGTTGCTCTTTAAAGACTTCTGAAAGCATGCTCCATGCCTCATCCCTCTCAGATTTTAGAAGGCACTTCAGATTCTTAAACCTTGGGTCGAGTGCTCTAGCTATTTTTAGATATCGCACATTGGTATCTTCTTTGTGTTTTATCAAATCTGCTGTGAAAGTGTTCTTAAAACAAACATCTGCTGGGTCATCATCCAAGACTGCTATAACATGAAATATATGTCAGAATGCAGGTAAAACAGAGCCGAAGACATACAGTTCTCCTCCAAGGAGTTCAGTCACAAATTTAATTAACGCATTGTTTTTTAACGAACATCATCAGCATGGAAGCATATCCCCTGGAATGGTGGCTGAAGCATGAATGGGCATATGAATGTTTAGCATATCTAGCATGTAAATATCTTGCAGCGCCAGCTACAAAAGTGCCATGCAAACACCTATTCTCACTTTCAGGTGACATTGTAAATAAGAAGCAGATAGCAGCATCTCCCGTAAATGTAAACAAACTTGTTTGTCTGAGCGATTGGCTGAACAAGAAGTAGGACTGAGTGGACTTGTAGGATCTAAAGTTTTAATTGTTTTGTTTTTCAATGCAGTTATTTTTTGTACATAATTCTACATTTGTAAGTTCAACTTTCATGATAAAGAGATTGCACTACAGTACTTGTATGAGGTGAATTGAAAAATACTATATATTTTGTTGATCATTTTTACAGTTCAAATATTTGTAATAAAAATAATATAAAGTGAGCACTGTACACTTTGTATTCTGTGTTGTAATAGAAATCAATATATTTGAAATGTAGAAAAACATCCAACAAATATTTAATAAATTTCAATTGATATTCTATTGTTTAACAGTATGATTAATTGCAATTATTTTTTTTAGTTAATCATGTGAGTTAACTGCGATTAATTGACAGCCCTACTTATTTCATCATATAAAAAAAAAGTTCTACCAATCCCAAAGGATCGGACACATTACCTCCCAGGTTAATGAATATTCCAGATCTTACCCAAATACACGTTTACAGCCAATTCTCATTAACTAAACTAAAATTTATTTAAAAAGAAAAGAGACAGAGTATGGTTAAAAGATCAATATACATACAGACATGAGTTCAATACTTGAGGTTCAGATTCATAGCAGAGATGGTAAGCTTTATAGTTGTAAAGAATTCTTTTAGATTTTAGTCCATAGGTTATAGTCCAATATTATATTCAGGGCAGACCAGTCAGCACTGGGATCTCAATCTTGTGGCTTAAGCTTCCCCTGCGTAAATGCATCAAGCAGATCTGAGATGACAGGATCAGGACTCAAGGGTCTTTTAATACAGTGTTCTAGCATCCACTTGACCATACAGTCCTGGGCAAACAATAGGCTTCTGATGTAACCTTCTGCTTCCTAAACACCACCAGTAATTAGTTACACAAATTAACATAGGGCAATTTATTCATTAGGCAGTATATCACAAACTTCAAAGAGACATATAGACAATGACATTATTTCACCCAAGATTAATCTAAATATTCATATTCCCTTTTGATCTCTGAATCCATAGCTATAGTGACAGACAGGAACTGTCTGTTTACATGGCTAACATTTACAAGTACACATATACAATTAGTATCACCCCTAACTTTAACAATATAGGTTTGCATTGCAAAGCTCTAGCCTATCTAGCACTGAATGGCCTTAATTACCATTTCTAACATGTCTCTACAAGCTGACCCTGGGTTAATTAGCCTGCAGGCTGCTTAACCCTTTCCGGCCATGTGTTACACTCTTTATATGATTCGTTGCAAGTATATAACTGTGGTAGAAATAATGATTTGCATGATTATATTTTAATTAGATAACATCACAGGGCGAAGTGTTCTTTTACCTGAACAGGCTAGCCTGTCCTCAGAACCAAATTCTACCCCTTTACAGCCTGTGCAACCCTGTTGACTTCAGTGAGGTTGTGTGGGGGTATCAGGGCAGAATTGTGCCTAGATACTTACTAAAAAATAGGACTGTTGGATCATATTAAATTCTGTGCTCTTAAACAGGTCACCTCATGATGAATAATTCAACTGAGTCGAATCTTCTCTCTACTTTTTATGATGATTATTATCCTGAGTTGGGCTCCGTCTGCAGCACAGAGAATATCAAGACCTTTGGATCCGTATTTTTTCCAGTCCTTTACTGTGTGGTGTTCATGTTCGGCTTGGTGGGAAACAGCTTGGTCATTTGCGTTCTGATAGTTTGCAAGAAACTGACCAGCATGACTGATGTGTATTTGCTGAACCTCGCCATCTCTGACCTGCTTTTTGTTTTCTCCCTCCCCTTCCTGGCTCATTATGCTTCAGACCAATGGACTTTTGGAAATGCAATGTGTAAAACAATATGTGGAGTTTACTACATTGGCTTCTACAGCAGCATATTCTTCATAACCCTCATGAGCATAGACAGGTACTTAGCCATCGTCCACGCTGTGTACGCTCGGAAAGTTCGAACAACCATGCTCAGCATTGTTATAAGTCTCGTCATTTGGTCAGTGGCCATTTTAGCTTCAATACCACATATCTTCTTTATCCAAGAACTTAATGAAGATGGCATTGTGAAGTGTGCTCCTTATTACCGAGATAATAGGACTACTTGGAAACTTTTAACCAATTCTAACGTCAATGTTTTGGGCCTCTTGATCCCACTTGGCATTCTCATTTTCTGCTACTCCCACATCTTGAAAAATCTGCAGAGATGTGTGAACCGAAACAAGTATAAAGCGATGAAGCTGGTTTTTGTTGTTGTAGTTGTGTTTTTCCTCTTTTGGGCACCCTTCAACATTGTGCTTTTTCTGGACTCTTTGCGAAGCCTGCACATCATAGATGACTGTGAGATGAGCAAAAACCTAGACCTGTCCCTGCAGGTGACTGAAACCATCTCCTTCATCCACTGCTGCCTGAACCCAGTGATCTACGCTTTTGTGGGTGAAAAGTTCAAGAAATACCTTCATGAAATATTCAGAAAACATGCAAGATTCTTATTGATTTGCAAAGACCACAATGTCTTTCAGAGTCACTATAGTACCTCTTCTATGCGCACCCAGTCCTCGCTTTCTTCTGTTATTGACCCTGTCCTGTAAAATAGAATGGGCCAAATACAACCATTCAGGGGTGCATTTGGTGTGATATAAGTATCAGTGACTTTGAAAGAAAATACTCCAGGCAGCTCAGTAAATACATTCCTTCACAGGGAGGACTTTGCTTTCCATTAAAATTCTCAGTTACCATAGTAAATCACTGTGGTATAAAAGCTCAGACAATGTTATAATTTCAGTGTCCTTAAATGTATTAATTTGAGCTCATATATATATATATATGAGCTCAAATATATATAAAATATGCTACCTTACAAGGGGAACCAGGCTGTTATCAATATTATTATTTTTAACCCTACACGTCACTCAAGTGCTCAGGGACCTATGGACATGCATAAGACATGTAACTATCAACCTAATTTATGAACTTGGTTTTATAGTATAATTCCAATTATCCAAATTCCCTTTATCCAGAAATCCTAATTACCCAAATCTACAGTGTGTCCATCTACAGTGTGTCCAGCCTTATGTTAGTTCATCACACACACACCTTCTCCATTAGCCTCTTTGCACCTGTAAGCTCTAATCAATAGCTTTGTATTTTGTATAGCAGGTCTCAATAAAGTTATTTTTTTACGCTTTTTAATAAAGTACAAAGTATTAAGCTAACATCACCATTACTCCCTCTGTTCCCTGTATTTCTATATCAGTGATACTGCACCTCAAAATAGCACTTCCATTTATCCAAACACCTGGTTAGTCAAAAGGTTGAGATGTTCCCCAAACCACTGGGATTTAACACTAATGTACGTTGTCACTGGTGGTTTAAAAAAATTTTTTTTCCTGATGTATACTGCTTTTTTTCTGGTTGAGTTTAATAGCCCCCGTTCTTAAACATGAACAATAGAAACAGAGTTACAAACACCAAACTTATGAACTGACTGGTCAACCATACATCTCATTTGGAACCAGAAGTACACAATAAGGCAGAAGAAGAGGCAAAATAAAATAAATAAAAAGCAAATACAGTACAGTACTATATTAAACGTAAACTACTAAAAAAAAGGAAAGTTTAAAAAAAAGTTTTGGCAAGGAAAATGTTTCTGTGCTTGTTTCATTTAAATTAAGATGGTTAATAGCTGAATTTTTCTTCTGCATAGTAAAGTTTCAAAGCTGTATTAAGTCAATGTTCAGTTGTAATCTTTTGAAAGAACAACCATAATGTTTTGTTCAGAGTTCTGAGCATTTCAGAGTTCCAAACAGCCTCCATTCCTGAGGTGTTTGTAACTCTGAGGTTCTACTGTATTTGATAGTATATACTTGCTATAAACATTAGGGTAATGGAAGTATGCTTACTCCTGAGATTAATTATTACTTGTGAATAGTTTAATTTACATCATTGAGACAACTTGTATGAGTAAAGGTTTCCAGGAATTTGCTCTAAATGAGAAGACAAGGAGGATTATATCTAAGGGTATGTCTACAAAACAAAGAAAACCTCATGGCTGGGACTGGGGCTCGCAGAGTTCAGGCTGTGGGGCTGTGTCATTGCTGAATAGATTTCTGGGCTTGCACTGGAGCCTGAGCTCAAGGACCACCCCATCCTGCAGGATCCTAGAGCCTGGGCTCCAGCCTGAGCCTGAAAGTCTATACAGCAATGAAACAGCCCTTCAACGGGAGCTCTGTGAGCCTGAGTCAGCTAGTACAGGCCAGCCGCAAGTGTCTATTGCTGTGTGGCCATACCCTAAGGCTCTAAAGCCTTAAAGATTGTACATATGACTGGTAGAATCAGCATGTCAATGGCATACAGAACATTCATCACACACTGTATATCAGTGATACTAAACCTTTAAAAAAGGAAGGGCCATTTTATTTCTTTTTCTGTTTTGGTTCATCTCTGTCATCTCCTCTACTGTCTTTCTATTCTTTCCTTTCCCAGTTTATTAAAAAAATAGACTGTGGACTTTTAATGCCTTTCTATTTTTTTCTCATTTTTTGCTCCCCCAGCCCTATAGATCAGAAGGTACCTCAGGTTGGTGGAACATACCTTAGTGGCTCTTTGGTTTACTAAAACCAGCGATACCTTGTACAGCAACCAAAAAATGGATCAAATTTGTCTCTGAAATAACCCTCGGGCACTCGGGGTTACACAAAGATTAATTTGGTTTAATAATTCAAAATTAGAAGCCATATTTTTCATTTTAAAATATGCTTGCATTTCTTTCTCTGTGACAGAAGAAAACAGAGTAAACAGGAAACCATAGATCAGTGGTCCCCAACCTTTTTCGTCTGGTGGGCGCCAGACGACCACGAAGGACCGTGGCGGCGGACGAGCATCCGCCGAAACGCCACCAACAAGCGGCAACGTCAATAGGCATCGCCGCCAAAATGCCGCCCACAAGCAGCGTCATCCAGCGGTGTCGCCGCCGAAATGCCGCCGAAAATCAGCGGCATTTTGGCAGCGATGCCTCTGGATGACGCTGCTTGTTGGTGGCATTTTGGCGGATGCTCATCCGCCAGCCAGTATGCGGGCGCACTTAGATGCCCCAGCGGGCACCACGTTGGGAAACCTGGCATACATAGATAGATAGATTAGATAGATCATTGGAATGGTCAGCCTTGGGGAGAGACTCAAACATTTTAACATTTGGGTGTTTTCTTCAGCAACAAGTTATCTATTTTCTTCATAATTTTTTATGTGAATTGCACAAAATGCAACCAGTGAATACCAATAAAATAAATACAGATAATAATGTTTAAAAAGTAAAGTTGAATATGATAATATACTACTGCTCTGTCCCCCCTTTTTAAAAAAGATTAAGTGACCAAAATTGAGCACATTTCCTTATGATGAGAATATGACATTATATAATATAATTTATATTATTTCCATATTACCTAATCTCAATTTCTTAATACTAATATATTATGATATAAAACTTACTGAGGACAGTGCAAAATTCAGGAGAACTAGAGCCCTGCAAATCCACGGATATCCACTTTATATCCGAGGATGCAGTTGTATTGTCCACCATGTTTGCCGATCAGATGCTGATATAATGAGATTCCTGCGTGTACTTCAAAGAGACACAAAGCCCCCCATCCCCAAAGAGAGAGACGTGTCACATAGACCCACTCACAGCAAAGTCCACCCCTCTCCCCATCGAAAGAGAAACTAAATATTCCCTCCCCACCTCCCGCCCCGCCTACAGAGAAAGGAGAGGTGATATAGATCAAGACAAGCAGCAAAATCCCCCATTTTCCTATAGGTGATCCCTGCTGTTTAAGCAGCCAAGCCGCTGGAAGGCAGCTGCTTCTGCAAAGTAAGTCAGTGTGGCACACTGACTTACTTTGCAGAAGCAGCTACCTCCCCCTCCGACTACCCATCGGGAGAGGTTTCCTAAATTGTTTGGCTGCTTTAACTCCATGGATAGGAGCATGGGAGATTTTGCTGCCTGTCTTGATCTATATCACCTCCCCTTTCTCTGTATACAGAGGGGAGAGGGAAAATAGGATCTTGAAAACGGAGAAGCAGCTGTCTGCAGCTCATAGCCCATGTATGAAAGAAGCAAGTCCCTGCAAAAATTAAGCACTGGCTGGGTTAGGGTGACCAGACAGCAAGTGTGAAAAATCAGGACGGGGGTGGGGGGTAATAGGAGCCTATATAAGAAAAAGACCCCAAAATCAGGACTGTCCCTATAAAATCGGGACATCTGGTCACCCTAGGCTGGGTAGCCAGAGAGCACTCACCCCCACCTGCGCCCCTCACCCTGTACCCCTCTCCTGTACTCCTTTCTTGCACCCACGTGGGGAAACTGACCTGGAGTCATGGGAGCGCCTGTCCTTGCTCCCCCACCTCCAGCCCGCGGGGGAGGGGGAAGGGGGAGGGCGTGGAAGATGACCTGCCAAGCCCATAGGTGCAAAAATTAAGCACCGTAGCCCTGAGATAGTATTGCTCTTGCATGCTTCCCCTTGCATGTGCAGGTACAGCTCTGCTCCAGTCGCAGGAACTTGTTTTGGGCATGGAGGGGAAGGGCTATGATAGGGACTCAAGCACCAGTGCCGTGTAAAACTCAAAGAGCTGTGGCAGGCACAGCAGAAGGCAAGGGAGGCAAATAGTTGCTTCTGGTGCACTGCACAGCTGCAGACATGCCGCTTCTACAAGGAGGGGTCTGGGGTCTGTGTGGTGATGAATAGCCCCCTCCCCGCCCCCACTGAACTCCTCTTATAGCCTGGTGTTCATAACTCACAGAACAATACAGAAGGGCAGTGCAGGATCCATGCTTTCTGGCAGAGATGGCTGGCTCCCAGGTTACCCAGGGGAAGTTGAAAATCAGCTGGAAACCTAGTAGGATGCCCATGGAATGATGGGATTGAGAAACCTGCATCATGTGATGCTGAACCTGCCCCCATGAGGTATTGCAAACCCTTCCCAAAACAACCTGCGGCCAGTTGCACAGTGGTATAGCTACCCACAGTGCACTGATCTCTGTGTCGATGCAAGAGCTGCAACTGTAGATGTGCTGGCTCTGCCCACAGGAGCTAATGTGGACATGCAACAGCGGTTTAATTACAGCAGTGGCTGTACGTCAAGGTAACAAGTCAACTTAACTGTGTAGTATAGACATTGCCTATGTCAATGGGAGAAGCTCTCCCGCCGACATAGCACTGTCTATACAGGGGCGTAGGTCAGTATAACTATGTCACTCAGGGGTTGTATGGATTTTTCACACCCCTGAGTGACGTAGTTATACCAATATAGGTCTGTAGTGTAGACCAGACCTCAGAAGTCATGGGTGTGACATGTTAGTTACCCTTTTATCCAAGGTGCAAAAATTCCTTGAAAATGTTTTTAGAAACCATTCTTATTTTTAATGTTATAAATGACCGTCTTCAGGTTCAGGCCAACATGTGGTACATTCTGGCTTGGGCTAAAATTTTCTCAGCCATAATTTCTTCTTTCCACTGCAAAATGCTTAGTTCATGCCTAGTACTACAATGCATGGCAGTAAATTGGAGCAAGTAAACATCAGTGCATCCATGTCTTAAGGAGCTTACAGTGGCACAGCGGTACCACTGCTCTAAGATTATTACTCGTGTAGCCACGCCATGTCAATGGGAGAGAGCTCTCGCATTGACATAATAAAACCACCTCCACGAGCAGTGGTACCTGGATCAGTGGGAGAAGCTCTCCCGCTGACAGGGGCGGCCTGTGGTGCCCGGGCTCCAGCAATATTCAGGGCCGGGGGCCTAGCTCCACCAATGTTTGGAGCCGGGTCTCTCCCCTGGCCCTTCCTGGAGTGTCCCCGGGCCCCCACCTGCCGCTCCCCCACGGCGCGCCTCCCCTGGGCCACAGAGTGTCCCTGGCTGATTAAAAGTGGGCGGCTGCCCCGCCGCTCCGCACTTTGCCTGTGCTGCCACCTAAGACTAGGCTACAGCACAAGAGCAGGCTGAGGCAGCTGGCTGCTGCTGCACTGGAAGAGGGGGAGGAGGTGCACACATAATTGGCAGCACCCACCGGGAGGAGACGCTGGAAGAGACCTCTGGACCTCACTCACCTGAGCAGCTGTTGGGGCTTCCTTGAGTGTCTGACCCTGTGATCCTGCCCCCCCAGCCCACAGCCACGGGCAAGAGGCAGCACCCTCCGCCCCCCGGTGAGGCTATGCTGTGGGCAGGGCTGGCCTTACCATGAGGCGAACTGAGGCACCCGCCTCAGGTGCCAGACTGTGTGTGGGGGGGTGGGGGAGGGGGCGCCACTAGGACCCAGAGTGTATACAATTGTGTCTGCTGCTGGTGCATGTGTAGTCTCTCTGCTCAGAGAGATGGTGGAGTGCAGTGCTGGAGGAAGGAGGGCAGAAGAGACATAACAGGCAGGCAGGAGGAAAGGTGAGAGGGAATAACAGAAAGCAGCAGGAGCTGCAGGGAGAGAAAGGAGGAGGAGCCTCTTATGTACCTCTCTAGCACCCCCAGGAACCTGGACTGATTAACGCCAGCTTCTCAGGGAGCTTCCTGTTTCCTGCTGCTTCCCTGAACCCACTTGAGGAGAGCAGGCAGTCAACTGAAGTAGCAGGAGCCAGTTAGGCCCTTAAGACGCTGTTATCTTCCCTCACTCAGGCCCTGCTACCAGCCTGCTTATTTGTCCCCTTCAACTGAGTGTTGAGAGCCACTATAGCACAGAACCGCAGTCATGAGTGAAAGAAGAAAACGCCCCAGAGGGGCAGCATTCAGAAAAAGAAAGCAAGCAAGCAAAGGAAGCTTTTCTCTCTAAGCAGGAAGGAGCTCTCCTGAGATACATAGACACAAATGTTCACGGTGAGCCTTCCGGCCCCAGTGAGGATGTGAGTGGTGAGGAGATGCCTGATCTTCCAGTTAGTCAGAATGCAGGTGACCTGGCAGCTACTGCAGCATCCATATCTCCATCTCAAATGGATCTAACCATGCACATTCCTGAAGAAAAGTGTAGATCAGAGAAGAGTGTGGTGGAGGCGCAAGAAACAGCTGCTGCTGAGTTTAGTTCCTTAAGTCTAGATGATCCAGGACTGTGGACCCACTTGAGCAGTACTTATTGGGTTTCCGGGAAGTGGGCGGGCGAAAGCCCGCCCACTGCTAAAGGATCCCCCCCAGCCTAAGGGGAGGACCCACAGGACTTTAAACCCAAATGATTTCGGGGGACAACTAATGAAAAACAGGGACAGGAGTGTGGTCAAAGGGTCAAAAGAAGGGAACCTGACGAGGACACCGAGCAGAGAACCCCAGACAGCGCCCACTGCTCCTCAAAGGCGTCAAGGGAGCCAGTGGACGCCGCCCAGAGGAACTCTGCCCGGATGCGTGAATGGACAGAGGATCGGAAACAGGCCCCACAGCCCCTGGGCGGGGTGGGTCTGTGTCTACACGCACTGCTCCTGCCCCAAGCGCACCTGCGGCCGATAGGAAGCTGCGGGGGCAGTGCCTGGGGGTAGCAGTGCACAGAGGCCCCCCGGCCCGCCCTGCCTAGGAGCCCCAGGTAAGCACCGCACCCCCCTACCCCCTCCCAGAGCCTGCACCCCCACCCCTTTCCCACACACCTCTCCCACCCCCAAACTCCCTCCCAGAGCCTGCACCCCACCCCCTTCCCACACACCCTCTCCTGCCCCCAAACTCCCTCCCAGAGCCTGCACCCCAGACCCCCTCCCCTAACCAAACTCCATCCCAGAGCCCAACCTCTCACCCCTTCTGCACTCAAACTCCCTCCCAGAGCCTGCACCCTGCACCCCAATCCTCTGCCCCAGCCCAGGGCCCGCACCCCAGCCCTCCTCCCCCCACCCAAACTCCCTCCGAGAGCTTTAGGCAGGTGGGGGGCGGAGTTTGGGGGAGCAGGTTCTGGGCTTTGGGCACCACCAAAATTTCTACAAACCTGCCGCCCCTGTAACCTTGCTCTCTACAAGGAGAGAAAAAGTAGTTTCCCCTTTCGCTTGCATCTGACACCGAACCACACAGGTTTCCCATTTTCTGACACGGGCAATCTCATCTTCAATTTGTCTAACTTCCCATTCAGCAGGTATATTAATGAACATGAAGTGGCATTCAGGGTCAGCTCCCTCCAACTTATACCAAATTACTAGCCTCTTCTGGTAATCCATATTGGGAATTTACTCAATTTCCCTGGGAAGTCAGCAGAGGTGTATTTAAGATCTGAGTTTAAAAGACGGGATCCCAGCGGTGCCTCCAATGTAGCATCCCCTATCCACCCGGTTACCTCCTTTAGTGCCAATCTCCTTATGGGTTTTGGTGGACAGACCTGGCTTCTTCTGGATCCTGCCACCACTCAGCAGGGTGTAACTTCTTTTTCTTCCCTTATTAATTTATTTAGCAGTGCCTCCACCCTCTATGCTCCTTCCTGGCAGGGTCACCTGTGCAGCGTGGGAGGAAAATACAAATCACAGAGTAATCCCCACTTATTTGCCAGATAGCTGGAGGCTTCCAAGAAATAACACAAACATATACAGTAACTCCTTGCTTGACGTTGTAGTTATGTTCCTGAAAAATGCTACTTTAAGCTAAACGATGTTAAGTGAATACAATTTCCCCATAAGAATTAATATAAATAGAGGGGGTTAGGTTCCAGGGAATTTTTTTTGCCAGACAAAAGACATATATATACACACAGCATAAGTTTTAAACAAACAATTTAATACCGTACACAGCAATGATGATTGTGAAGCTTGGTTGAGGTGTCAGAGGGTGGGATATTTCCCAGGGAATGTCTTGCTGCTAAATGATGAACTAGCAATTGGCTGAGCCCTCACGGGTTAACACATTGTTGTTAATGTAGCCTCACACTCTACAAGGCAGCACGAATGGAGGGAGGAGACACAATAGACTCATGGCAGTGACTGCAAACATTCCCTGCGGAAACTGAACGTGATGATGAACCCACGCTATCCCACTGGACCGCACCACTCCCTCCACTTTCCAAAGTGCTGGGTGGTGCATGTGTGTGTGTGTGTGTGTGTGTGTGAGAGAGAGAGAGACACACACACCGTGTGTGTGTGTGTGAGAGAGACACGCACATTGCCCCTTTAAGTACACTGACTCCACTCTAAGTACATTGCCTTTTTAAGTAGATCAGCAAGTTGTGACAGCAGCTGCTGCCAGCAAGCTCCCTTCATCCTAAGCGGGGTGAGGGGGACACCCTGACATCAGCACCCCTTTTCTCCCCCACCCCTTGCAAAGCAAGCAGGAGGCTCCCGAGAGCAGCTCCAAGGCAGAGGGCAGAAGCAGCACACGGCAGTGGGGGGGAGAGACAGCTGAACTGCCTGGCAATTGATAGCCTGCTGGGCGGCTGCCGCACAGGGAACTTAGGGGAGCTGATAGGGGGGCTTTCCAAGCTCCCATCAGCTCGCTCCAACGGGCTGCTCTTCCTGCAAGCAATGGACAAAGCAGGCAGCTGCCAAATAATGTTATACGGGAGAATTGCGCAACTTTAAACGAGCATGTTCTCTAATAGATCAGTGATGTAACAACGAAACAATGCAACAACGTTAACCAGGAGGACGTTAAGTGAGGAGTTATTCTACAATATATTTAACATAGAAATTATATTAAAGAGAAGATAAATATAACATAACAGGGTAAAACACTATTCTCAGGATCACCAGTGACCCTACTCACAATACCCGTGAATTTCTCCAGTCACGTGACCTAAAATAGCAAATGTAAAATTAGTGTCCCATTGGTATGTGTACTTTGTAGGGTCCCTGGATGACTTGTGACCACGATATCGTCTGTGCAGCAGTAGACTCACAAGTGGGATAAGGTGGTAAGTCCTTCCGCAAATTTAGTAGGGCACCAGGTAATAAAATCCCCAAACCCTTACCTCCTGGCTTGAGAACACAGTTCAGGGTGTGAGGGGTCTCCCAAACAATTTTCCTGACTAGCTAACTAAAAGATGGTGACTCACAACTCTGTAATGGATCTTCAGGTTCAGAGATGGCTCTGGGCTCCTCGGTCACTGCAGAGGGCTGACGATTGCTGCTGGCAGGCATCCTCTTCATGCAGGAGTCAGGCTGCTTCTGGTGCCAGGATTTCCCCTCACCACCAACGGGTGCTGGGCTCAAGGTGCGGCTTACAAAACGACACTAAACTCCTAATCTCCCGCCCCAGTGCTCAGACCCACTTACAGCAGGTGGGCAGCCCTGGACTAGCAGCCAGAGCAGTGGTGCCATGTGGTGACTGATCTCACCTAGAGAGCTGGAAGCTTAACTCAGTCTGGCTGGGGGAAATTTTCCCAACAAAGCTCTACACACTGAGAGTCACCTTGGAGCAGGAAAGGCTCAAGCTCAAGGATCTTGCTGTCAAGTCCCCAGAGATCAGTTCTCCAGGGGAGCCCTGCATGCAGGCCTGGGACTCACCAGCTCCCCACACAGCTAGTCCTGCCCTTGCCCTGGCTGGCTCCAGACTGCTCCAAATTGGCTTCTCCCACCCCTGAGCTCCCAGGGAAAGGCTTCTCACTCCCTATTGGTCAAGCTGGCTCTTCTTCCTGGGCTTTCACTTGTCAATCATTTGAGTCTGCCCCTTCCTCCAAGCAGGCACACCAGCCATCTTTCCCCAAACCAACAGGGACCCATGTTGTTCTAAATAGTGTCTCTCTTCTCTCCCTCTTGGCTGCTGCACAGTCTCTGAGTCTGCCCCTGGGTCCCACTTCCTCCAGGGACAGTGTGCCTTTCCCTGAGCTACCAGCACACAGAGCCCCAGGAATCTAGGTAAGCTCCTTGGGATTTCTACAGCATGGCGGCAGTCCCAGCCATGGTGAGTACAGCCCTGGACATTGGGGGGATTGGCGATATGAGGAGGGATAGCTCACCGGCATGAGTTTATGTGTATAGGGCAAGGGTCGGCAACCTTTCAGAAGTGGTGTGCCGAGTCTTCATTTATTCACGCTAATTTAAGGTTTCGCGTGCCAGTAATACATTTTAACGTTTTTAGAAGGTCTCCTTCTATAAGTCTATAATATATAACTAAACTATTATTGTATGTAAAGTAAATAAGGTTTTTAAAATGTTTAAGAAGCTTCATTTAAAATTAAATTAAAATGCAGAGCCCCCCGGACCGGTGGCCAGGACCCGGGCAGTGTGAGTGCCACTGAAAATCAGCTCATGTGCCGCCTTCGGCACACGTGCCATAGGTTGTCTACCCCTGGTATAGGGCAACTGAACTGAATACTGGCACTGTTTTCCACAGTCAGTGGTGTTTTTAGCTGATATCTCACTCCTAAGGGTAATAGAGGCTGAAAGGGAACAGCTCCTGCAGGTGTCAGGGTGCCACCGGGACTGTAGGATACTTGCCTGTGTGTGCTGCAGTGGTGCTTGCTGAAGTAATTGCTGAGTGGTATGAGAAAGTGTCCTATGGCAGTGAATAAACCTTCAGCAGAGAATTGCAGGCTACCTGCAGGAAAGTTTCATCAGGATATCTATGGAGGATTCATGGGACATCCCAGTGCATGCAAACAAACAAACAGTTTACAAACAAACAGGGGCCACCTCTGCTTAACTCTACAGGGGAATGAAAAGCAAATAGGACCGCTACCTCTATTGGTTATTTAACTACCTCTTCTAGCACAAGTTAAAAAGGGTACATGAACAGATGTGTCCTGCTACTTTGGGGGTTCCATCCCTGTAATTTCAAAACAAACTGCATACTTACCAGAGGTTCCTTCCCCTGCATCAGGCTCCTCCATGCTCAATTGTAGGGACTGGCTGGATTGTGCAGGACTCAAAAACATGTCCTGGCTTGCTGTGCTGCTGGATCCCCCGGTCGCCTGTCCCCCATAATCCTGCTCCTCTTCCTTGTCCACATGCTTGCTGTTCACAGTGGTGGCCTGTGACACTGGCTCCTCCAAAGTATCTACAGGCCTCTTGGGGGTGGTGTGGGGTCTCTGCTAAGGATGACATGTAGCTCTTTGTAAAAGCGGCATGTCTGCAGCTCCACACAAGAGTGAGTGTTGGCCTCTCTTGCGTTCTGGTACGCTTGCCGCAGCTCCTTAGCTTTCATGTGGCACTGCTGCAGGTCTGTCTTGTAGTTCTTCTCCTCCATGCCCCGGGCAATCTGCTCGTAGATGTTGATGTTTCTGTGTCTGGATCGGAGCTGTGCTTGCACAGCCTCTTCTCCCCACAGACCCAGGAGATACACCACCTCCTCTGTACACCAGGCAGGAGCGTATCTGCAGTGTGGAGCAGGCATGGTCAGCTGGGCAGTTGCTAGGTGTGCTGGAGAGTTGCTAGGTGAGCTCTCCTAGGTGAGCTGGACAACCAGGAAATGGAATTTCAAAAATTCAGGGGGCTTTAAAGGGGAGGGGCAGTTTCTTGTGTTCCTGGCCGCTGGCAGCAGAGTTCAAAACAGTGGCCAGAGCGGTCAAGATGGGGCATTGTGGAACACCTCCTGTCATGCAGTTATAGATCACAATATTTAAAGCAAACATTTACACCTGTGATGGTGTTGCTGGTGTAGATATGTGGGCAGAGTTGGCATTGAGGTTTGTTGCATGGATTGGTTCCTGAGTTAGAGTTGTTATGGTGCGGTGTGTGGTTGCTGGTGAGAATATCACAGGACAGTCACTACGTAAAAGGATAAATGGACACAAGTCAGATATTAGGAATGGCAATATACAAAAGCCTGTAGGAGAAAACTTCAACCTCCCTGGACACACAATAGCAGATGTAAAGGTAGCCATCTTACAGCAAAAGAACTTCAGGACCAGATTCCAAAGAGAAACTGCTGAGCTTCAGTTCATTTGCAAATTTGACACCATCAGATCAGGATTAAACAAAGACTGTGAATGGCTAGCCAACTACAAAAGCACTTTCTCCTCCCTTGGTGTTCACACCTCAACTGCTAGCAGAGGACCTCACCCTCCCTGATTGAACTAACATCGTTATCTCCAGACTGATTCTTGCCTGCATATTTATACCTGCCTCTGGAAATTTCCATTACATGCATCTGATGAAGTGGGTATTCACCTACGAAAGCTTATGCTCCAATACATCTGTTAGTCTTAAAGGTGCCACAGGACTCTGTTGCTATTTACAGATCCAGACTAACACGGCTACCCCTCTGATGTTGAGAAAAGGTCCTTCAAAATGGACCGTTTGTGGGCCTTTATGTTGTGCTGATGACTTCTGTTAGTCACTCAGATACCCTGGTGAGAGGGGGTGTGAGTATTTAGATAGAAAGTGTGAAATGATCACGAGGGTTGAATGTTTGTTTTGGGCTTTTCTCAAAAATCATGGGCTGCCGGAGATCTGAGCCTCAGCTGCCTCCAGTTACTGGAACCAGAGCTTTTGCTATCCCATAAGTTCCTTTTCATAGCAACAGGCATAATTACCCATCATGCCCACCGAGGGCCAGGGCAAATGGCAGTAATATTGATTTTTCTCTTTCACACACCTTGTTTGGGCCTTGTTCAGAGACATCCACCTTCACAGCCTTACAGAAACCGTGGGTAGTTTCTTTCCCCTTCCATGTCCAAAACTCCTGGCCCAGTTGCAGAACTCTGCAAACCCACATTCCATAGGTGGGCAGCCCCTTTTTATGTGTCCTTGTCACCCGTACTGATAACACATGGTACCCTGACAGCCAGCTGGAGTCACCCTAGGTTCCGCCCTCTTCTTCTCTGCCACCTTTCCAGCCGCAGTTCTCTGACTCTCCTCCCCAGAGTCAGTCCCTTGAACTGTGACCCCTCTTTGCTGGCGATGTCCGCCTCAATGAATTCTTCTGGGAGCTTGACTGCAGCATCTAGGGTGACTGTCTGATGCCTCCTGATCCACCCCCGAGTGTTCTCAGGGATGGGCTGCAGGAACTGTTCTAAAATCATTGCATCCATAATCTCACCCACCGTTGGAGCATCTGGCCTCAATCAACAAGTAGCCTAGTCCATCCGTTTCTGGGCAAATGCCCTGGGCTGTAAATCCCCTCTCCCACCCGCCTGCCAGTCCATCTAGTGGCCCAAAATTTTTTGCTGATACTTTTCAGGGGATAAGCCCACCCGATCTAGGATGGCCACCTTAACCACATCCAAATCCTGTGCCTGCTCGTCATTTAGAGCCAGGTCGGTCACCTGAGCATCCCCTGTCAAATATGGTGTAGCCATAGGGCCCAGGTTCCCTTCTCCCAATCTGCACTCATAGCTACTCTTTCAAAAGTGACCAAACATGCATTGGAGTCATCTGCAGGCCCACCTTACAGAGGCCTAGTGCCTCTGCCCACCTGCTGTTCCCTGCCACAGGATTCATCACACCTGGGAGTAGCTGCTGCTGTATATCAGCTTGCAGTGACAATGCTGGTTCTCAGCATTCTGTCCCACACTCAAGTTCAAGGTCACTCAAACCTGATCCTCAACAGTGATCTTCACCTCTGCGCCTGACAGGTGCTCAGCTAATCTGACAATCAGGCCCTAATAGCACTGCTCTACAGCCAAAATGCTTCTGAAATAAATATAGTCAAACTTTACTAATTCTGGGTCACTGAGAACGAAAATGATGCTTAAAATTGTTGATTGGCTCTAGTTTTCAAGATATGCTATTGGGTCAGTATATACGACCCTTGACTTGGGAATGGCGGAGGATAAGTGAGTTATAAAGGGAAGGGATCTCAATTTAAACCAGAAATGACTAAAATACATCTTTGACTGGATCTATGAATAAATCTATGACTGGGTTTGGACAGTACTTGCTTTTTAGGCAAAACAATGAATGATGCAATCTGAAGCTGGTATTGCGTCATACAGGATATGAATTGCATCATGTTATTCCTAGAAGTCATGGATAATGCAATCATAACGAAGCTTACATCACTCTGCTGAACAAATTGCCCTATATCAGCTCTAGAAAACATACAGTGTCGTGCTCTCTTATTTGTCAGTGTTTGATTTTGCAAAGGGACACATTTCTGTTTAGCCAAAGTGAGCAGAGATGCCTCGTACTTGTGTGAACAGTGCAGATAACTTCTGCTATGTTTGTGGTGAAGTGACTTTTGCATCACAAAAGCGCAGTATAACCACTATGGTTAAGAAAGCCTATCACCTTTATTTTGGCTGCAAAATTGGAGATCAGGACAAGAGGTGGGCCCCACACATATGCTGCAACACTTGTGCAACAAATCTTCGCCAGTGGTTGAACAGGAAAAGGAAATCTATGCCTTTTGCAGTGCCAATGATTTGGAGAGAGCCAACAGATCATACCAGCAATTGTTACTTCTGCATGGTGCCTCCAGTTGGGAAAGGTGTGTCAAAGAAGAAAAAGTGGACTGTGCATTATCCAAACATTCCATCAGCTATACGCCCAGTACCCCACGGAGAAGGACTGCCGGTTCCTGATGCACCAGAATCATTCTCACTTGAGTCAGACGAGGAAGAGGAAGAGGATGAAACTTCTGGTCCTGAACCATCAATGTCACAGGACCCACATTTTCTCCCATCCTCCTCCTCTGAACCACACCTCATAACACAAGGTGAACTGAATGACCTTGTCAGGGATTTGGAACTACCCAAGAGTAAGGCAGAGCTGTTGGGCTCCAGACTACAGCAGTGGAATCTCCTGGCAGGTGATGTTAGGGTTTCCATGTTCCGTGACCGTCAAAAGGATCTTGTCCCATTCTTCTTCATGGAAGGTGATCTTGTAGCCTGCAACAACATCGATGGTGTGATGGCAGCCCTCAACATCGTTCACGATCCAGATGAGTGGAGACTGTTCATTGATTCATCGAAGACGAGTCTTAAAGCTGTTTTACTGCATAATGGCAATGTTTTGCCATCAATTCCAGTTGGTCATGCAGTCCATATGAAGGAAACCTATGACAACATGAAACAACTTTTGAGGTGCATAAACTATGACCAACATCAGTGGCAGCTTTGTGGCGATTTGAAGGTTGTTGCTCTCTTGCTTGGTCTGCAGGCTGGATACACAAAGTACTGCTGTTTTCTCTGCGAATGGGATAGTCGTGCAAGAGATTCCCACTACATCAAGAAAGATTGGCCACTCCGACAGTCATTGGAGCCTGGGAGGAAAAGTGTTCAGCATCCACCACTTGTTGAATCAAGGAAGATTTTGTTACCACCCTTACACATCAAGCTGGGTCTGATGAAGAACTTTGTCAAGGCCATTGACAAAACACAAGCAGCTTTCAAGTACCTCCGTGGAAAATTTCCAAGGTTAAGTGAAGCTAAGATAAAGGAAGGTGTCTTTGTTGGTCCTCAGATTCGTGAACTTCTTCGAGATGATGCATTTGACCATGCACTGCGTGGCAAGGAAAAGACGGCATGGAAAGCCTTCCAGTTAGTGGCAATAAATTTTCTCGGAAACAACAAGGCACACAACTACAGGTTGTTGGTGGAAAACCTCCTCAAGGCATACAAAAGCCTTGGTTGCAACATGTCACTAAAGATACATTTTTTGCACTCTCATCTAGATTTTTTTCCACCGAACTGCGGAGCAGTGAGCGACGAGCACGGCGAGCGATTTCACCAGGACATTGCAACAATGGAGAAACGCTATCAGGGCAAATGGAGCCCATCAATGCTTGCAGACTATTGCTGGACAGTGACAAGAGATGCTCCATTTAATGAATACAAGAGACAAGCCAAGAAGCGCCGAGTAGACACTGAATAGGACTAAACTATGTACATAATAGTTTTTTGCCTTTTGTTTCATAATAAATTTTATTTATATAACCCTTTTGCTGATTTTTAAAGTGTTACATAAACAGGACAGGTGAAATATTATCATGTAAAGCAACCATAAACACATGAAAAGACCTAGGTTTACAATTTATGATTAAAACTCTACTATCTACACAATATACATAGACATAAAATGTAAAAACTTAAATATCTTAGAAACAGTAGCCAATCAGTTGTTTTAATTGTCATATTTGAATTCAGCACATCAAAATACATAATAAATATCACATTTTATCTCTGAAGCAGACGACGTCTCAAAAATTGTAGACCAGTGTAGTCTTCCTGAGTTCAGCTCCCTGAAATTGTAACCCTAATGAGGGAAAAGGGCAGGAATTCTAGAGCATGCCCCCATAAAAGGAAAAGTGACCCCTCTGTAGGTGAGGTCCTTAACATTTGATCTACATTGATATTATAGTGCAGTGTTTCTCAACAATTGGTCTGTGGACCAGCGCTAGTCCCTGTGATCTCCTTCAAACAGTTTATGAAGACAGCAAACTGGTCCCTGGTATCAAAAAGTTTGAGAAACACAATATAGTGCACCTCTCTTGACACTTTGACCTGGATTCTCTGGTCTAGTAGGGCCACTTTGTGTAGCCTGATACAAAATGGCCTTAAAATGGCCAGAGAGAGAGCTGGAACAACATCCCCCCTTGTATAGGGGAACTCTTCAAGTGGATGGAAAACTGTCAGAGGAGGGTCTGCTGCCTTCTTCATCAACTGTGTTTCCCCTTCCCCTCCCATTCTTATATAAGGGCAGGAAAGCGGCAGTTGGTTTGGCTGCAGGGGGCATGATGGAGCAGAGCCTCCATTGCTCCTGAGCTGTCGTTGATGTAACTTACACCAGTGGCAGAAGTTAGAGTTGGCCCCCTGCTGTTCTAATGTTTAGGGGGGTCAGTTGGCCAAGCATCAGGGAGCTGCAACACCCTTCCCTGAGGCTGCCACTCTCCACAACAAACATAGGTGGGACGTGATGTAGAATTGAGGCCTTTACCTTTATTTTTATTTGCCAAGCTGATACGTTGCTGCTCTGTAGTCAGACTGGGGCTAGGTGCATGAAGTAACTTCAGGAGACCTTGGAAATTCAGACTCAGATGTGTTTATATTGAACCTCCTTGATGACTGGCAAATCCAGGGGATCACATTATAATAAACAAGCTAGATAGGTCAAACTTGCCTTAAGTTAGGCATCTACATCATTATTTAGCTATATTTGAATAAAAATGGCCAGGTTTGTAGTGCTGCTGAGCACTCACAATTCTTATTGACTTCCAGAACAGTTAGCAATGCTCATCTCTTTTGAAAAACGGCTTCTTTTATTTAGGTACCTAAATACAAACAAGGGTTGGGCACCCACGTATGAAAATTTTGGCCCTGCATGTTTTAAAAAAATTCTTGACAAGAATTGGCAACTGCAGATTTAGTGTTTGTTTCTGCCTAAATGAGTGAGAGAGCGAGTGACTGCGTTCAAATTAACACCTTGACTCTGTAGGAACGCCACACGTACTATAGATGCAAAAGATAATTGCACCCAGTGTGCAGTGATGATAAGCAGAGCTTGTAATTTACAAAATATATTTGTAAAGTTAACTGTTAGTCTCTAGTAAATTAGAAAGGTGCATATTATAGCGTGGCACTAGCAAGGCCGAAGTCCTGGGGAAAAGTGGTTGTCACCTACTAAGAAAAAAATTCAGATGCTTTTTTTTCTTTTGCACTCATAATTCTAAACTGACTTTGTATGAAATCTCAGGCTGGATGTGTGCAGTCCTCTGTGAGCACGGCTGTCTGCCCTTTCTGAAGAAAACATAGTTTAGAAACAAGGAAATGATAAACAATAGGGTGCTCAGCATGTTCACTACCTCAGTTTTATTGATGCTTTAATTATGCACCATGAAGTCAGTCTGGTTCCTTAACCTGCTGAACAGGATGCACAGTGAATGGGAATCCCCATGAGTACCATTCATCCAGGCTGAGCACTGGGGACAGGATTTGGGCCTGAGTACAGTTATCTAGTTAATCAGACTCTCAAAATTCTTCTGCTCGCTAACATACTATTTGTTGTTCCCCTTCTCATGGAAACACACCACGTCCCTGATACACCAGCCAGGAAAGTCACAAATCCATTGCCTCCCCAATGCTAACCTGTCTCCCTCTCTGCATCGCTTGTAAAACTGAGTAGGAAACCCTGTAAGAAGTTCTCTCATGGGCTTCCCAGTATTTCCTCTTTTCATTTTCATGGAAATGGTTTGGGGAGAGCAGTGCTTAATTTGCAATGAAAGAGGTGCTGGGGCTCAAGCAATTAGGTGCCGGGGTGCAAGCATGTTTTTTACTTTCATAACTGAAAGAGGAAGCCCAGAGATGCTGAGGCTACGAACTGCCAAGCCCAGAAGTGCCGAAGCTCAGCCCTGGCAAGCCTTGGCACAAATTAAGCACTAGGGAACCACCTTTCTTTTACCTGAACAGGCTAGCCTGTCCTCAGGGCCAAATTCTGCCTCTTTATAGCCTGTGCAATCCTGTTAACTTGTGTGATGTGTCAGGGCAGAATTGTGCCTAGATTACTAACTAAACAATAGGATTGTTGGGTTGTATTAAATTCTGTGCTCTTGAACAAGTCACCTCATGATGAATTATTCAGCTGAGACAACTCTTCTACTCTTTATGATTATTATTCCAAGTGGGGCTCCACCTGCAGCACACGGAATATCAAGATCTTTGGATCAGTACTTTTTCCAGTCTTTTACTGTGTGGTGTTCGTGTTCGGCTTGGTGGGAAACAGCTTGGTCATCTGTGTTCTGGTAGTTTGCAAGAAATTGACCAGCCTGAGTGATGTCTATTTGCTGAACCTCACCATCGCTGGCCTGCTTTTTGTTTTCTCCCCGCCCTTCCTAGCTCATTATGCTTCAGGCCAATGGACTTTTGGAAATGCAATATGTAAATTAATATGTGGAATTTACTACGTTGGTTTCTACAGCAGCATATTCTTCATAACCCTCAAGCATAGACAGGTACTTAGTCATCATCCATGCTGTGTATGCTTGGAAAGTTCGAACAACCCTGCTCAGCATTGTTATAAGCCTCGACGTTTGGTCAGTGGCCATTTTAGCTTCAGTACCAAATATTTTATTTATCCAAGAATTTAATGAAGATGGCATTATGAAATGTGCTTCTTATTACCAGTATAATAGGACCATTGGAAACTTTTAACCAATTTTGAAGTCAATATATTGGGCTTCTTGATCCCATTTGGCACTCTCATTTTCTGCGACTCCCACATCTTGTAAAACCTGCAGCGATGCATGAACCGAAGCAAGCATAAAGCTGGTTTTCATTGTTGTAGTTGTGTCTTTCCTCTTCTGGGCGCCCTTCAACATTGCACTTTTTCTGGCTTCTTTGCAAAGCCTGCACATCATAGATGACTGCGAGATGAGCAAAAACCTAGACCTGTCCCTGCAGGTGACTGAAACCATCTCCTTCATCCACTGCTGCCTGAACCCAGTGATCTACGCTTTCGTGGGTGAAAAGTTCAAGAAATACCTTCATGAAATATTCAGAAAACCACAATGTCTTTCAGAGTCACTATAAGCACCTCTTCCATGAGCACCCAGTCCTCGCTTTCTTCTGTTATTGACCCTGTCCTGTAAAATAGAGTGGGCCAAATACAACCATTCAGGGGTGCATTTGATGTGATATAGTATCAGTGACTTTGAAAGAAAATACTCCAGGCAGCTCAGTAAATACATTACTTCACATTGTAGTTGGGAGGACTTAGCTTTCAATTAAAGTTCTCAGTTATCATAGTAGTGACTCTGGTATAAAAGCTTAGACAATGTTATAATTTCAGTGTCCTTAAATTTATTAATTTGAGCTTCATATATATAATACGCTTCCTTAAAAGGAAGGCTGTTTGTATGTAGTCATTGATGGGTTTTTAAAAAAAAAGTTTCCTGCTTTTTTCCAGTTGAGCTAAATAGCCCCTCTTCTTAAACATGTATTTGATGTTATATACTTGCTACAAACACTAGGGTAATGCAAGTATGCCTACTCCTAAGAATAATTTTTACTTGTTAATAGTTTAATTTACATCATTGAGGCAACTTGTATAAATAAAGGTAAAGAAATTGCTCTAAATAAAATGACAAGAAGGAGCATATCTAAGGGTATGTCTACACAGCAACGAAAAAATTCCCTGGCTGGCTCATGCTAGCTGACTAGGACTCGCAAGGCTCAGGCTATGGGGCTGTATAAATTTCTAGGCTTGGGCTGGAGCCCAAGCTGTGGGACCCTTTCCCCCCACCCCCACACAGGATCCTAGAGCCCAGGCTCCAGCTCGAGCCTGGAAGTCTACACAGCAATAAAACAGCCCTAGCTCTGCGAGTCTGAGTTGGATAGCATGGGCCAGCTGCAAGTGTCAATTGCTGTGTGTGGACATATCCTAAGCCTCTAAAGCCTTAAAGATGGTACTTATGGCTGGTAGAATCAGCATTTCAATGGCATACTGAACAGTCAGTACACACTGTATATCAGTGGTACTAAACCTTTAAAAAAGGTAGGGCCACTTTATTTATGTTTCTGTTTTGGTTCATCTCTGTCATCTCCTCTACTGTCTTTCTATTCTCTTTCCTTTCCCGGTTGATTAAAAAAAATAGACTGGGTGTTTTAATGCCTTTCTATTTTTTCCTCATTTTTTGCTCCTCAAGCCCCATAGATCACAAGGCACCAGGCTCCTCAAGTTGGTGGAACATAGATTGGTGGCTCTTTGGTTTACTAAAATCAGCAATACCTTGCAGAGAAAACAAAACATGGATCAAATTTGTCTCCAAAATAACCCCCCTCTCCCCAGTGTTACACAAGGATTAATTTGGTTTAATAATTCAAAATTAGAAGCCATATTTTTAATTTTAAAATATGCTTGCATTTCTTCCCCTGTGACAGAGAAAAACAGAGAAGGGATGCAAACAGGAAACCATATACATATAAGATCATTGGAACAGTCAGCCTCGGGGAGAGACTCAAACATTTTAACATTTGGGTATTTTCTTCAGCATCAAGTTATCTATTTCCTTTACAATTTTTATGTGAATTGCACAAAATGCAAACAGAGAATAAAAATAAAATAAATACAGATAATAAAGTTTAAAAAGTAAAGTTTAATATGATAATATACTACTGCTATGCCTCCCCTTTTTAAAAAAGATTAAATGACCAAATTTGAACACATTTCCTTACGATGAGCATATGCCATTATATAATGTAATGGCTTTATAATTATCTCAACTTCTTAATACTAATATATTTCGGTATAAAACTTACTGACAGTGCAAAATTCAGGATAACCAAACACGTTGTGGGCCTGGGTGCCATGGGAACAGATTAAATTTAAACAGGGTAAAGATAAAGCAATGTATATTAACAAATAATCTATGAATAAGAGGGTACCTGGTCTGAGCCAATACAGTAAATCCTATGCAACATAGGAAGAATCTTCACCCTGCCTTCCAATGTTATGAACAGCAAACCCCCTTTAAGCACTTCATCCAAAATCCACTGAAACCAATGGAAAGACTCCCATGGACTTGAAGAGCAGGCTTATTTTGCCTTGGAAATAGAGTGGTTGGACCCATTATTCTCTTCAGATACATGACATGCATCACCACACACTTGAGATTACTGGACATATTATTGGTAACATTCAAACAACTCTGTCACACTGCTGCTAGTAGAACAGACTCCCCAGGCTAATACTTAGGACTAAGCTGTTGTAAGAGATTTGTTGGATGTTAGGGTAGATTTTATGGTGGAGTTTTTAGTACAGGGAAAGAGAAAACGCCCTCTAGAGAACTGGAAAAGAAGCCAGTGATTTCTCAACATAAAACTTTTTGTACTGGTTGACTTTATTTATAAATGAAGAAAAATAGAAGAGCCTAAACTGGGTTTTTTCAAAGATCCTGTAAAAAAGTGCTCTCTAAAAATGGGACTATTTGTTGAAAAAACACATGCTGTTGTTGAAAATAGCTGTTAAAATGCAGTAATAAAGCTGGTTAGTTAAAAGGAACATCCTAAGAATTTTGCTATAATTTGGAAGAAGGTGACTATTTAAACTTTATTATCTGTATTTATTTTATTTTTATTCACTGTCTGTATTTTGTGCAATTCAAAAGGCAGTGAGTCTTCCACTGATCAACCAGTTAAGGTGCAAGGTACACGGCTTTGGTCAGAGTTGATTCCACGACTATTGTCTCTTTCACAGGGCATCCATGGATACTAAAGGTTTCCTGCACCAGGTTGTTATTGATCTGAAAAATAAAACCTTAATCAAAAAATAAATAAAAACATAATCCAAACCTTCACTGGTGAATGATGCTACTACACACATAATCTGTTACAGGGCTGAGGGGGTGCGGGTGGAGGGAGGAATGTAGGCTGAGCCCTAAGGCAGACCATGCATCTTTGGGTCCTGGAGCATTTGTGTCTTGTCTAAATCTTCATCTACAAGTGAACAAGAAGCAAAAGCTCTACTTGAGGCAAAACACCTGTTACTGCACTCCCATCTCGGGGAGGGAGAACTGCATGGAAGGAGCAGCCAATGACAGTGTGGCTCCTTCCTGTCTAGCGAGTTGGCAAGACTCAACACCACCACGGAGAGGCCCCCCCCCGAAGGTTTAATGGTTCCTTTCCCTTTGGATTGGTGAGGGGTTAGAAGCTGTTTCCTCTGCCTGACTCATCTAATCCCTTCCTCCTTAAGGGAGCATTAAACGGAAACTCTCTGAGGTGAACTCTGCAGTGTTCACTGAGCTGTAGTTTTTTAACCACCGGAAGGAATGAACTGGCTTCTGCCCACTTGTCACCTAGCTGAACACAAGCCTCCACAGTGAAAAGTCCTGGGCTCTGACCTAATGTCAACTACTTCTCTAGTGAGTGTGTGTGAAAATCAACTCACCCCAGCCCTTGGCTGGGCATCCCCCACCCCCATGTATTCCACTCCCATCCTGCATCCTATGATTTTAATCAGCTTGTTTTCAGTCATGTACATTATTTTGTTGATTTTTATTTTGCTGACCTTTTCCTAGTATCTTATTGCTAGCCTTGCCAGAATTCAATTTTTATTTTTTTTATCATTTCAATGGCTAATATCAAATGTTTATTTTAAAAAGATTTTATCAATTTAAATTTTCACAGTGGTGTGAAATTATGGGGAGCAATCAGACAATTATTTAATGAAAACAGATGTTGAAATTCAAAAAGTTAAACTTTAACAGTATATAAAAACACAAATTGTCAACATCATATGGTAAATATCTTTAGATCAACAAATCAGTCCTGTTTTTACTATTCATTCGCTAGTCCATTTGTAACAAGCCAAATTCAAAAGTCTAAATCACTGGATTTCTGACTTCTCAAGGAGCATTTTTCTTACTTTGCCTACCTCTAAATTTTGATCATCATCAATGGAAATATTTTTTCATTGATTTGTGTGTGTACAGTGAAATTGATGTTATTTTTTGTTTGAAAGCCACTTGCGTCAACTCAGCAATAATATCACGTGCATGTAGAGTATATGCGCTCTATTAATTTTATTACTTTAGATGTATTTAATGCACCAAATCTTCAGCTCTTGTAAACTGGTGTAGCTCTGAGGATCTGGCCCAACATACACAGTAATTAAGGGTGACCACTAAAGGAAATTTAAAATACTGAGGTTGTTCCATTTTGTTGTTGTTATAGTTGCTTATTTATATAAAGAAAACCTGAACGTGTCTTATTTTTTAACATTTGGGGCTTTTGCCTTGCAAATATCAGGAATGCTAAGTTTAGTCTTCCCTGATTTTGCTGGAGGTATCAGACACATATTGGGAGCTTTCTCAAACTGGGCAGTTGTGGTGACTCTAATCATACCATCCTTTCTTCCAAGTATGTCTGAGGTGTTGATGGTAAATAAACTGTTACTCAAAGAGTTTTAAAACAATCGGATTAAAAATCCCCTCTCCTCTCCAGCTGCTTGGTTGTCAATGTCTTGTTTCTTGAGATATTACAATTCCACTATTTTACCAGCTGCATATGGGTGAAATTCACCCCTGTGCAGAATGACAGCACAAGGTCTATGTATCACTTAAATACCACTGGAGCACTATTTTAAAGATGTGAGTACTGCACAGACCTTATGCTGGTCCTCAGAACAAGAGTGAATTACAGTGTAAACAAAGTCCAAATTTCTGAAGTGAAAAAGGAGAAAAACTTTAAAACACCCAAAATACCTACCCTATAGCCTATCTTCACACATTGCAAAGAAGCAATAAAGAGCAGACACCCAATTAGTTTTCCTTTGCAAGTCACCTTGAACATACTCTTTATGCAGTTTTGTTGCATACTTACTTTAGTAAACAAATCCCCTATATGCCACATCATGCCTTGCTGTGAAAAGACCTCATCCATTGCTTCAATCATCCTAGAGCCTTTTTCCTTGTTACGCAAAGAAACATAACCTACAGATGGAAAAAAGCAGGAACAGCTCGTCAGGTTAGATTTTTCCTAATAAAAGTTGATTGTCAAAATGCAACTTAAGAACTTTTAAAGACATTAACACCAGGTGATCATTAGCCCTAACATGGGCACCTAGAGGAAAGGGGAGAAATAATGGTTTTCCTCCTCCTTCCTGTGCAGCCATGTTAGGATCAGCTAGAATTGATTGTGGTTCTGAGTTTCCTGTGGAGTGCAGTCCCTGCATTGCCACTGCTCACCATCATGAGCAAGTGAGCAGAAAAAGGGCAGGGAGTTGGCAGAACCATGGTGCTACCCAGCCTCCCAATGCGTAGGTAGGGTGACCAGACAGTAAGTGTGAAAAATTGGGACGGGGGTGGGGGGTAATAGGCTTCTATATAAGAAAAAGCCTCAAATATCGGGACTGTCCCTATAAAATCGGGACATCTGGTCACCCTAAACAGAGGTGGGTGGAGGTGAAGGAGGAAGTAGGCTGCACACCCTCGTGGCAAGCCAGACAACACCACCAGTTTAATGGGGCTGTTCCTGACCTAACAAACTGTAACACTTACTTTACAAACCACCCAACAACCGAATGCTGCTCACAAATAGCAAGGTATTATAGCTCCTAAAGCCAATACCATATCTCCCAACATTTCCAGTAGCTAAAGCGGGACAGGTCCTGCCCTTGGGGATGGGAGACCCAGGAAAGGGCAGCTTCGGGGGAGGGAGAAGAAAGTGGAAGAGGTAGCTCACCCCATGCTCACCCCACAGCAGTAGCAGCTCCTGTGCTTCCTGTTGTGCAGGGCTGGCTGGGCTTGACTCTCTGCTCCAGGAATTGTGACTTGGCTCCCAGTGCACAGGGTCGCAGTGCTTCTCAGGTTTGGCCTGGCTTCCCAACACAACCAGAATTGCAATGCCACTCAGTCAAATGTGGCCAGGCCAAACCTGTGTGGCACTGCAACCCCTCTTGCCAGGGCCAGGTTGAAATGCCCCGAGTGGGGAGACAAGCCCAGCCAGTTGTGCAGGACAGAAGCTGCTTCAAAAGGGACAGGGGATTTTGTGGGTGAAAGCAGGACAGCACCACAAAAAACAGGACTGTTGGGAGGTCTGCAATACAAATACAAACTAAGAAATTCTCACCCCCAGGAATTCTGTCATGCCACGGGGACAGTGAAAGCTGTTGGGCACCCCTTGATGCAGAGGCGGATTTACCATGAAACAAACAGTGTGGTGGCACGGGGCCCCCAATGACAGGGGGCCGCCAAAATGCAGGACAAATCTCATCTGACAACCTGCCCCCGAGTCCCGGCCGGCAGCGCAGCAGGGCTTAGGCAGGCAGGATGCCTGCATTCCGTGGCTGGTGGCCCCATGACGCTCCCAGAAGTGGCCAGCTGCTGGCACGTCTGTGCGTGCCCCTGGTGGTGGGGGGGGGAGGCCGCTCCGTGTGCTGGCGGGGGCAGCGCACAGAGACCCGCTGGCCCCCTACCCCCAAGGGGCACGCAGAGACGTGCCTGCAGCAGGGCTAAGGCGGCTCCCTGCCTGCGCTGCCTCCCTCTCTCTGTGCCGCTCCCGGAAGCGGCCGGCATGTCCCTGCAGCCCCTGGGAGGGGGAGGAGGGGTGTCGCCCCATGTTGCCCTTGCCCCGAGTGCCGACTCTGCAGTTCCCATTGGCTGGGAACTGCGGCCAATGGGAGCTGCGGGAGCGGCACGCAGAGACCCCCCCTGGCCCCTCCCACCTAGGAGACGCTGCCAGAGGGGTGTGCTGGTCGCGTTGGGAGCCGTGCCGCCCAAGGTAAGCGACGCCCCCCCCCCCCCCCCCCCCCCCCCCCCCCCCCCCCCCCCCCCCCCCCCCCCCGCCCCCGCCCAGACCCAAACTCCCTCCCAGGGCCCCCCCCCCCCCCCCCCCCCCCCACTCCAACCCCCTGCCCCAGCCCGGAGCCTGCACCCAGCACCCAAACTCCATCCCAGAGCCTCACCCCCGCACCCCCTCCTGCACCCCAACTCCCTGCCCCAATCAAGGTACCTCACTTTATTTTCATTTACTTCCTATTACTTATAATATAGGAGGAAGATGAAGAAAAAAAGAATGAAAAATGGGGTGGGGGGGATAAGAGAGAATGTTCTTTTTCTTGGCTGGGTCCCCGGGGTGGAGGGGGCGCCGAAAATGAAGCTGCACACAGGGCCCCACTAACTCTAAATCTGCCACTGCCTTGATGACTGTGGTTGATTTGCTCGGTTGTTAGGGCTGATATGTATTTGAAAGTGGATGTAGATGAGTGTGAAGGGATGTATGTAGTTGTGTGGCTTTTTTTCTGAATGCCTTGGTTTTTGTGGTTTCGAGTTAGTACAAAATTGCTAAGGTCAAATAATATCTGAGACTTATATGTAATTTTGACTGCATTAGTGGAAATGCTTCTTTGCGACATAAGGGACTTTTGTACCTGCAACTGCAAGAAATGTTCTCTACTGAACTCCATACATAGGCCACCTCTAACCCTTCCCACAAAAGAAAGCCCTGTTCAAATCTTTATTGTTTTTATACATGTTGAACAATATAGTCTTTCTGGGGGGAAGGGCGGGGAGAGCTAATTTGGAAAAGAAAGGAGAAGGACGAGAAAGGCTCCAGAGAAAGGAAGCCCCAGTTCAAGGCCTGTTTTCCCTCACACACCTCCAGTTCCCACTGTCGTATTTCTTTAAAAAAATATGCAATTCATTAAAATTAATGCAATTATCATTACTGAAATCAGGACAAAGAAATGCAAACACAGACTACTGATCCCTTCTCCCACCCGCTCAGTAGATCAGAATATACTAGTCACAGATGACACTGAACAATGCTAGCTCAAAATCCAATGAAGAATTTGACGCATTGTTTTTCATTCCATCATGATATAGCACAAGTGCCTTAGTCCACCCACGTGACACCAAATTTTAGTGGATTTTCCCCCATCTTGTTACTAATGTAAAGTAAAATTCTCCATCAGAAGCTGTGTTTGACAATTCTTTTGCCTGGTTTCAGTAAACAGGAGGTGTGATAGGTTTCCGTTTTCTGAGTGGTGAACACTGCTATTAATAGCCATGTCAGTCTTGACTTCAGCAGCAGCTAATTTATTTGGAGGATGCAGTTGTTCAGCATCTCTGAAAAAACAGCCACTTACTTGGTTTCCTAACTATGGGCCAAATTTTTAAAGATATTTAGATGCCTAAAGAAGCAGATAGGAACCTAGTAGGATTTTTCAAATGCGCCTAGGCACCTAACTCCCAGTATAGCTCTACCAGCACTACATACACACCCTTCCCCCTGTGTGGATACACATATTCTAGTAAAGAAAAGCTTTTTTTTGCTTTAGTTTTTCCAGGTGACAAACTAAACTGAAAAAGGCACTCATAGGAGAATAAGAGTGTCCACATGGGGTGTTACACCAGCAGTACTATATTGGTTTAAATTCATGCCTTAGACCAGTATAACTTTCCCATATAGAAGAGCCTTTAAATGTAGAGAAAAGAAAAGAAAATCTTACATCTTTTGAAATCAATGTCCATTTACTGACCCCCCTTTCTGTCAGGACAACCTGAGACCGCCTCTCCCTACTGTGTCCCAGAGATCTCTCTATCCGTCTAGGGCCTGCTCGTCAGGCCATTGTTCCGGGTGTAGAACTGATGAATGAAATTGTTTTTAATTGTTCACTTTATTAATGTAACTTCATAAGTAAAGTTTTATGAATGAAACATTCATTCATAAAACCGGTTACCCCAATAGCTGGCTAATTGACAATTAAGATGCTTGATAAGAGCCACAGCGTTCAGCCAGTTGCCCTTGTAAGTTTCACTGTCTATCCAATTCCTGCTTAAATCACTGAGACCTGCACTGTTTCAGTATTGTAACTTCTGTTCATTGTTTGCCATTCATTACACTTGCCTACATTGTAACTTCTGTTCACTGTTTGCCATTCATTACACGCGTCTACTTCCGTTCACTGTTTGCCATATTGTAATTCAAACTTCATTTTACAACGCTTACTCCATTTTGTAAAAGCTTGCTGCAACCTTCATTTTTGCAAAACCCTGCTGTAATCTTATTAGTTTAGTTTAAATGTGTGAGTGAGGTATGTATGGATGATGGAATCAACCTCCAGCCCCAGCCCGTCCTGATGAAATAGAGTTCAAACACCAAGGGCTGAATATGCAGACAACAGCCCTAACAAAGTAAGAAGAGTCCACCCTAAAAAGAAAAGAACAAAGGTACAATAGAAGGAAGATCAAAGCCAGGTCCGAGGCTGAAAGTCAGGTCTGCAATTGACGGGTGATCAATCACACCGAACCCAGAGGCAGAGTGACACAGCAAGACCTATAGACTCTGGATTCAAACTAAAGCCTACAAAAAGGATGGGTGAGATGGAAGACTTTGGAGGGTAACGTTCTGCTGCCAACATGGGAGAGCAGACCCAGCCCTTCCTTGTGCCCAGCTTTCCTGGCCGCCAAAAGCTACGAACCCAAGCTGCAAAATCAAGCCACGGACTCAAGCTATGTTCAGGACTGGTAACTATACAGCAGCTGCAGAACATGTAATGGATGTGGATGTATGTGTGTGTGTGTATAGGTATTAGGTATTAGTTATTGGTCATAAATCAAATTGTGTTATCATAAATAATGTGGCATCTTTGTCTTGCTCCCTGAAACAATCCTGTGTAGTTTTGTCTGCATAACACGGGCCACCTCCCAGCTGTTAGAGTTCATTATGATAGGGTGAGGTTACATCAGCATTTCCACTAGGCCCAGTTTCACCATTTGGGGAATTGAAAAGTCTCTGTTCCCCAAACAACGACTACTGACATGAGTTCACATTCTCCTTCTGTATCCTGTTTGGATATTGGCCCCAATAGAGAAAAATTGTATTTTCCTCAGTATAAATCTCTTACCCTTTTCCCCTTACTATGAATTACAAGTTATTGAGAGACCCCAAAGCCTATATCAGAAATGCTTTTGTATTTAAAGAACAGGGCTTAGAGTTAAGAGATTCTAGCTCTGCCACAGGCTTTCCTGTGTAACCTTGGGCAAGTCATTTAACCTCTCTGTAGAATGAGGATAACAACTACTGTACTAAATTGGAACTGGACCAAAAAAAAATCAGTCAGAAATTGCATTTATAAAGGGCCAAATTCTACTCTCATGCACACAAACCCCCACTGGAATCAACCACAATTCATGTATGTAACTGGGGCCTAACTTGGCCTCCTCTCTCTTACCCTTTTGAGTGGAATACACGACATAGTAATCACTAGCTGTTGGCAGCCTCCTGATAGCTATCAAGTTATAAGTACAATCAGCTTCCTTGGATTCATACTCTATTTCTTCAACTCCATGGTCTTCTTTTCCTGTTTTTATGACAAGGAAATATGTTTAAACACACTGTAAAATGACTGCCTGTTGCCATACATGACTTGCATGTATGGGCTGCTGTTTATACACTTGTTTCTCTTATACAAAAGCTACAAGGTATCAGAATATTTTCCCATCCTGGCACTCCCACCTATAGCTACTGAAGGAATGCAGAGACTGAGATACGGTGGTAACGGGGTTAGCTAGCTAGCTGGATTATTAGATAGCAGAGTTGAGAAAACTTTTTGAGTAAAGTACATTTTGTTTAAATATATTGTTTTTATCAAAATCAGAAATTCTTACTTTTTTTTAAACTCAAAATTAGAAAATGAATAACAGGCTTTTTCTTCCTTTTTTTTATTTCAGTTTTCTGGTTTGTCATTTTTCCTTTTTTTCCCCTTCTTTTTTTCCATTGCCCCTCCCTCTATTCACTGCAAATTGGAAAAAATTGGAAAAGAAGAAGAAAAAGGGGTAAAACAAAAAAATCAAAAATCAAAAATATTGAAAACAAACATTTTGAAACCAAAAATTGATGAAAATTTCACAAAAATTTTTGAAAACAAAAATCATGTATCTCAGTAACCTGAAGAATTAAAACAACACTTTAATTTCAAATATTGTAATGATAAATAAAATAATGTTATCAACCAAGTCTACTAGACGGTCTCAATGTCTGGAGGAAGGTGCGGCCTGGCTGTGGGGGGAAGTGGCTTATGGGGGACAATAATGTCTAAAGTTGTGCAAATAGCAACAGCTCAAGTCTGCAAACAACCATTGATCTTGGTTGATGTTTGACTTGCATTAAAACCGAAAGTCTGCTCTGAACTGGGGTGGATTCAGGTTTTGGTTACATCTTTCTCAAAGCCCCACAAAATATCATGAAAGAGACTGTTCTTGGGAGCTTTCTATATCCATTTTGGAGATCTATGAGGTTCAGATGATTAGAATAAGATTCTTTTAGGTGCCTCTCTGAATCTATTAGGACCCCATGAGCCTGTCTGCCTGTTGGAACCCTGATTCCTCTTTGGCTCCCAGCCCTGTCTTTTAATAATTAGGAAACACAGTCTCCTGGTAAAAAATGGCAGTGTATTATTTCTGACTCTGTGTATCAATTTTGATAAAACTGTACTTGTGAAATATTGCATCTTATATAAAGCAAATCTCCACAAGCATTTCATCAGTGAAATCGGTCTTATGGGACTATTCAGTGGACTGAAAAAAGTCTGTTGCTTGGCAAAGCTGGCCTTTCTAAGAAGATGGATATTTGTACTCCATACCCTTGTGGATACTGTGGGGGCAAACTGTTAAGCCAGGAGGTTGCCCAATAAGAGCAGGCACTAGTTGAAGTCAGGCCTTATGTACATTTTCTTGTGAGGAAGGGGTTTGTCTTCAGTTTCCCAGTCAGAGCCCTGAGGACTATCCCATTTTCCATTACATACGTTTTGCTAACTTTGAGGCCCGTGTCACCTCCACCATTCTGCTGGGTTAGGAGGATAGTTTAGATTCATTTTGGCATTTTGGGGTGTCACTGTGCAGTAACACAAGGCACTGCCGCCCTCTCTGGGTGGAACACGTTCTCTGTGTTATTTTCAATGCTGGCTGCTTCGAGATTGAGAGACCAGAACTGGGCCTGAATCCAGCTGTCCAACACCAGAGTACAGAGAACTGCTGAGGTCACTGGGCTAGATTTAATAATACATACTGTAGGCCCTTTATAGAGACATGAAATTAAACCTTCATAGAAAGAGTCTGAAATTCAATACTACTCCTGCAAACACTATTTAATGTCCTGCTCACCTCCTCTGCATGCCTGAATGATAAAGATTTTAGGTTTTTCTTGGAGCTTTGGGCATTGTATATTGTTGAATAACGTAAATATATCATCAAGATCAACTGTGTCACCATCTTTCCCCTGAATGATGCCGTGACTCCTCCCATGACTCATAAGAGTAATGAGGCAGCAGCTAATTTCATCCTCAGATTGATTGATTTGATCCCGGAACTCTTCCAGTGCTGGCAATATTTCCTGTCACAAACAGCTGTGTTAGATACGCTGATCAAAATAATTAATTCTCAAAAGAGATTATTTATTAACAAACGAAATAACAATAAGGCTAAAAGATCAATTTAATTAGCCATAAAAAGTTTTAAAGCAACTACTACACCTTGCAGTATCATTAATTGTACATAGTGGGTCCATGACTTGGGCTCCTAGATGCTACTATAATACAAATAAATAATAATAGCTAACAAAAAGCTGTATTATGTGATTTAGATTTCTTCCCTTCTTGATCTAGAGCCCAAACCAGCAAGGTACTTAAGCATATGCCTAAAATTAGGCATGTGAAAAAGTCTTATTGAAATCAATGGTACTAATCACATGCATAAAGTCTGTCACTTTCTTCTTAAACATTGTAACAGTTATTGTATTGGTGGGTGAGTGGGTGTTTCTGAGCACACCAATAGATAGCTCCTAAGTGAGTGGTTCCTCACTTAGCAGAGAAAGGCCCCTGGCAGGAAGTCACTCTGAGAGGTAGTTCAGGGAGAAAACAAAACTGTGTTTGGTCAGCAGCATCACTGGTAGGAGGGGAGCTGCCTCTGTGCCCTCGTCCACTAATAAAGAGATGTTCTGTGTGCCTCTGTCATTACTCCAGGGACTCTGCCTGCCTGTGCTAACCTACCAATAAGTAGACAGTGAGGTCCCAGGTAGTACCTTGCTGAATTGGGGCCTTAGAGACTGCTTCAGATACTACTCACATAATTGTAAATGAGGAGTAACCCCACTAAGGTCATTAGAGTTATATTAATATAAAGCTACTGTAAGTTGTAAGAAGCCAGAGGTATCAAACATGCCTTGAAAAACATTGTTAACAGCTACAATTCTCACTCTGCCCTTCTGTCTGCAGCAACTAAGGCTATGTCTACACTACACTTTTGTCGGTAAAACTTTTGTCGGTCAGGGGTGTGAAAAAAAACACACCCCAACAAAAATTTTACTGACAAAATGCGCTGCACTTTGTTGGCGGGAGACACTCTCCCATCGACAAAGCTACCGCCCCTCGTTGGGGGTGGTTTTATTTTGTCGGCAGGAGAAGAGTGGCTACACTGCGTACCTTACAGCAGCACTGCTCTGCCACTGTAAGCTGCGCAGTGTAGACATAGCCTAAAACTGCCACCAATTGCCCTTATGCATATTCCAAACCTTTAGCTTCCTCTTGGAGCTAAAGATAAAGAGAATCAATATATGCCCATCATCAGAGGCTGCACTAGGTACAGGGAACCTAGGCAGCTGATTAGGGTGGCAGATTTCTGGGCAGCAGCCTGGGATGGCAGATTTGGTCTGGCCACCCTTCCATCATGACAGACAGGGGACGGGCCAAATTTGAGTGGTGGTGTGACCCTGTGCACCAAGTCAAAATGCTACTCACTCAAATTTTGTCTGGCCACCCCTCTGTCATGAAACCGGTGGCTCTGCCAAACCTGAGTAGCGCTGTGACCCCATGCTTCAGGGCAAACAGGCTAGTCTGTAGAGGATTGAAATAAAAATCCTTGAAATTAATCCAACATAAAAAGCTTCCGATAAGAAAAAGATTGAAGAAATTTGTTATATGCTTATGCCATCTACTGGATACCAATGGAAACAAAAGAGGGCTGAAATCTGAGCCCTCAGCTGGACAACATCAGATAGAAAATCAGAGGATTGCCCTTCTCCAACAGACCCTGAAACAGTATACATAAACTGGGTCACCTTATGGGACTGCAGAGTTTTGCTTATCCCCTTCAAACAGCCTCTCCCTTCATCCAGGGTTACAGGAAGAAGAGCTTACCGATTAGCTGCAGAACCCAGATGTGCTATTGGACACTGACCAGCATGATGAACAGCTCTCATTTCCTCTTAGGTTACAGGACAAAGAAATGGTGAGATTTCACCTCAGCTTGTATTTCTCTTTCTGATCTTGAATATTAATAACTGAAAGTTATCTTGAGCTTACACTCTTTAGTGAGACCTCAAGTAACTATATGTTGCATATTAACTAACTGTTGCTATAAGCATGCTCGTCTTTGTAAGCCCATGCAAACTGGCCTAAGAGATTTAAAACCATAATTTATACACTTGTTCTTAAAATTTAAATTTGTCCCCTCCATGCCACCCCCATTCAAACAACAGAGATTCTTAAAAGTATCTTTAAGACAAGTGCATCCTTACTACTTGGAGAAATATGGGAAGAGCGGTAAATGTGTTGGAGGTACTGAAGAATTGATGACAGATGATCATAAGTAAGTGTAATTAGGAATGTTGATGATTTGTACTGGTATATGAGATAACTGCAGAATCTGAACCTTAGTCTTGCAAGACTTTATTTTCGTGTTCAATATATGCCTAGAACATTGGCTATGTCTACACTTGATTGATGAACTGTTGATTGTACACATATGTGGTTCTGGGTGAATTATCAAAATCTTGATTGGTTAAGAGCATCATGTGTCTTGATTTGAGAAATACTGTCCAAAGTAAAAGCTGGCGTGAATAAAACCTTGCATTAAAATTAGTAAGTTACGCTCCCTGGACTCAATAAAAAGGAGTTAGCCTAACTAGATTCCATTCCTATATTAGCTATAAAACTTATCAAATTGACAAATTTAGTTTGTTAGATTTCATCTTTAAAATCTAATTGGCACCTCAGCAAATTCATAAAAATTGATCCCTGGGGAGGGAAGACCCAGAGTGTGGGGGCACTGCTGTGGGGCAGCACCCCAAGGTAAGGGACACTGGGGTCCAGGAGGGATGCGGCGCCTGAAGTGCTATAAGTGGTGGAGATCAGGAGGAAGCAGGCACCGGTAGGAAGACACCAGCCAGCAGGAGGTGCTCTGAGGCTGGAACTGAGCTAATTCCCGGACAACCAGCAGGAGGCATCACGGCAGTGAGTGCCCGCTGTGCTACAAAAATATATCAAGGAATTACAGGTTTTGATACAAGGCAGACAAAGATCTTGGCATGTGTATTTTTTTCCTGGTAAATACTCTCAAGTCCCAGTTAATTTATCTCAACTGAAGAAATGATGGGAGCAATGGCAAAGGAAGAGTTTTGAAGGGTAATTGATTCCTCAAAACATGTACTTTGTTCAATTTAAAAATGCTCCAGAATGAGGATGTGGTGATGGAAAGTCCATGAGCCCTTTTGCCCCAAAATAAAGAGGTTCTGAAAAGTTTGCTTTATAATTACAAGTTTACAGAACTTCATAACCATTTGACATTTTCCTGCCACTAATCTAATTTTACTCAACTCCTTAAAAGAAGAGTCATGAGAGTATTTAGAAGTCAGTTCTGCAGCTGTACCCCCAGAATTCCCTAAGGTCTTATCCTATTCCCTCTGAAATCAATGGCAAAATTCAGATTGACTTGAATGGGAGCAAGATTGGGTGGGTTCATTTGTAAATAGGGGTTACAGATTAGCTTTTGCAGCCTTGCATTTTAATACCAGGAATGAGCCTGAATTCTAAAATGCAAGCATTTCCTTTTGCATATACAGATTTTGTGGTGCTGTACCACTGGATCTGAGCAGAAAGGAAACCAACCTGAGAAATGATAACTTTAGCATGTAAATGCAAATATGAAAGCTGTCAAGCGCTTTACTTCATATACTACATTTTGGGTGTTCAATGCAGTCTATACTGACACCTTTAAAATTCAAATACATTCATGTTTTCTTAAATTCATAGATTTTTCAGCATGATATGGTACAAAAACTTTGCAGGGAGTTGGTGCAACAGTATTTTAGAAATTATTCACATTACTCCAGGCACACAGAAATAACATCGTTGGGCCAAATTCTGCACTCCGTTACACAGATACAACTGCCATTAAAATCATAATGTTGCACAAGTGTAAGCAAAGGTAGAATCCGACCCAAATATTGTACTTGATTTTATAATCTTAGGAAACACACAAAGGAATTATGGAAGAAAAGGGGCCAGTTTCAGCAATGCTGTAATGACAGCATTATCAAGATCTCCTTGACTGACAGCTCGCTGGACTCCATCCCTTGCCTGACTCTGACTCTTCCTTATTGATCTTCACTCTGGCAATTACTCTGATCCCTGCTCACTGATTACCACCTCTTGGTCATCCTTGCCTGGTGGATACCAGCCTAGCTGTGACTGCTAGGCCACACTGCCTATGCCTCGGTCCCTTACAAAGATCATGAGGCCTAAAGATTAGCCCTTCCACAAAAGGGCAATCAAAGGTAGGGAAAAAGCCCCATAGCCTAATAATGTACAGCAGATTGGCAATAAAGGGGTGAAAGGGGAAGGAAGAAAAAACCTTCTAAATAATTAACTACTTTTTTTGGCTCAGATTGATTCCAGGCTTGACTTGAGACTATCATTCAGAGAGGTTCCTCGAGCCAGCCTATAGCCACACAGCTGCAGATAAGGAAACTGAGTGTCCCAAGCATTTGGATTTGTGGGGTATTGGAGGAGGGGAGCTCATTTGCAGAAGTTCTATTGCCACCCAGGGAGCTGAAGTTTTAAACATTTCTGCATTAGGCTGTCCCTTTCCCTGGGAAGATCAGCCAGCAAGGGATCCACATCCATAGCTTCAGGCACTTCAGTTAACCTCAATACCTCTGGGCTCTGATGGGGAAATATTTTCTAAACATTTTACAGTACTGACTTCTGCTTCAGTATAACTTCAAATAGCACCAAGTGAGCCCTTACTGGGGGTGTGGAAGGCATTCCATTTGAAGCTATCTGCCTGGTATGGTATAATTTTTAAGACTTACCTGCCCATTAGGATCTATGCACTGTCCAGAAGGGGTTTCAAACTGGTACATGTCAAACAACTTATTCATTACTTCAATATCCTTTTCTGCACCGCGCCTGCCTGTTGTCACACACATCATAAAAGCCACACGGGTTTTGCTCATGTCATATGTATCCTGTTAATTCAAAATGTTTGTTTGATGAATGGTCTGTAGCTTAACTGAACAACAGCATTCTAACGCAGTATGGTTTTGTTACATGAAACACACGATTGAGGGCCCAATCCCGCAACTACTCTGCTAAGAGAAATCCCACTGACTGTGGGAGCATCTGTAGGATTGGGCTTCTATGGCCTTATCTACAACTTCAAACTGATGTGTTGCTAATAGGGCTGTCAAGCAATTAAAAAAATTAATCGCAATTAATCGCACTGTTAAACAATAATACAATACCATTTATTTAAATATTTTTGGATGTTTTCTACATTCTCAAATATACTGATTTCAATTACAACACAGAATTCAAAGTGTACAGTGCTCACTTAATATTTATTTTTGATTACAAGTATTTGCACGGTTAAAAAAACAGAAGAAATACTATTTTTCAATTCACCTCATACAAGTACTGTAGTGCAATCTCTTTATCATGAAAGTTGAACTTACAAATGTAGAATTATGTACAAAAAACTTTTATTTTTGAATTCAAATCTAAAATTTTAGAGACTGCAAGTCCACTCAGTTCTACTTCTTGTTCAGCCAATCGCTCAGACAAACAAGTTTGTTTTCATTTGCAGGAGATAATGCTGCCCTTTTCTTGTTTACGATGTCACCTGAAAGTGAGAACAGATGTTCTCATGGCACTGTTGTAGCCGGTGTCGCAAGATATGTACAAGAGATGCGCTAAAGATCACGTCTCTTCATGCTTCAACCACCATTCCAGGGGACATGCGTCCATGCTGATGATGGGTTCTGCTCAATAACAATCCAAAGCAGTGTGGACTGATGCATGTTCATTTTCATTTTCATTATCTGACTCAGACACCAACAGCAGAAGGTTGACTTTCTTTTTTGGTGGTTTGGGTTCTGTAGTTTCCACATCGGAGTGTTGCTCTTTTAAGACTTCTGAAAGCAAGATCACACCTCGTGTCCCTCAGATTTTGGAAGGCACTTCAGATTCTTAAACCTTGGGTCGAGTGCTGTAGCTATCTTTAGAAATCTCACATTGGTACCTTCTTTGCGTTTTGTGAAATCTGCAGTGAAAGTGTTCTTCAAATGAACAACATGTGCTGTGCTATAACAGGAAATATATGGCAGAATGAGGGTAAAACCGAGCAGGGGACATACAATTCTCCCCCAAGGTGTTCAGTCAGAAATTTAATTAATGCTTATTTTTTTAATGAGCGTCATCAGCATGGAAGCATGTCCTCTGGAATGGTGGCCAAAGCATGAAGGGTCATACGAATGTTTAGCACAGGGGTAGGCAACCTATGGCACGTGTACCAAAGGCGGCACGTGAGCTGATTTTCAGTGGCACTCACACTGCCTGGGTCCTGGCCACCGGTCCGGGGAGCTCTGCATTTTAATTTAATTTTAAATGAAGCTTCTTAAACATTTTAAAAACCTTTATTTACTTTACATACAATAGTTTAGTTATATATTATAGACTTATAGAAAGAGACCTTCTAAAAACGTTAAAATGTATTACTGGCACGCAAAACCTTAAATCAGAGTGAATAAATGAAGACTCGGCACACCACTTCTGAAAGGTTGCCGACGCCTAGTTTAGCATATCTGGCATGTAAATACCTTGCAATGCCAGCTACAAAAGTGCCATGCAAATGCCTGTTCTCACTTTCTGGTGACATTGTAAATAAGAAGAGGGCAGCATTATCTCCCTTCAATGTAAACAAATTTGTTTGTCTTAGCGATTGGCTGAACAAGAAGTAGGACTGAGTGGACTTGTAGGCTCTGAAGTTTTACATTTTATTTTTGATGCAAGTTTATTGTACATAATTCTACATTTGTAAGTTCAACTTTCATGATAAAGAGATTGCACTATGGTACTTGTATGAGGTGAATTGAAAAATACTATTTCTTTATCATTTTTACAGTGCAAATATTTGTAAACAGAATATATACTTTGATTTCAATTACAACACAATACACTATATATGAAAATGTAGAAAAAAATCCAAAATATTTAATAAATTTCAATTGGTATTCTATTATGTAACAGTGCCATTAAAAAAATTAATTGCTATTAATTGCAGTTTTGAGTAAACTGTGATTGACAGCCCTAGTTGCTAATAACAGGCATCTGCAATTGGTGTAGATGAACCAGGGCTGAAAATGGTTTAATCATAATTGCAGGTGGGACCAAACTATTTTCAGCACTATTTCAGAGCATGGTCTAGACCAGGGGTCGGCAACCTCTGGCACACGGCTCGCCAGGTAAGCACCCTGGCGGGCCGGGCTGGTTTGTTTACCTGCCGCGTCGGCAGGTTCAGCCGATCGCGGCTCCCACTGGCCGCGCTTCACCCCCCAGGCCAACGGGGGCTGCGGGAAGCTGCAGCTAGCACATCCCTCGGCCCGCGCTGCTTCCCGCAGCCCCCGTTGGCCTGGGACGGCGAACCGCGGCCAGTGGGAGCCGCGATCGGCCGAACCTGCTGACGCGGCAGGTAAACAAACTGGCCCAGCCTGCCAGGGTGCTTACCCTGGCGAGCCGCGTGCTAGAGGTTGCCGACCCCTGGTCTAGACATTCCCCTAGAAGATTCTGCTCCTTCTTACACCAGCATAAATCAGGATTAACTTTAAGTCAATGGAGTTATAAGATGTAAAACTCACAAGTGAGGAGAATTAGAAAAATTTAGAAAAATATCTAAAATGATCAATAGCGGGTTAAAGAAATCTGTTTAAGGATTTGGGTTCAAGTTATTTCTGTATTTCAAGTAATAAACAAAATAAGATAGTTAACATTATCCTTGAACATTAAACTCTTCGGGGATAGTTGCAATATAAAAATTGGTCACAGGAGAACACAGATATTAGAGGCCTGATTCATAAAAGGAAGAAAAGATGGATGTTTTTCATTCCTCAAGTTTTTAACAAATAATTCTTAGACTTTTGGTTGATATATGAAAAGGAGATAAATGGTAGATGGTTCTATTCATGGAAAAATTCTGCTCTCAGCTACACCTTTGCAACCCCACTGAAGTCGGGCACAATCTGACACAATTTGACATAATGGCTCTAGTGAGGTGGAGTGAAATCCATACCCCACTTCAGCAGGGCCAGGACTGCAACCCAACTGCATATATTATAGAATAATTCCGTATCTACAAGTGCTAGTTTTCTATAACTATATAGAAATTTGGTTATCAGTAAAATTACTAGTAATTTCCTGAAGTTACTTTGGGCTGTTGCTATACCTAGGATGACCAGATAGCAAGTATGAAAAATCAGGACAGAGTGTGTGGGGTGGGGTGGGGGTGGGGGTGGGGGGGCGCGGGGGGGGGGGGGGAATANATATGCACCTATATAAGAAAAATTCCCAAATATCAGGACTGTCCCTATAAAATCGGGACATCTGGTCACCCTAGCTATACCTGAGCTCTAAGGCCCAGTTCCACAAAGATATCTAGGCTCCTAACTTCCATTGAAGTCAATGGAGGTTAGAAGCCTAAATACCTTTATGGATCAGAGCCTGTGAGCTCCAGGATTGTATCCTCTCTCATTATTTTTATTTTGGAATTTATTAAAGTTGATAGGCGTATTTCCAGCATTCATATCTTAGGTGTAAATATAGCTTCCTTTAATTTTGCACGTGACGCTGATTTGCTTCCAAGCTTTTCCTGTTTTTCAAAATTCTCTCAGGATATTATCCTGCTCCAGGAGCAATGCTCCATGCCAACTCTCCATGACAATGCCTGATCCTGGGTTGAGGGAGAGGAGAGTGGCCACTTGATCCATAATCCTGCAGATTCACTAGCCATAATCCCTCTTGTAGACAGAGCATAGGGGAAGCAATTACTACTATCGTCCAGCGGCTATAGTTACAGCCATGAATCATAGAACTTAAGATCAGAAGGGACCATTATGATCATCTAGTCTGACCTCCTGCATGATGCAGGCCACAAGAGTTGACCCACCCACTCCTGAAATAACTCTCACCCTTGACTCAGCTGTTGAAGTCCCCAAATCTTGATTTAACGACTTCAAGCAGCAGATAATCCTCTAGCAAGCGACCCCTGCCCCATGCTGCAGAGGAAGGCGAAAAACCTCCAGGGCCTCTGCCAATCTACCCTGGAGGAAAATTCCTTCCCGACCCCAAATATGGCGATCAGCTGAACCCCGAGCATGCGGGCAAGATTCTCCATCCAGACACTCAGGAAAAAGACTTTCAATATCCCAACATTTNACAGCTAATGGCCTAATTCTGCAAACATATCTTCACATATGGATTACTGCCGTGAATAATCCCATTAATTTTGATGGGGTTGCATGGTAGTAAGCCCTACAACTGGCCATGTTTATAGGATGGGCCATGACCTGTATACCAAGGGGAGCATTCCATCCCTCAATCCCAAGGGAGATCCCCTTTTGGAAATTCTGCTTAACCTGGCTGTACTCAGGCTCCAGCCCACAGTATAGCAGAGTTAAGCAAACTATTCAATGTCATCTTTATCAACCTGAGAAAACTGCATAATGATTCAGGGAAATTCAGTTATTTACAAACATCAGGCCAATTCTGCTCTCTGTCACACAAGGGCAGCTCCCACTGAAGTCCAGGGAAGTTGCACCCATAAAACTGGGAGGAGAACTTGGCCCAGGGGCTTCATGGGTATTGAACTGTTCTGAGAAAACTGAAAAATAAGTACAATTACCAATTCATCATAGTCACTTTGCTCAGTTCTTCTTCCTTTAAAACTTGTATCACTTGTCTGATTCCTGGTTTGTTGTTCACCAGTTCTCAGTACAGCAGCTGTGTAGATATTTAAAAACAAGTAATTTATATGTGCAGCTCAAATGACTGGTTTTTGTATGACTTTTTTAATATCTTCCTTTCCTATTTTTTTGTAAGTCACAATTGACACATTGGACAATGCAAACTGCTATAGAGACAAACCAGATTCAGAATCCCTCCCCTCCCCGATGCTAAACGCACACATCACTGCAGGCCTAGGAATATACTTCTCCTGCTCTGCAGTTTGACCAGGTGAGTTAAGCCTGTGTCTGAACTAGGCTTTTTTGTCAAGTGTCTCGCTCCAACTCCACCACTCATGGCAAGAGTGACTAGGACTTAAGGCAGCTGTCAGTATATTAAGCACAGTGTTCTCTAAGCCTACTCAGATAAGGTTTACTTGATGCCATGGTTAAAATACTGCCAGTGCCTTATCTACACTAGTTCTCCTACTGTTGCTACTACCATTTAAATTGAAACAGTGGCAGGCACCACTAATACAAAATCTCTGGCCAAAAAGGCCTTGGGGAGAGAGGCCCAGAATAGAGCCTCACCCTGGCCCATACACTGTAAACTTGCTGTGCTGAACTTTACCTCAACTGGAAACCAGGGCCGGCTCTATGTTTTTTGCCGCCACAAGCACAGCAGGCAGGCGGCTTTCGGCGGCACGCCTGCGGACGGTCCACTGGTCACGCGGATTCGGCGGCATGCCTGCGGGAGGTCTGCCGGTGCCGCGCCATCGGCATCCCCGCCGCCGAAGCCGCGGGACCGGTGGACCTCCCGCAGGCATGCCGCCGAACGCTGCCTGCCTGCCGCCCTCACAGCGACCTGCAGGCCACCCCCCGCGGCTTGCCACCCCAGGCACGCGCTTGCTGCACTGGTGCCTGGAGCCGCCCCTGCTGGAAACGAACTTCTAAATCTTTATCTGGTGGCTTATTATGCTGCATTTAAGTTACTTATGTTCAGGGACTGATTTGGAAAGGAAGACTGTTCCCATCCCTTAAAATAAGTTAATAAAAATAGGAAGAGGACTGCAGAGGAGTGTTCCTCTTTTTAAATGTTTAACATTCATACCCTGTCTGTATTGTACTGCGCTGTCTGTAAATTGAGTTTCAATCATCTTAATTCCATTTCACCTTTTTTAGCATCACCTACATTCTATTTTATACAATAACTACAGGAGTGAACTGTCTGTTGTATCAAAACTTGGAAAAACTCATTTTAAACAAAATAGTAGTAGTACTTAATTGGTATCAAACTGTTGTTTTGACCACAATTTCTTCAGAACCCCTAATATATTAACAGATTTATTGTTCTACACTTAAAACTTTGTCTGCATGGATTATGACTTTTACTTATGTAAAATTCTCATTGAAGGAAATAGTGATTTTGTTTGGGTTAGACCTATATAAAAATTGAGGATAGCAGGCTTATGTCCTGTTTACATTATTTTTTTATTGGCTATCAGCTCTCAACCTGCCAAGTAAGTTATAGGATATTAACTTTGATTATATAAACAAAACTGGAAAAACATTTTGATTCCAGCTCCTGGGTTGGTGTCTATTTTCTGTCATTGCTGTGGTATGCAGTGGTATTGTAGCTGTGTTGGTCCCAGGATATTAGAGAGACAGGGTAGGTGAGGTAATATCCTGAAGAAGAGTTCTGTGTAAGCTTGACTCTCTCACCAACAGAAATTGGTCCAATAAGAAATATTACCTCACCCACCCTGTCTCTCTAAATTACTGTCTTAGTCACATGAAGTGCATCTATTTCTGGGACCCTCTTTGTAAGTTTTCAGTTTTTCTCAAACACAAAAGCTATAATACTGGGATTGGCAATGTAAATCTCCAGCCTAGGCACAGTCTTTCTTATTTCTTATTAATAAATGTCTGTTCATGAGCCTTGCTTAGTTTTGCAGGTGTGATGTGAAATCCTGCTCCCATTGAAGTCAGTGGGAGTTTTGCCATCATTTCCACTAGCAGCTGATTCCACCTGTGGATTACATAATTCATTTGGTTAGATGTCCTAGTTTTCAGTGTGAATGGTTGATAGTGCCTGCGGGTATGATACTGGCTTTGCAACTGTGATCCAGAGATAATGCACGCGGGCTGTGCCTACACAGGAAACAAATAGAGTCCAGGAGGGCTAGCTTGCCAAAACAATATAATTCTGTAGCGGCTGTGAGAATGGGACCACGTACTATTGGAGCTTTATCTCCAGCACTGTCAGTACCTACTCACACACCCCTGGATTTCCTATTTTAACAAATCTCGTGGGTTTTCACTCACCTCTCTCATGCTTTGAAACACAGGGCCGTGCTTTCCTCCGCCTAGTCTAATTCTTCAGCAAAACCAGAGAGCTGCCAACTCCAACAGACAGGGCAGGGGTAGCTGGATGGCTCCCCTGGCTGTTTAAACACAGACCCCTGTTTTGTGGCGGGTGTGTGTGTGTGTGTGTGTGAAAGCTGTTGTTCGGTATTTAATATTAACACCCTCTCCCCGCCACACACACACAGACGTGGACTGAAAGGGGGGGCTTTGCTCACTGAGCTGATAGGCAATGGGCTGGCATCCTGCAGCCCCCGCACTAGCCGGGGTGGGGGCTGTCTGGGCAGGGGGGCGGATTCCTGATTCCGTTCTAGCTACGAGCGGCCGCGGCGTGGATCGGGGCTTGCGGCAGGTGAGCCGGGGAGGGTGACCAGATGATAGGGACAGTCCTGATATTTGGGGCATTTTCTTCTATAGGCGCCTATTACCCCCCTATCCCGATTTTTCACACTTGCTGTCTGGTCACCCTAGGGGAGGGGGCTGTAGCGGGTGCCAGCTAGCTCGGATCAGCGCCTCGCACCCGGTGGCGCTGCTCGGGTTACAGCCCGACCCCCTTCACGCTCCGCCCTCGCCAGCTGCCTTTACCTGGCGCTGCCGCTGCTCCCGCCTTTTCCTGCCCGGCCAGCGCCCCGCTCATGTCGCGGCGGCCCATGTCGCGGAGCGCCTCTCTCAGCACCTCGGCGGCCCGGCCCGCGTAGAGCTGCGCCAGCCGCGCCGGGCTCCCATCTGCGCCTTGGAGCTCGGCCCGGGCGCCGCGCGCCGGCTCCGGGCTCCGCAGGTAGAACGCGCAGCGCGCCAGCTCCTCCTCGCTCAGCTGCGCCAAGGCGGCGTGGACGAGCCGCTCCATGCCTGGCTCGGTCCGGGATCCGCCCGCCCGCCTGCTCTGCCTCGCCTCTCTGGCAAGCAGCGTCCGCACGGCGGAGCCTGAAAAGCCGGGGTGTCGAAGCAGGTATTTGTGGGGAAGGGAAAGCCAGCGAGAGCCGCGCCCAACCGCAGCGCATCCACCCACCCACCCCAGCGAAAGCCTGACTCCAGCTCTTTCCAGGCACGCCATGCACGCGTCTCCCTTCCGGCCTGGCGGCTTCCTCACTGGTTTCCAATGTCCCCTTTTCGGTGCGAGTCGGGTCCTGCTTTTTCTGTGTGCTTAGAAGTCCCATCGAAATCAATGGGCGCTGTGGGTACCGCGTGAGATGCTCATGCCGCCAAGCCTTCGGTGTAAGTTTTGTGAAGGGCAAAAGCGTAACTAGGATCAAAAAAGAATGAGAGATGGTCCTGGAGGAGAGGTCCCTCCGTGGCTATTAGCCAAGATGGTCAGGGATGCAACTGCATACCCTGAGTGTCCTTAAATCTCTGACCAGGGGCCACCGATTCTTCCTAAAAGTGAGGGGGATCTGAGGCCCCCCGCCCTTCTCTTCCCCCGAGGCTCTACCCCCTGGCGGAGCTGGACTGGGGAGCCTGGGCCCCTCCACCCCACCAGGGTGGGGGTGGCCTGAGAGCAGCCCCTGGCTTGTGTCCACGGGTCCCCCGCCCAGGGCAGATGGAGGGTCTGTGGCTCCCCACAGTTGCCCACGCGGCTCTTACCCCAATCAGACTCCAGCTTCTGGCTGAGGATGGGGCCTTGGGGACCAAAGGGACACAGCCGGGCCATGGAAAGCTGTGCAGGCAGGTGTGGGGACCCAGGGATCCTCCATCTGCCCTGGGCAGGGAGTTGGGAACACCGGTCAGGGGCTGCTCTCAGGCCCCCCACTCACCCTAGGCAGACAGAGGGTCCACAGCTCCCCATGGCTCCCCACTGCTCCCCGGGCCACTCTTACCCAGGCTGGGCTCCAGCTTCTGGCCTGGGTATAGGACCTCGTGGGTGAAGCGGAGGGTCCTGGGCAAAAAGGGACAGGACAGGCCCATCCACTTTCAAAAATGGGAGGGCCATGGCCCTTTGGCCTCCCAAGTTTCAGCGTCCCTGCCTATGACTGCCAGAAGCTGGGATTGGACAACAGGGGATGGATCTCTGGATAACTGCCCTGTTCTGGTCATTCCCTCTGACGCATCTGGCACAAGACAGGGTACTGAGCTAGATAGACTATTGGTCTGACTTCTTATGGCCATTTTTATGTTTTTAGGTAACTTTCATTATACCAATCTGGTAGCAAAGCCCGCTACGGTGCACACGTTGGAGGGTGGAGCAGGGGCCTTGACCAGTACCTGATAGATGGGTTGGAGATAGCTGTGACGGGTTCGGTCACAGAGAACCCCCCTTGGGACTGTCACCTGACATGCTGGAATTACCTCGGAGCCCGTTTTCCCTGCCAGCTTGGGTCTTCCAGAACCCTGCCTTGTTGAGCCAGACACACTAGCCTGCTGCAACACAGACCCAGGTCTGGTCCACGCCCCCAAAGCTGCAGATTTTAACCAAAAACTGCTCAGCAGGTCACCTATCTCCAGGCACCCAGTTCCCAATGGGATCCAAACCCCCCCAAAATCCGTTTTACTCTGTATAAAGCTTATGCAGGGTAAACTCATAAATTGTCCGCCCTCTATAACACTGATAGAGAGATATGCACAGCTGTCTGCTCCCCCAGGTATTAATCACTTACTCTGGGTTAATTAATAAAGCAAAGTGATTTTATTAAGCATACAAAGTAGGATTTAAGTGGTTTCAAGTAATAACAGACAGAACTAAGTAAGTCACCAAGCAAAATAAAGCAAAAACATGCAAGTCTAAGCTTAACACATTAAGAAACTGATACAGGTAATATCTCACCCTGAGAGATGTTCCAATAAGCTTCTTTCACAGACTAGACTCCTTCCTAGTCTGGGCCCAATCCTTTCCCCGGTACAGTCCTTGTTAGTTCCAGCTCAGGTGGCAACTAGGGGTTTTCTCATGACTGGCAGCCCCTGTGTTCTGTTCCACTCCTTTTATAGCTTTGGCACAAGGCAGGAATTTTTTGTCTCTCTGGGTACCCACCCCTCCTTCTAAATGGAAAAGTACCAGATTTAAGATGGATTTCATTACCAGGTGACATGGTCACATGTCCTGTGAGACCCCAGCCTCCATTCTTCCAGGGCTGGCCCGCATGCACCCAGGAAGGTTTGCAAGTAAACAGTCACTTACAGGCAATTGTCCTAGTTAATGGGAGCCATCCAGATTCCAAACCACCATTAATGGCCAACACTTTGCATAATTACAATAGGACTCCAGAGTTATACTTCATATTCCTAGTTTCAGATACAATAATGATACATTCATACAAATAGGATGAACACACTCAGTAGATTATAAGCTTTGTAATGATACCTTACAAGAGATCTTTTGCATAAAGCATGTTCTAGTTACATTATATTCACACTCATTAGCATATTTCCATAAAACATATGGAATGCAACGTAACACCCTCCTCCCGAACTTGCTGCTGGAGTCCTGGACACTGTCCATGGTGGAGGCAGTACATGTAAAATCCCTGTTTGTCTCTGGTCATGCCCCCTTCCAGTACCTTTAAACCCTTTGATGTAATTCATAGGTGTCCTAGCAAGGTTCAGGGTTCCTGGTCCCTGGATGCCTGAAAAAATGTTGGGGTGTAGTATTGCTAGCAGAATACAGATAGCAATATCTTTTAAAGTGTAGGTGTCTTGGCATTTAGCCACCAATCCATGAGGCAGTGTGTCTCAGTTTCCCCTTCCACACAGTAGTTTAGGCCTGTTATGCTTTTGCTGCTGTGCCAAGCTTCCAGCATATTTACAGGTATAAGCTGAAAAGCAACGTGTTTGTGGGACTGTCTTGTCAACATCCCTAGCATGTACAAAAGCTTTTTCCACAAATCAGGTATGTCACACATTTTCACAGTGTTTGTTATTAGCATCAACTCCTTTGTCTTGACGCATAGATGAAGTAGCAAAAGACAGGAGATAACCAGCAAATCTATGGTGGACAGGCTCCGTTCACACAGTTGAGCTTGTTCAGCATCTGTTGCATTTCCCAACCCCTTTGTGTACCATGGTAGGGGTTTAGACACAGATTATTCTGTCTCTTTGGAGAAGGCTCTCAATTAAGGCATGTGTTTGAAGATTTGGCAGGGAAAGGGTGGACCGCAACCATGCCTGCCCTCGGCCCCTCCCTCTGGAATCTCTTTGTGTTGGATTCCACCCGCTTGTGAAGTTTCCCAAATGCAAAGTTTTTCTTCCTTCTGCTTTGAAGAGACAGTTTTATCTCTTACAAACGTAGCAGTAACAACATCTTTCAATGGAGTGCTTTGGATTGTTAAGATCCCCTTGGTCACTCCACTCTCTGTTCCCAAAAGGTCAGCTGGGTGGACTCTCGCCTCCAGGAGATCTGACCCCCAGTTTTCCCTTAAAACCCGATCCACAGGTGAGGGGGTCTGGCATTTCAGATGCAGATCCTTCACCCTCCTCCTGGGGAAAAGCTTTCCTACAAAAGGTGGGCAGACACTCCTGTCCCCCCTCACCTTCCGTCTGGACTTCCCTCTCTGGGCTCCCCTCTGAGGCAGACACTCCTGTGTTCCCCAAAAGAGAAGGTGACCCTGATCCAGCTGCGGGCTCATAGCTACCAGCTATGACAGACCTTTCACTGGCCAGCAGCTGTCCCCCACCCCCTTCACTCAGGTTGGGCTTGCTTCCAGCTACAGAGTCCTTGGGGTCTGTTCCCACTGCAGCAGTCACCAGGACCCCAACTTCCACTTCAGGATACATGTCTCTGTGCATGCTGGGGCCGGGCCTGTCCCCTGCTGAACTACAACTGCCTGGCAGTCAGCAGCTGGGAAGGCCTCCATGTTACAAGGTGGACCATCCCCCTCCCACAAGGAGATGATCACTCAACAGGAACTGGCTTTATCCAGCCTTTCCCGCAGGGACCTGCCCTGAGTCCCGGGCTACAGGATCTGGTTAAGACCATCCCTGCCCCCAATGGCCAATTTTCCACCGCTACCAAGGAATTAAAGAGACACTCTCCTATTTCCCTAGCAGCACATGTGACTTCACCCTCCTCTCTGAGGCTTTCAGCACAAGATTCCATCTTGCTGCTGACAAACCCTGGGACAGATTCTGCCACATCAAAAAAATCATTCCCCAGTAGAAACGGTGCAAAATTGTGTGCCACCGCTGGAACAATTAGTTCAGCCTGCAAATCACCAGTTTCCATGTGTACCTTAGCTAAAGGTGCAAGGACTTTGTAACCTCCCACCAATTCTAATTCTGCTATTTTTCCTGGTAACAAATCCTTCTCATGGATCAGGTCTCTCTTGAACACAGAAATTTCTGCACCAGTATCCCTCCAACCTTGGAGGACTTTACCATTAAGCTTAACAGCATGCATATGCTCACTGCTTGGTTGGGTAGAAGCAACCTTTACAAATCCTGTGTGGTCAGAGGTAGTAGTCTGGGATACCCCTGTGCTCTGAGATGCAGCAGCTTCATGTGTTACCTGTGCCTGTTCCCACTCAGCCAAGGACATTTATTCCTCAGGTGTTCAGTGGACTTACAATGATAGCACCTTCTGGGCTTCTCTGCTTGTACAGGAGACTTGGGATGAGTAACGGGAACGGGGAGGTTAACGCCCAGCCTCCTTTTTCCCAGGGGTAAAACGATGATTCTGCTTTCCACCAACCCTGTACCCCTCTACCAGTGGTTTATGTTTAATTGCAGCTTGTGATTGCTCATAAGAGTCTGCAAACCCAGCTAATTCACACACTGCATTCACCTTTTTGTTCCACAAATACTGTTTTACATCATCACTGCACATATTCAGGAACTGTTCCTGAGTAACCAAATCACACATTTCTTCAAGGCTTCTAATGCATTTTCCCCTCACCCACTTGTCTAACAAATCTCTCATTTCATTTACATAGGTCACATTACTTAATCCAGATCCCCGCTTAAGACTCCTGAATTTTACCCTGTAGGTTTCAGGTGTAATCTGGAACTGTTTCAAAACCAGTTCCTTAAATTTACCATAGTTTGAAGCATCAGCAATAGGCATCTTATTGAATATGTCCATAGCTCTCCCAGTCAATTTTGCAACCAAAGTGGTCATTTTTTGATCCTCAGGAATCGCGTGGAGAGTGCACAGTCTCTCAAAGGTGATGAAATATTCGGCAGTATAACTGGATACATCATATTGTGGGCATAACCATTCCCATTTGTGGATTTTTGGGGAAGTGGAGCCAGCTGCTGAAGGGTTTTGTCTTTTCCACACCATTACAGCCAGTTCATGCTTCTGGGTCGCAATCTGGGCTTCAATTTCTTTGTCTTTTAACTCCAGGACTAGCTGCCTCTCTCTTTCCTTCTCCTCTTGAACATGCTGCCTCTCTCTTTCCTTCTTCTCTTGAGCAGCTTTATGTGCTTCAATTTCTTTGTCTTTTAAGTCCAGGGCTTGCTGGTGTGCAGCCCTTTGTCTGGCTGTGTCTGCCTCCATGTTTTCCCTGGCCGCAGCTGCTTCTTTGAGCCTCATTTCTGCCTGCCACATTTGAAACTCGCGGTCCTTTGCCTTCTCTTACGCTTCCAGTCTGACCAGCTCTAGTTTTGTAGTTGCCTCACTGGTAGTCATTTTCCTGCTTTCTTTTGTTTATTTCGGGTGAGGGAAATAAGCAAACAGAAAATAACAAACCAGTAACTACTTTGTTTGTTCTCCAGCCACCACTCTTAAAACTCACTTAAAATCACTACCAGTGTCTCAAAGCAATGAGCTGTGCACAGATCCTACCAACTACACCACTGTGACGGGTTCAGTCACAGAGACCCCCTTGGGACTGTCACCTGACGTGCTGGAATTACCTCTGAGCCCGTTTTCCCTGCCAGCTTGGGATTCCAGAACCCTGCCTTGTTGAGCCAGACATGCTAGCCTGCTGCAACACAGACCCAGGTCTGGTCCACATCCCCAAAGCTGCAGATTTTAACCAAAAACTGTTCAGCAGGTCACCTGTCTCCAGCACCCAAACACCCAGTTGCCAATGGGATCCAAACCCCAAATAAATCCGTTTTACTCTGTATAAAGCTTATGCAGGGTAAACTCATAAATTGTCCGCCCTCTATAACACTGATAGAGAGATGTGCACAGCTGTTTGCTCCCCCAGGTATTAATCACTTACTCTGGGTTTACTAATAAACTAAAGTGATTTTATTAAGTATAAAAAGTAGGATTTAAGTGGTTTCAAGTAATACCAGACAGAACAAAGTAAGTCACCAAGCAAAATAAAGCAAAAACACGCAAGTCTAAGCTTAATACATTAAGAAACTGATACAGGTAATATCTCACCCTGAGAGATGTTCCAATAAGCTTCTTTCACAGACTAGACTCCTTCCTAGTCTGGGCCCAATCCTTTCCCCTGGTACAGTCCTTGTTAGTTCCAGCTCAGGTGGTAACTAGGGGTTTTCTCATGACTGGCAGCCCCTGTGTTCTGTTCCACCCCCTTTTATAGCTTTGGTACAAGGCGGGAATCTTTTGTCTCTCTGGGTCTCCACCCCTCCTTCTAAATGGAAAAGTACCAGATTTAAGATGGATTTCGTTACCAGGTGACATGGTCACATGTCCTGTGAGACCCCAGCCTCCATTCTTCCAGGGCTGGCCCACATGCACCCAGGAAGGTTTGCAAGTAAACAGAGCCATTTACAGGCAATTGTCCTAGTCAATGGGAGCCATCCAGATTCCAAACCACCATTAATGGCCCACACTTTGCATAATTACAATAGGACCCCAGCGTTATACTTCATATTCCTAGTTTCAGATACAATAATGATACATTCATACAAATAGGATGAACACACTCAGTAGATTATAAGCTTTGTAATGATACCTTACAAGAGACCTTTTGCATAAAGCATGTTCTAGTTACATTATATTCACACTCATTAGCCTATTTCCATAAAACATATGGAATGCAACGTCACAGTAGCATCCAGGGCACAGTTGCTGAGCAATAGTGGAAGGGGAAAGGCACCAATGGTCTTCTGGAGTAGGGAAGCGCAGTGGGGCTCTGCTGGCAGGTCCCAACAACCTGTCAGTGGGTCACTGATGCTGGTTGGCTGGGGTGGGAATGGATAGGGGATCAGTTGGTCCCTGGAGCAGGGGCTCTATCGGTCCATGGGGCTGGCTGGGGAGAAGAGGCAGGGCTTGGTCAGTTTGTCCCTTGGGGCTAGTTAGGGACAGAGAAGGGGGATGGGTCAATGCCATCATGAGACAGGAGGAGGAGATGGGGTGCTCAGTTGGTCCTGGAGCTGGCTGTAGGGGATAGAAGAGGGCAGTCAGTTCAAAACAGGTCCAGATCAAAAGAATCTTGCATCACATTATTTGCAAAGATCAGAGAAGACAGACAAATTGGCTAACTTTTTTGCTGTTTGTAGCTGAATTTGTCTTAAGGGCATTTACATTATAGCTTCCAGTAAGGCCCCACCCTCTTGTCCTGAATTAGCCTGCTGTCACGTTAGTGGCCAGATTCCTGTGCCAGCTGCAAACCTAGCTACAGATTTAATGCCCTGCAGAACTTTATGTATTGCCATTACACCAGCAACCTGTCAGCCTCCAACATGGGCTTCCCAATCCTGAATGCACGTCCCAGTGAGTGACATTGTATCTGGGGTTGTCAGCTTCTGCTGAGTAACCCTCACTTTCTGGCTACAGTGAGCAGAGCTCCAACGTTGAGGCAAGCCCTCTGGAGACAGAGAAAGGTCTTCAAACTTGGAAGTTTTGCAGGAACTGCTCCTCATCCCAGGTGTCTAGCACAGCCCAGTTCCAGGAGTCACTGAATGTGATACTGGCCCAAAAGTGGCACCCAACCTGGTAAAAATCCATAGCAAGCAAGTACCCGAACTGGTTTTTAATAAGGCAGTGGCAGCGACCCAAGCTTCCTTTACAGCATTTATAGGTGCAGCAATATCTCCAGTCTTCAGTTCTGGACATTCTTGATAACCCGGTTGGGCTGTTGCTGGTCCTACTGTCGTTCCTACCGTGTCCTAACGTGACGTTTGCTGCACCTTCCTCTGGAGTATCTGGTGTTGGTTATTGAAGAGACAGGACACTGGACTAGATGGACTGTTACCTGCACACATTAGGGCACCCCACTTTTTCCCAGTCCATAGGGCTCCAGGCATAACCCGCTTAATTTAGGCACCCCCACCTTTTCCCAATTCGTAGAGCTCCAGGCGAAAAGCACCTATCCTTACCCAATTCGTAGGGCTCAGGGTGTAACTAACCTGGTCAATTTAAGTACCCACATCCTTTCCCAATACATAGGGCTCCAGGTGTATACTACTTCTGCAGGTGTGCAGGACCTTTTACCAGTGAAAGAGCCTTACACAGTAATATACTACATAACCTCTATTTATTAACAATCACCAAAAACAGACTGCACACACTACACATACAGTGCTCACCACTTCCAATAAGACGGATGAACTTTTCTTGATGGCCAGTCAAGATCAGGTCCATCTGTGGGACTCCAGTTTCTGTTCGGTGTCATTGACAGTGTGTTGAGGTCTGGCAGCTCTGATCTTGGGGCTGGGTCCTGGAGTTGGTTTCCAAAGAACTTTCTTTTGGACCCCAGTTTATATAGTGAAATTTGAGTCCTGTTTAGCTGTACCTTAACCAAATCATTATACTAAAATTTTACTAACCAATCCTAACATAGTGTAACAAAATTCTCTAACCAATCCTACCCCACCACCTTAATTAATTTACACCTAGCAAAATTAATTATGTAACAGACAGAAACAATTAAAGAACCAGACAGAGACCATACAGATAAACAATAGGGAAGTGAGGACTTCACAACCACAACTATAGATAAGTGATTTCTTGACAGACAGGATGCTAACAAACTAAGTTTTCTTCAACCATCTTAAGGTCTGTTTCTTTATCTGGCGATAGTGGGTGCCATTAGGACGAGGTCTCCTTCTTAACGGCCTGATATTACATTGTTTTAATGTAATTTAGATGGAATGTGAGGATGTGACTTCCTGCTTCTCAGCTAATGGCTGCTGCTCGGCTGCTCTTTTAATCTGGCTGCAGATGAAGGCGTTAGGCTTTAGGCCTTACAATATGGCTGCAGACAAAGGCCTTATCCTTACAGGACTACTGCTCTGATTTATCATGACATTTCTGATGTTCCTAAACCTATGTAGGACCTGACCTTGCGAGATACTGAATGTCCTCTCTTCTCATTGACATCAGTGGGCACTGAGCACCTCTCAGGAAAGGCCCACAGACTGTAATGGCTAAATCCTGTTCCCATTGTAGCCAATTGGAGATTTGTCATCGACTTCAGTAGAACCTAGGGTTGGCCTTTATTATTATTTAAGCATTTTTAGACAAATCAGATATATTATCTATGTAACTTGGTATCTGTCGTGGGATAAGAAATGATATTTCAGTGGTTTATGTGATAGAGCATATAAAGAAATTAACTAAATCACAGTTGTGGCAATGGATGCTGTGACTGAAAGCACCCCTGTATTCACACCCTACACACTATTGTAGTAATCTTTGTACAAAATATGTCTTGTGAGGTATCATTTGAAAACTAATAACTGGTCAGTAATATCATGGTGAATTGTATGTAGCAACATTATATGTAAAATGATGATGTTGTTAGCACATATTCAAAACTACACAGCCCTGCCTAGGCAAAAGTTGTTAAACGGGTCTCTCTCTCTCTTTCACCTAAGGAGACAAAGGCACCACCATCTTTGGGAGAGATCCTGACCAAGGAAAAGGACAGTCACCATCTTGCTGGAAGACTGTGGGTGAGACAGACCATCTTAAACAAAGCCTTGAACCAAAACTTGCTAGTTTAAGTTTTAGACTTTCAGATGTGTTTTCACTTTTATTTGCTTGTAACCATTCTTGAATTAACTTAAAATCCTAACTTCTTTTGTTAATAAACTTGTATTATCTTTTAATCTAAACTAATCCAGTGTTGTGTTTGAACTGTTTGGTGACTCCAATTAAAGTATAAAACAGTTGAATATTGACCGTTCAGGAGCAAGAAACCTTGATATCTGAACTGTCCTGGAGAGGGGTGGACAGTGCAAAACACATGTTTTTGGAAAAATTCAGGACTGGGATTGTGTTGGAGTCACCCTCCAAGTAGTAACCAAGGCTGGTGGAATCCAGAGTACGATTGGTGTGTTGCTGACAGGCTGCTGGGGTCACAGCTGCTGGACCAGGGCTACAGCTATACACAGACACTCAAGCTGTGACCTGTATGCTTGAAGGCTGTTTGTGAGTGGCCTAGATTGGGAGCTACCACAGGTGCCGAATATTCAAAGATGTGCCGGGGGGTGCTCAACCCCGGGGCTCTGCCCCAGCCCCCGCCCCCACTCCATCCCTTCCCCCACGACCCCATCCCACCTCTTTCTGCCCAGTTCCGCCCCCTCTCCCGAGTGTGCCGCATCCTCCCTCCTCTCCCTCTGTCCCAGCCTCCCTGCACGCCACAAAACAGCTGATTGCAGGAGGCGCAGGGACAGATGGGGAGGTGCTGATCCATGGGGCTTGCCGGTGGATGGGAGGCACTGGGGCGTAGGAGGGGAGCTTATAGGGAGGCTGCTGGGGGGTGCTCAGGACCCACCATTTTTCCCCCATGGATGCTCCAGCCCTGGAGCACCCACAGAGTCAGCGCCTATGGGAGCTACAACAGCAAAGCATTGTGAGGCACTCAAGGTTGCAGGACAGGTAGTGACACAACTCCTCACTGGTCTGGATTACACCTGGAATGTGACAGATGTACACTAGGTTACTTTGGAATTTGTCAGTGCCATATAACCAATATTTAAAACTTCTGTTTTATGTCCTTTTTGGAAACTGATTAAGAGAGCAGAGTTGGCTGTAAATAATACATTTCTGAAAATCTGTCCTGAGATACTCCATGGTAAATGAGAGCTATTCACCACACTCCAAACATTTTGAAGAAAAGAGATTCACAGGCTATATAAACGGCATAGGGAGGTTCAGACAGTTCTAAAGATATAGATTTGATCTGTTTCACTTTACTATTGTTGAGTGTTGTTGTAGCCATGTTAGTCCCAGGATATGAGAGAGACAAGGTGGGTGAGGTAATATCTTTTATTAGACCAGCTTCTGTTGGTGGAAGGGACAAGCTTTTGAGCTTCTCAGAGCTCTTCCTCCGGTCTGGAGAAGGAAACCAGAGACATGTAATACATTAAACAGATTCTTCTCTAATTTCCTCTGACACTACTTCGTTAAGGTTATTTTTATTTCAGTGTTGCCAACTCTCATATATGTTTTTGTTAAAGCGCCAGCTGCTGGAATTAAGAGACTGAAGGAGAATCTCAGCTTTCATTTCAAAAGAAATAAATTTGAAGCCCTCAAAGTTGTGGAGTAAAGCCTAAAAATGTGCCCTGAGTAAACCCAGAAGGCTCAAAAACCAGGAGAAAAAACAAAAGCCCCCAAATGTATATATTTTAAAAATCTCATTATTTTTAAACCAATCTCATGATTTTTGAGGGCATGATTCATGGTTATTGAATGCTTGTGGTTGGCAATACTGATATTTTTATTAAACTGCTTTTTATAAAGCCTAAGGTCAAAGATAGAAGGCTGAGCTCCAGCTAGGAAGAATTGGGAGGACAGACTAGGACAGAAGAGCTCTGGCTACGTGGGAAGACACCAGAGCTAAGTATGGTCTGTAATGTGGAGATGGACTTTATTTTGGGACCCTGAGGACTGTTCAGAACTAGTTCTGATATTAAACTGGTCTCAGGCAGGGTGGTGGTGATACAGTAAAGAATTGTTTCAGTTCTAAACTAGCCCCAGCAGGGGGAGCTGCTATCCACATTGGAGCCCTTGTGCTGCTCTTAAGGGGCCCTTATGAGGGGAAAGCAGAGATAGGTGCCACACAATTGCCTCTGGCCACAAGGGGGCACTCAGGAGGCAGCTGACCCTTTGTTTTAAATAACTTTTACATGATACCATTTCACTGTCTCCCTTGGTGTGTGTGGGGAGGGAGAAATTAACTTGATTAGTCTCATTAGGTTGAGCTAACAAACAGATATTCAGATTTATTCATTTGTTTTTTTTCCCAACTAGCCCCATAATACATTCAGTGCTAAATTCTGTCCCAAAGCCTGCAAGATCAGGTCCTCTGTTCTCAGTTGTACTCAGGGAGCCCAGCTGAAATCAATGGGACTGAAGGAGGGTAAATGGCCGCAAAACTTGGTCCTCAGTCACCACGGTTAGGAAGGATTGTCTGGTGGTTAAGGTACCAAACTGGAGATTGGCCACAGGCTCCCAGTATCACCTTGAGCAAGAACTTAATCTCTCCATGCTTCAGTTCCCCATCTGTAATATGGGTGTGATAATACTTCATCTCTTCTACCCTTGATCTGTCTTTCCTGTTCAGATTATAAAATATTCAGGGCAGGGACTATCTCAGTGTGTATTTGTACACAGCATAACACAATGAGCTGGGACTTCCAGGCACTACTGTCATATAAATAAATTATTTCCTCATCTAAAACATTGTTCTTAAGTTTAATTTTACCAGTTAACACTTAGTAGGAGTCAGAAAGAAATCTCTGATGAGCTGTTATACTGGAGATGGACAAGGAGATGACAAGATTTTGTTTTGCATGACCCAGCAGAAGACTCTCTAATGATTAAAACAATGAAGGAAGTCTTTGCAGATATGGCATGGAGTGGCATATTAGGGATTTATTTATTGATATTAATGTGCAGGCTAGCTGGGTAAATAGTACTTCAGAGGTGGCCTGCAAAGGAAACTGTTTGGTCTTCTGCACTTAGCTTGTTTATGAAGTATAAGTGCAGCCTGAAAAATTTCTATAGGTTATTATTCAGCTTGTTTTTTACATTAGGAATCCAGACCCTGTCTCCACTGGAAGACTCTGAAGGGTGAAATTCACCCTCTGCAGAAGGCCACACAAGACCTAAGCAGCACATCAGGCCTGGGCTAAACAGGTTTTGTACCAATTTAACTATTTTTGATTAGGGATGTGACTTTTTTTTTTTTTTTTTTTTTTTGTAAACTGAAATAGTTAAATTGGTACAAAAATTGTGTGTAGCCCAAGCCTCAAAGGGAGAGGATCCAGGTTGGGGTGACAAGTCACTTACTCTGGAAAGCCATAGCTGGCAGGAACTGTCATCATTTCTCTTCTCTTGCATCCTCACTCAGACCCTCTGCCCAGCCCCGAGGCTGCACCCAACAATTGTGTGACCTGATTATTAACTCTGATCTCTGTGGGGGACTCTTTCAACCTAGAAAAGCTATATACCATGCTCCTGAATTGGCTGATCAAAAAAACCCCCAAAAAAACAAAAAACCCACCTCATTTCCTATTCAATGGCAGTTAAGTCACGTTCTACAAATTATATACACCTCTATCCCGATATAACGCGACCCGATAAAACACGAATTCAGATATAATGCGGTAAAGCAGTTCTCCGGGGTGGGGGTGGGGGGGCTGTGCACTCTGGTGGATCAAAGCAAGTTCGATATAACACGGTTTCACCTATAACGTGATAAGATTTTTTGGCTCCCGAGGACAGCGTTATATAGGGGTAGAGTTGTATATAGTCTCTTTAGGATGTTCCTTTTAACTAGTTAGCTTTATTATAGTACTTTCAGAAACTATTTTCTATCATGTTTTGATTTTATTTTCTGTATTACTTCTTATCAAGCACTTTGTTACAAGATCAAAGAAAATCAGCTCTTTGAGATTTGTATATTTTCCTTCACTTATAAATAAAATCAAACAACACCTTTCAAGAAGTTATTGTGACATCATTTGTTTCGTTACTAGCCTTCTAAAGGGCATCTCCTCTTTGTTGTGTTTGTAGAAGTACAGACTTCTTTTTAAAAACCAACTAAAACTTCTCTATATAAAACCCAAATAAATCTACAGTTTAGCCTGCTTGTCTTCCTACTGCCTTGGAACAACTTGTGTAAAGGGGAAATTTCTTCCTAACGCTTAGTGGTAAGAGGTTGATTTATGCCTTGAATCATGAGGTTTGAGCAAGTTTAACATAGATTTGTTTTTACACTAGTAATACTGTAATGTGAAATGTGTGTGTGTGTGTATATATATATATAAAAATACACACACACACACTAACAAAACTATCCGAAAGACGTTATACCTGATATTCCTGATTTTGTTCTATCATTCTGATTTCTTATGTTAAAGATCAGAGGGGTAGCTGTGTTAGTCTGACAAAGTGGGTATTCACCCACGAAAGCTTATGTTCCAATACGTCTGTTAGTCTATAAGGTGCCACAGGACTCTTTGTCGCTATGTTAAAGATGTGACTGAAGCTTCCTTTTGTAGCTGATGTAAAATACTCACATTTCTACAGTGCCTCAACCCCCTTTTCCTCATTACCTTCTGCACAGAGTTCGCAGATGCTGTTGCTTAGAAATTTTTCAACTGAAAATTTATCCCAACAAAAACTGGGGTTGTCTTAAAAACGATTTTTTTTCCAGGAAAATGTAATGTTCAATCAATTTTTTTAGTATTATGGCAAATTTTGAAATAATATTAAAACATTTTCTTTTGTTTTGTTAAATTGAATTTGTTGTCATACTTACTGCAATACCCAGCGTTAACCGGCTGGTGTCATCCGAGTGCTGTAGTAGGAGTGACTCCGGCATGGAGCGTGAAGCTGGCTTTATCACGCCGGAAGCCGACTGGCTGCCAATACGCAGCTCCGGCTCAGGGATCTTACGTTGATTCAGAGGAGGCTGACATGACAGAGCTGTTATAACGACACTCTCCTGTATGCACCCACCAACACAAGGAAGAGCAAAGCGAGCAACCTGGAAGCACACTGGGGAAAAAGACTAGCAATCTGGCGTTTCCTTGAAAGCAGAGTGCAAACTGTCTGAAGGCTAGCAGCCTGTATGCGGACTACTAACGAAAGCCCAGCCACTACCGTGTTAGGTGTTGTGGAAATGCATATGTAATATCACACAAACGAGGATTCCTGGAGTTTAAAGGTGAATATAGCCATTTGTTTTGTTATAAAATCTGACCTCGGTAAGGCCAGGTAAAGATTGGGAAGGAGCGTTTGAGGAGATAAGCCTTTGGGTAACCCTCTGTGGGAAGTATTCTAAAACACGAAGGATTTACAAGAATTTCAATACAAAGACTGTTAAAAAGGCAGACACCTCATGGGAGTGAAACTGCTTATTGAGGGAGGAAATAACCAGATGGGAAAGAAACTGCAAAGAGCAGGAAAGGCAGAGAAATCAAGGAACTTTGTGTGCGCGCGTGTGCTAAGTATACATTTAAATACTGTATTAACAAACAGAGTAAAACAGTTCCCATTTTTCAGGGTAGTTTCTATTTTTCTGACAAATCCGAAGTGCTTTGTTTTCCTGTGTTGCTCTTGAATTGCGGATGTGCCTTTTTTCTTTTTTTTTAAAATCACCAAATGTGACTTGAGTTTGGAATTAAGTGGCTCCTCCCAGATGTGAAGAGGATTTATCAGAAATTATGATCACTTAAACTCTCACAAATCTTGTTTGCTTGCTGGCCCCTGTTCAGATCCAGTTCTTTCCTATCACCAGGAAGGAGCGGGTGGGGGAAACATCTGTTTAACTACTTATAAAACATCATCCCCTCATTTCTGTGTCCAGCTTCTTAAATGATCCAGAAAACGAGGCCTCCGCTGCTCCAGTCTCAAGATGTAGGAGACAAGATGGAAACACTAATGGTAAGGAAATGGAAAAGGGTGATGGGTGTGGTTTTGTTTGAATGCCACAATCCCTGGAATTGAAAATGTGGAGAAGGGAAGGAATGACAGTGATGTCCTATCATCCTGAAAAAACCCAGTGTATATTTGTCCCTTTAAGGGTCAGCTTTGCATGCTTGTGTTGGGCATTGCAGATTTTTCTTACTGGAAACTGAGCGAGTTCATGTAGAGAAATCCAGTCTTTTCAGTTCAGAAGAGATCACACTGGGGTTGCTGCATGGTGGGGCTGCAGTTCGGTATTACAAGTTGCATGGCTTACAGTGGGGAGCAGTGCTGAGTGTTGTACGGTGTGTAGAGAGTATGCAGTATGCAGTGTGATATGTGCAAGACTGCACCATGACTGGAGCCAGAGAACTTGTGTGTCATATGGTGGAGTGCAATTGGTGTGCCTGGTACTGGGATGCAGTAGGAGAACTGCATGGCATACAGAGAGGGGCAGTGCAGAGCAGTGGGGGTTGTATAGCAATGAGTTACAATACCACGGGGAGTATATGGTATATAATGGGGGTAAGTCTAATGAAATGTCTTGTAGAGGCTGCATGGCACATGGTGAGGCTTTGAAGCATACTGATAATGTATTGGGGATTGCAAGGTATAGCATGGATGGGAATGCAGCGTAGGGGAAGGATGTGCTGTTAGTCGAGTGTCAGTGTATGGGGAAGATTGTGTGGTACTGCATGATGCACAGGACAGTGCACTAGGAGATCAGAGGGGAGGCTGCATGGTACAGGCTGGAGGGTAACGCAGCATACACAGATGGGTGCAGGGGGGTGGTGAATGGTACCAGGGCAGTGCAGTGTATTGTGGGACTGCAGGAGCAGAGGAGGGTGCGGGGCATTTCAGGATTGTCGCAGTGTGTATGGCGGGGGGCGGGGCGCTACAGGCTGCCCCGGGGCGCTCTGAGCCGCAGGGCAGAACGCAGCCCGGCCCGGAGCGAGCCTGCCATGTAGCCGCTGCCGCCTCTCCCGCTCAGCCCGGGGGGCAAAGAGTTAACAGAACTCTGGGTCCCTCCCTTCTCCTGATTGGCTGGAGCTCTCCTACCGCGATTGGCTGGCTTCGGAGGGGTGCCTCTGACATCACTGTCTTTGCCGGCCGCTGCCGTAAATGTCCGGGGCGGGCCCGCAAGTGGCAATGAGGAGAGTGATTGTGTGGCTGGGGGCGGAGCCTGTGAAATTACCGCTGCAATCCCAGCCCCTCTCCCAAGCTAAGCAGGGCTAGGCTGGGTCGGGACGTGGATGGGGGACCACGGTCCCCTGCTGTGATCTTCTGTCAGGCCCAGCAGGGCATGTTCCGGTCCTGGCTAAGCGGAGTGGGTGGGTCAGTACTTGGAGGGGAGAATCCCTCTGCTCTCTTCCAGTGCCTTGTGCTGCTCTCTTCCAGTGCCTTGTGCTGGGCCAGACAGGGTGTACGGGAAAACCAGGTCCTTAAGGGACCATGTGCATGGTGTGTAGCCTTTTAAGTCTTTTCCTTTCCCCACAAAAGAGCTCGTAGTTACCCTAATGCCTCGGCGAGGCCACTGCCAAGACAGAATGGGGGAAAGCTTATTGTTTATGCCTGTACTTTGTTTAATACTCTAATGATGATAATGCTTGGGGAGCCTGACATGGGAGTCCGGTGATATCCATTAGTGAGAGAAAGGTGCTCTAAACTAAATATTAGAAACCACTTGGATATAAAAGACTTATTATTACAGCTAAACACACGTCAAGAGAAGCTGAAAACATGAACGCTAGTCATGAGGTTCTCTGGTGTGTCCGGCAGCGTTATGTTAGTAGGATGTGTTCTGTGCGGACGTGGCTCTGTGCGGAGGGCACAGGAGCTCTTTGTTTCTTGGGAATCATGTGAGGTGGTTTTATTTATTTATGTGGCTTATGCTTAAGTCCTCTTTGGATCAGGAAAGAACCGGCCTCAGGAGCAAGATTTGGAGCTGAAGGAGTGGGGTGAGGAGAAAGAGAGGAAAATTAATTAACTCTGCATTTCCGCAGTCTCTCGATCTTCTGCTGAGAAGACATTGTACTTTGCTTTGAGCACATCCCAACACCCTCCAAGTAACTCCTCACTTTTTAGCATCTGCTTGGTAGAGCAAGAATTATCTTTGGATTTCTCTAGCCTGCTGTGTATTCTGTATTTTGCATTGCAGCTGTCCCTTTCATTTGTGTAGATGCTATGATTGAGGTCTATAAAATCATGAATGGTGTGGAGAAAGTAAATAAGGAAGTGTTATTTACTCCTTCTCATAACAGAAGAACTAGGGGTCACCAAATGAAATTAATAGGCAGCAGGTTTAAAAACAAACAAAAGGAAGTATTTTTTCACACAACGCACAGTCAGTCTGTGGAACTCCTTGCCAGAGGATGTTGTGAAGGCCAAGACTATAACAAGGTTAAAAACAAAATAACTAGATAAATTCATGGAGGATAGGTCCATCAATGGCTATTAGCCAGGATGGGCAGGGATGGTGTCCATAGCCTCTGTTTGCCAGAAGTTGGGAATGGGTGACAGGGAATGGATTGCTTTGTGATTACCTGTTCATTCCCTTTGTGGCACCTAGTATTGTCCACTGTCAGAGGACAGGACATTGGGCTAGATGGACCTTTGGTCTGACCCAGTTTGGCCACTCTTATGTTCTTATGCCAATACATGCTTTTATTCTGTTCTGTTCAGGTCCTTATACTGCACCCTCCACTGTAGTATGTGAGTACACAACAGTGAAGAGGAAATCCATGAAGATAAATTAAAAAGTACTTGTAACACCTGTGGCAAAGTACCTCCTTCTCCTCAGCAAGCTCAGTCCTTTTTAGCCTTGGAGACGGAGGCTTGGCAAGGCAAACCCTCGTAGGTAGCACAGGGTCTGGTTATTCCTTCCCTCAGTCAGTCCCTTGCTCTTGTTTTTCTCCCCCCCTGGGGACAGAGTGCAGCCTTCCTGGCCGGAAGGGTTCAGAGCTTTGCTGCACCTACCTTACTGGCAGCTTCCCTGCTTCTCTCACTCTTTTCTCCCCCCCCCTTCCCCGCCGGGGAGGGTTTAAAAAGGTCTTCAGCAGTTGGAGCCAGCTGAACCTAATTAGTTCCCTGGTAACCCTTTTCCAGCTGAACCTTATTTCCCCCTGGTTATCTCTCCTCAGTGGATTGGGAGAGGTTTTTTATCCCCCTGGGACTACTTACTACCCCCCTTTGTAGCTGTTTGTCCTGGGTTTGCCACACACCTTTCACGCAATGTTTGTGTACGCACTTCAGAAGGTTTTAGGCAACTATTCCTGCATACTGAATTGCTATTGCTCAGTGTTCATCCACCAAATGCTTCCCCCTGTCTTCAGAAATCACCCACAGAACTAGTGAATACTCATGTCCTCCTGCTCTGTTTCCAGCTAAGTCTTCATATAAGACTTTTTTTAAAGCCAGGACTTCTCTTTCAGATGCATCCAGTGCTAAAGGCCTTTGTGTGCGGTTCCATCAGTGGGACCTGCTCCACCCTTCTCTTCCAGCCCCTAGATCTGCTTAAAACCCGGCTGCAGACCCTGCAGCCTTCCATCAATGGGTAAGTGCTTGAAGCTTCTGTTTTGGGGGGAGGCAGGGAGTGGGGTGTCTCATTTTCTTGCTTGCCAGGCTCTGGAGTTGAGGGCAGGATCTCAGTTAGGTCTTGCTAACAGCTGGGCAGGCAGAGGAGAGAGAAAAGCTTTATGGAATGGGGTATGTGTGTGGGAGGGGAGGTACTTTGAAGGAGCCTACAAAGTGAAAGATGGTAGTGAGACCCTATTCTCATGAGCTCTACCCTAGTGATATTCAGCCATAGCATTGGGAGGTATATAGCTGAGAGTGCTGCATTCGTTCTTGAAGCAGCTGTCTTAGGTAGGCCCATGTGGTTTCACTGATGCCCACCATGCTCTGGAAAATCCCATATGACTGCTGCATACCTTTACCCCATGGGAAACGGGTGTGTTAATATCTAACCAACCTCCTCCTCTTGCCTGATATATTCATCCATGACCCCATCCATTGTTAATCTACTGTCGCTCCGGTGGTGATGAACTATGATGTCACTAATAGTAGACTGTGATATCATAGTTGCTTCCATAGTGGTGATGCTAACTATGCTGTCAAAATCCATAGATAATCCCAGTGGAAGTGATTGTGGCATTGTAAACCATGGATGGAGGCAACATTGAATGAACAAGGAAGAACAGGCTGAATAGAGAGAGCGAGTTTCTAAAGGTGCTATAGCTAGTACACAGGTACATCTCTGGAGCGCTCTGGGTGGGTGAGGGAGGACTAGAGCAGGGCTGTAGGGTTGGTCCCATGGGGTAACAGCTGCAGTGTATCTATGTAATTCCTTTCTTGTTTTCCTTCTAGGTCAGGTCATGTTGGGATGGTAGCTCTGTTCATTAGGGTTGTTCGCACTGAAAGCCTCCTAGGGCTCTGGAAAGGGGTCTCACCAGTAAGTGATTATTTTAACCCTGACTTTTTCTTACCTAGCATGTGTTAGTAAGTATGGTTTAGAATTTTAAAGGTATTTAAATGTTGCTCTGCTCAGTGTTGCAGGGCCGAAGATGTCTGTCCTATTTTCAAAAGTGACTTAGGCACTTAAGAGCCTAAGTCTCTCTCACTGAAGGACAGTGGGTCTAAGGTTCCTAAGTGCCCAGGTCAATTTTGAAACTGGGAGGTAGCTGTCTGTTACTTAGGCCATGCAATGCTGAGGGGAAGCCGTGTCTAATAAATATATAGGCCGAGATTTTTATAGATATCTGTAATGGCTGGTGCACTGATCTAAGCCTGTTTCAGTTCCTGAATGTGCATGTAATTGGGGATGGAGTCTTTGGGTGAAATCTTGGCCCCATTGAAGTCAATAGCAAAACTCTGACTTCAGTGGAGTCATGATTTTGCCCTACACCTCTTCTCCTTTCTTCAGAGTACCAGCTCTTTCTTTTCAGTGACCCTCCCCAGGGCCTGAAGCTTCCCAGCCGGTTTAACGCTCCCTTTTTTAGTGTTCTGTAGTGTGTTCTCGCTCCCTTCTATTTTCTCTCCATTTTTCACTCTTCTGCAGTCCTTCGCAAGATGCATCCCTGGGGTCGGGATTTACTTCAGCACCTTGTACAAGATGAAGCAGTACTTTCTCTCGGACCGCTCCCCCACAGCTCTAGAGTCTGTCTTTCTGGGCATTAGCTCCCGTACAGTAGCAGGGGTTTGCATGTTGCCCATAACCGTGGTGAAGACACGATATGAGGTGAGTGTCACAATTTTCATACTTCTCGAACTTTCTGATGTGTTGTGGTTTCATACCCTCTCCTATAGCACAAAAAATCCGTCTGTCTTGGGTATCAGGGACTGAGAAACTGAGATCCTATACTTCTATACTGCGTAAGGTGCTTAAATTCTGCAATGATGGGTATGGTTTGAAACCTAGATGGACTGAAAAATTCTCCACGTTCACACACCTGGGGCAAGTAACTTCTATATTTTACTTGCTCATCAAGAAATAATATTTTTATCATCATCATGATGGCAGGAGTGGGGGAGAGTGGCTGTATTTTGGGCTGTTAACACTCTTGCAAGGCTGGTCTGTAATATTTAATAACTGTATGGTGTATATTTATTTTATATGTGTTAGTTCCATTTCTCAGAGCTGCCATGCAGGAGATAAAGTTCAAATTCCCTTCCTCATCTCTTGCGTCCTTGGTGGGGATTGCTGGGGAGGCACCATGCTTAGCCCTGCGAGGAGACTGGGGTTGAATCTTCCAGCCAATGGAAGTGGATGGAGTGGGAGAAGTAAATTGCTATAGAAAAAGTAGCTGATAAAATATCAGTGCTAAAGCGTGTGAGAAGCTCTGTTGCTGATAATGTAGCAAGGCAGCTGCTCTCTGGCTCTGCTGTGATGTCACTGGAATAGTTCTTATGTCATCTCGTCTCGTGTATATACTTAAAAATATACTGTAACTACAATATATGATTGGCCTTGGGAAAAGAGAAATCTGGCTGGTTGCCCTTGTGGTGGTGTATTTGAAGCATTTAGGAGTCGGGGGTAAGTGTCCATCCCTTTGTGTGTAGAGAGGTGATTTCAGTTCAAGGCTTGTTCAGTAATGATGTCCCAGCACAAGGGACCCTATATCTGACATGTAGGTAACCGTTTTTGTGTGTCCTCTGCAGAGTGGGAAGTATGGCTATGAGAGTGTGTATGGAGCCTTGAGGAATATCTATCGGACAGAAGGGGCCCGGGGCTTGTTCTGTGGGCTGACTGCAACGCTCCTGCGTGATGCACCCTTTTCTGGCATCTATTTGATGTTCTACACCCAGACCAAAAAAGTTATACCTCAGGGTAAGGCTGAATGTGGATGTAATAACACAGAATGTGGTTCTTCTCACTCCCAGTATCCTTTCCTTTCTGTCCACATGCTTTACTTTGGCCCTTTTCTGATTTAAATCGATCCCTTGTAGGGCTAAGGTGAGTAGAGAACTGGATGTTCACGTTCTGGAGGAGTCTTACATGAAAATGACCTGGGCCTCACGTTGGTGCTCAGGACACTCTGGTCTAGATTGCACATAGAATGCATCACGCTTCATGGTGATCTGTTGTTTGCGAGCAAAGTATGAGACAGATACTTCAGGGATGCAGTTACCAAGCAAAGGGTACTGTGAGTTAGGGATGAGGAGTTGGCAGAGCTGTGTGTGTGGAAAACTTGCTCAACACCTGACATTGCCAGTTGCTCATTTTCATGCACATTGTATAGTTCCCCAACACTCCTGCAATCTCTGTTAAATTGAGACTTGCCGGTTTTTGGTGTGAGCGCCTTCTCCTCTGCAGCTTCTGCCCTCTAAAACAGCCTTTCTTTAGCTCTGTGTGTCTGTCAAATTCAGTCCCAATGGAAGTGATTTGTTTAGCCAAAATTAGCATTGGTGTGTCTATTTGCTAATCTCCTTTGAAAAGTCTCTTCCTCAGTTTATAATTTGGTAACTATTTAGTTTGGGATACAGCTTATAAGAAAGTCACTATCTACAGAACAGAATTGTACTGTATTATGTCTAAGCTGTGTCTTTCTCCATTCCAGACCAGTTTGATCCAGCAATCACCCCCTTAGTGAACTTCAGCTGTGGAATCTTTGCTGGAATCCTGGCTTCACTGGCGACACAGCCTGCTGATGTAATCAAAACCCACATGCAGCTGACACCTGAAAAATACTGCTGGACGGGGCAGGCCATTGCCTTAATCTTCAAGGTGAGGCTGAGAGGATTGTGTGAATGTAACTTCAGTTCTGGTCACTTCACCAGAGATACAGATTTGATAAGAAGGTTCTCGCCTTCATCTCTAAAGCAGACCTTCAAATGAGTCATTACTAGGTATGCCACTCTGAATGCAGTGTAGTTTCTGAAATGCTTCCTCTGTGTTATGCTATGGGAGATTGAACTTTTCACCTCTTGGTCACTGGTTCACATACAGTCTTTAGTAGTGACTGAAGTTACTCCCATCTGATGACTGGTTGGTGGTCTGAGTCCAGTTCCCATGGGGCAGATATCCACATCAGCTCCTTGGAAACAGACAGCTCCCAACACGCTACTGTTGTTTGTTTCTTGCTCCTTCTGAGCGGTATGAAAATTAATGTGCTAGTTAACTTCACCACCACCTGGTTATTCCTGGTGCTCCACCATCCTTTATCTATGTACACAGGACAAATCCCTTGGAAAAGCAAACATACTCTCTCTAGCTGAGCATGGGAGTGAATAAAAAGGGGACGACAGTCATACACATTTGGGCATGTTACATTCACCCCTCACTCGTAATCTAACTTGTATCCTGAGCCATCGTATGACTAGAGGTTTCACTTCCCCTTTCTTCGCTCCATTATAGAGCACTTTTACCCTTAGACTGTTGTTAACTGAATGTACTACTGATTTCACTTCAATTGTGTTGGCAAATAACCTTGCAGGATCTGGTTGTACCCAGTCCTGGGCTGCTGGCATCCATGGCTTATCACTGTAGTATTCCTGTGATTGCCAGACTGAGGCAGGAGGATTTTTGTAATATGCTGCTTTATAAACACAAGCTTCAAGGATAAATGGGCTATAAAACAATTATCTGTCCTTTGAACACTAGCAAGAAGTGAATGTACAGATTTGTTATCCAAGGAACTGGGTGGGGATTCATGGAGTGGATACCCCAGTGGAGCACTCATCGACCTGTATTTGGCCCCAGAGTTGTATGTCCATTGGATGCTAGCCCAGGATGTGATTCACAACCCCTGTGATGCAATGCTAGGGGTTACACAACATCAAAGTTGGGTTACAGTTGTCCTGACATTGGGTTACCTTGCTGATGAGATGACTCTTGGCTAGACTGTTTCTTTGTTGCAAGTGAGAGCCTGCAAAACCAGAATGAAAGATCTGGAGCTGAATTTTGCTGCTCAGGTCCATATCAATCCTCCTCCCTAAAGTTTGGGTCTGTTTGAATCTGGATTTTAGCCACACTTCTGCTTAGACTCTATTTGCTCCTATTCAGAATTTCTCTTTCTTCTCAATGAATGTAAATCCTAGGCAGAGCTTTAAAAATACTTGTGGGCAATTCTCAGGGGTGAAAGTAAAATTGAAAACTTACCGGTACGGGGGCCGGCTCCGCTCCCCCACCCCCCTGGAGAGGGCGGGGCCTCAGGCAGAAGGGGCGGGGCTGGGAGGGGGGGATCAGCATCACCCAGCCAGCCCTTCCACGCTGCCTGGCCCACACCGCCCAGGGCTCCAGCGGTGATTTAAAGGGCCCGGGGCTCTGGCCATCACTGCCGCTACTGCAGCAGCGGCCAGAGCCCCGGGCCCTTTTAAATCGCCAGCCCGGGGCAGCTGCTCCTTTTGCCCCCCCCCCACATTGGCAGTCTGGGGGGTGCAAAAGGGGCAGTGACAATAAAACGCTGCCACAGCAGCGCTTTAAGCAGGGTCCTTTGCCGTGGCAGCGCTTTAACGTCGCTGCCCCTTTTGCGCTCCCCCGTCGGCAGCCCTGCTGGCAGCGGCAGTGCTTTAAAGTAAGGTGGTAGGGGCCGGTACCGGTGGCCACTTTCCTGTACTGCCTTACTTTCACCCCTGGCAAGTCTGTAAATATTAACTGACACAAAATTCTGAAGTGAGGCTGGTGACTATACTAAGTGACCTGAAGTGTGTTGGTTGGTGTTGTCTTTTTTTTTTTTTTTTTCTTTCCTGGGCAGAGGTGGGGCTTTCCCTGCATGCCCTGTAGTTCCCCTCCCTCTTCTTACTGTTCTGTACTGTGCCTCACGGTATAGCAGCTGTCCAGTAACTGCTGTTCCTTCATCAGCAGGAGTCACTGCAGTTGAGTGATGCTAGAGATCCCTTCCCTGCTGCTGTCCCTCTGGCTGAGTGCTGTGTGAGCATGGATTTCTCAGGCACTAGGGACTAGTACAGAATATATTTCAGTGCAGCCATGGATTATGCCATCCAGTAGATGTCTAGGAATTAAATGAAGTGAGACAGCTGGTGTTTGTTTTGTCTCCTCCTGCAGGACTATGGACTGGTTGGCTTTTTCCGTGGCGGCGTCCCCCGTGCCCTGCGGCGCACTCTGATGGCAGCGATGGCATGGACTTTATATGAGCAGATGATGGCAAAAATGGGGCTGAAATCCTGAAGGACTTGTAGTGGAGGAGACCAGCCTACGCCCTTCTCCTGCTCACCTGGATCAGCTGGTGTGAGATGTGATTTCCCAGTTCTGCGCGGGTGGATCTTTGTTCCACCGTGGTAGAGCGATAACGATTTCTGATCCAGGGGACTAGTCTGCAAAACATGCCCTCTCTGACACAAATGCAAGTAGGAGAGAGAAGGTTTTGACCTTGCATCTTCAGAGTAAAGCATTCCAGGAGGACCGTATCATTCAACTTCCTTGGAAGATGGGAGGGTTTCAGTGTCCTACAAACTACATGGTTACGGTAAAGACCGTTGAAAGAAACCCCTTCAGAATAGTCCTATGTGCCCTGAGAAGCCTTTGCACAGAAGCCAGCTGACGCATTTGGGGAAGAAGTGATTGGACTTGGACTACAAAACTATGCAACTTTCTACCCTGGTGGCCTGGGATCGTAGACTGGGCACACCATGTGCCATCTGACACTCGTCCTGTTATCTGTCAGTGTATTTTGCTTCTGCATCCACGGGGAAGGCATAGAGGAGAATGCTACGAGGGGCACCGTGTAACCATTTGTTTCAGAGTTTGCTTAATGTATTAATACATGTATTAGAGTGAGAAAGGGGGAAATGTGTATCTGAAAGGAATGCTGGGAAATGCAGTCTTACCATGCCTTGCACAGTAGCTTTGATGATGGATAACGTAGCTGGGAGCCTAACTGACATCTCCGTTGTGGCTTGCAGCAAAGGCCTTCACGCCTCTTCCCTTGCGCTTTAGGTTGTATTTCCCACAGCATGACCCAATGTCTTGGAAGAAGACATTTTCCATTGGCTTTATTCTTTGTCTATAGGCATTTGTTATGCCTACCCACATGACTACCATGGCAGGGCAAAAGCACTGACTGTCTTGAAATATGACATAGCTAAGAGAGATGGAAGGCCAGAAAAAGGACTTGAGAAATGGAGTCTTTTTTGAGAAACTCCATTTGCAGCCTTTCTGTACCAGGTGTTTTTCTTGCACTGTTTAAATTGAACTGTAGCTTTGGACCATTATCCAGGTTTAACTCCAATGGATGTAAATGCGTCTGTAATAAAACATATCATGCAAGAAGGTTGTATTCTACACTGTCATTTACATTTGTGGCTGCAAAATGGACTAGCATCTCCTTTCTCTTTCTTCCCAAGGGGGGGAGGAGAATGTTTTGGTCTTAGTTTCAGTGCCTTTCTCTTTTTTTTTTAAACACTAGGACACCTAAGAAACAGATGGAAAACAAACTCCCTAGTGTGTGTAGTGGGGGATGAGGCGAGATAGCTCAATTGACTTCCATGGGGACCAGTTCTACTAAAGCAATGAGGACAAACAGCCCTGTGGGAAACTGCAGGAGAGGCACAGTCAGGTTACATCTACATGGCAAAACAACAAAAAAAACCACCACAGCGAATCTGAGCCCAGCTGAAGTGATGCAGGCTTGTGTTCTGGGGCTAAAAATAGCTGTGTAGGCATTTGGGCTTGGTCTCCTGGAGCCTGGGCTCTGAGACGCTCCCTGGGCTATTTTTAGCCCTATAGCATAAGCCTGAGTCAGTAACCTGAGCTCTGAGACTTGGTGCTGCAGGGTTTTTTGTTGTTGTTTTGGTTTGTTTTTTTTGCTGTGTAGGCGCACCCCAGAAGAATCGCATAGTATTGTTCTCAAAGGAGTTGTTGAGAACTTTCATTATTATTCTCGTCGCTCCAGTCACGGAGCAGGACCCCATTGTGGCAGGTGTTGTATAAACAGAACCAAACCACAGCTCCTGCCCCAAAAAGCTTCCCGTCTGTGTATGAGGAGGAGCGCATTTCCCCTTCAGTGCCCCTAGCTTTGAGCACTTGCTTAAGTGTGTGATACCGTGTGCTATCTCCAGTAAACATTTATAGCAAGAAAGACACTTGATTATTTAAGCTGACTGCCCTTGCAGAGAGGAGAGAGCCTAGATACTGACTGAAGGGCACACAGGAGCCTCTATTGCTTGAGGAAGACCGCTGCTCAGGGGATGCTGCCAAAAACATTAACTCCCTGCTACAGCTGATATCTGCCACTCCTGTGAAATCAGTCTCCTAGGAGCATGGCTGGGCCCTTTGCAGACACCTTATCTGCTGAGACATTCATGTTCCAGGATTGGGGAGGGAGGGCTATAGAAGCAGGAGTTATTTTCCAATGGCATCTCGTGTGCCTCCTTGGTCAGCAGGTTTCTCTGGCATGGAATCAGGGCACAGGAGTTGTACCACTATTGTGCACAGCCTCCCCACCATGCTTGCAGATTCTGCTACTACTGAGCTCCACATCTGGCAAGACATAAAGCACGTTCATATTTAAGCTGCTGAAGGATCTAGCCTTTAGAGGCAACACTAGATGGAATCCCTAACTTGGCAGTCATGGGAGGAGAGGAAGGTAACTGCTCTGTTAATGGTATTGGCCTTCATATGAAACCAACTGCAGACCCCCATTGCCAGGCTTCCTGTGGAAATTAACAATCCCCAGGCACTTTTCAAAGAGAATGTGTGAAAGTGTTTGGGGCCTTGTTCTACACTGCTCGGGGTCCTGCATAGTCATTCACACCAATGCCAAGGAGGGTGGGGGGGAAATGCTCCCCTCAGGATGGATATTCACTGTGCACAGGTGGAAATGACTACACAAGTGCAAGACCCCCAGAGTGCTAGGTGGTGAACAAACTGAACAAAATAGTCTCTGCCACGAAGAGCGTCCAATCTAGTGCCCCTAGATTTGAGCACAAGATGCAAGGCAGCACAGGAATGGGGACGTTGAGCTCAGTTTAAAAAAAAAAAAGTTCTGGTGCCCCAAACTGCGTGTAACCTCCTGCTAAGCAGATAACAGCTAATGCATGGGTTTATACCATCACTTCCCCTTCTTCAACCCCTCTTCAACTGAAATCTGAAATGTACTGTACAAACCCCAATTCTGGCTCCTTACCCTTTGAAAGCTAATCTAACTTCATGGATTGGAAGCTCTGCAGCTGTTATTTTTTGTGGGGTGTAGAATTGAAGCTCTTTGGGGAAGGAATGATAGGTTGCCATTTCTTTTTGGTGTGTGTGTGTGTGGGGGGAGGTATTACAATGGAACCTGCTTAAGGTGAAATTGTTTTTTGTAAGTCTGATTTTACTACAAATGTTGTAGATTTTGTAAGTGGAATTACCAGGAGAAACCTGTAGATCTTAAAAGCATGAACATGTGCTACTATGGCATAAAAGTCCGCAGCCTTCTGCTCTTCATGATTCAATTCCCATGTGTACTACACAGAGCCCCACTGATTCTACAGAGTCTGCCTACGTTAGGCCCTTAAAAGTGGCTCCAGCCCTACCTAGGGTGACCAGATGTCCTGATTTTATAGGGACAGTCCCGATTTTTGGGTCTTTTTCTTATATAGGTTCCTATTACCCCCCACCCCCAGTCCCGATTTTTCACATTTGCTGTCTGGTTACCCTAGCCCTACCTCCCCATCTCCACACAACGTGCTCTACCAGCCTAGCTCTGCTAGTGCTGTCACAAAAGGAAGAGATTTTTGCAGGGCTCAGCATCAGGCGTGGATCAGAAGGATCATGGGGTGGAGTCAACAGTTGGGCTCTTATCTGCTACACACAGCTGCTGCTTGATGAGGTTCAAAACCCTTGCCTAATGTAGAAATAGACCAGAGGAAAAAGTGGCAGGTCAAGGTAATTCCGAAGCACAAAGTCGCCTTCAGGCTATGGAAAGATCATTCTAATGTCCCTGGCCTCGGGCTGTGTGCATCTAAAACCAACACCTGTGATAGAAGGGCTAAGGAGAAGGAAAACATCTACCTGGCACAGTAAAAGCAAGGCTATTGCAGGTTTCAACAGTACTCTGTGCTCACTGGGTGAATTATAAAACCATTATTTCTATACTGTTCTAAAGGCTGCTTGTCAGTACAAGCATTGTAAGACGGATCCCAGCCTTCAAGAGTTTACAATTGAAAACAGAAAACACAGAATAGGAGCAGGGGAAAAAGGCAGTAACATCTTAAACTCTCCACCAATTGCTGTAATATATTTTCACCCATTGTCTCATTGTGTCCTCAATCCTATATATATGGGGTTTTTTAGGTCTTAAGTGCTTCAAATCAGGACCTTTCCTTTTGTGTATTGTACAATGCCTATATCTACTTTTATAAACCCCTTAATATCAGAACATTATACTTAATACTACTGTGAAGATTATGAAAAGATTTGTAAATTACTATGGAATAACCACTGATAACACAAATTTATACATCTCTACCAGCATACACACCACAGGGAGTAGGTATTGCACAGAGCTGTGGGGCCATTTGAACTCCAGAGTCTCGGCTTCCCTAGCCAATCCATTAGCTGAACCTGGAGAGTAAACTGACACACAAAAGCAGGCCTACCATATCCTACAAACAGCAATGATATACACATCACATTACACATGTAAGAGAGCAGCTGCCATCAGCTAGTAAGAGAGTGACTATTATATATGAAGAAGTCTAAGGACAATAGTGAGACATAAAGGACCCATTAAACCCTTTGAGATAGCAACAGTGGTGGATTAGCCACTGGGCCTACGGGGGTCGTGCCCCCGGACCCTGGCCAACTGGGGGGGCCCGGTTAGACAAACACCTGTTAGGGATGGTCTAGGTGTACTCAGTCCCTTCCAGCCCTTCACTTCTATGATATCGGGCCCTACCAATTTCACGGACGATGAAATAAGCCCTTCCCCACGAAATCCATCTCCCCATGCTGCTGGGAGCGCCCCAACCAGGAGCTCCTAGCAGCTAGTCTGAGCTGGGCTGTGGAGGGACAAAACTTATCCTTCCCCTGCATGGCTGCTCTCAGTGGGGAGATCAGACCCACTTCCAGTGCAGCAGCCCTGGAGTTGGGCTCGGGGCTTCCACACCGTGGCTCCAACTGGGTCTTGGGGCTTCAGCCCCATGGTCCAGCCCGGGCTTGGGGCTTCTGCTCCCCATGGCTCTAGCTGGAGCTCAGGACACCTGGGCTTGCAGCTTCTGCCCACTGTGGCTGGAGCCACGGATTAGGGTGGGTGGGCTCTGGGCTTCTGCCGGGGATCTGGGTTCCCATTTTTCTGGGGGTCCCCCAAATTGGCCAGGCCCCTGGGCACAAGCCCTGTGGGCCCATATGTTAATCTGCCACTCGCTGGGACTAGCAGCTAGGAGCCCCCGCCTGGGGCACTCCCAGCAGCAGGGGCAGATCGGGCCCACCTCCACCTCTGGGAACCTCCTCCAGCTGCAGGAAGCTCCGTGGCTGTTGCCCTCAGAGCCCAGCCCTGAAGGCAGTACAGAAGAGGGTGTCAATCCTGCAACCCCCACCCCATGATACCCTTTCAGGTCAGGACACACACACCCATTACAACACCTTGACATTTTAAATGTAAACATCTGAAATCATTAAAAAACCCTCTGGCCATGAAATTGACTAAGATGGACCATGAATTTGGTAGGCCCTAGCTATGAGTTACCCATGCAGTGATCAATGCAGACAGCAGGACTGCTAATTGCAAATAATTCAAAATCATCGGTCGGGTTCTTTTCATTTGCCGAGTAGCAGTTTCTGAGCTGTTAGGGTACAGGTGCTTCGTGTTTCCAAGCTCTTCTCCGCAACCAGGACGGCTGGGACCCTTACTTGTATGGGGTGTGAAAGCTGAGGGTCTGGGCAGAACAAAGGACTCCAGCAGCTGGGGCTGGAACCCAAACACCAGCGGGTGGGGCTTGGGGATAATATGGTGGGAGCTGGCAGCAGAGAGTGTGTGTGTGTGTGTGGGGGGGGTGATTTACACTAGAGGAGAGACGGCCACGTGTTTGCTCTAGGGCCCCATCCCAGGCCCTGCCTCTCCCCTGCCCCCAGAGCCCTCCTACAGCTTAGCGCCCCGTGCACGCCTGGCTCACAGCCCATCCCTAAGCAAGGCCCAAGACCCGGCCCGCTCCGGGCTCGCCCAGCCGCAGCCGCATTAGGCCGGGGATCCCCAGCACTCGCAGCTCTGCTGCCACCTGCCGGCTGCTGCCCGGCACAGACGCTGCGGCTCAGGGCCATTCCCACGTGACTGTTGCTAAGTACCCGGCCTTTCCTCCCGCCCCTTAGGAACCAGATGATCTTCAACCCTTTGCCTCACTTCCGTCTACGTAGCTGCCGCTCATTGGCCGACGGGAATATATAAATGAACGTCACTTCCCGCGGCCTCCCTCTTTCTCTCTTTGAGCCTAGCGTGGTCTCCATACGGCGTTGTCACCGGGTGAGTCTTGCGGGGGGTGGGGCTCGGGACGCTTCTGGGCCGGTTTCGGGACCGGGCGGTGCGGGGTTCGGGAAGCGTCGGGGCCCGTCTCGGGCAATCCAGGGCCTTCCGCGAACCCCGCCGGCCGTGCGGCTCCCGCCAAACGCGCCCCCCCACCCCTCCACGCGCTGGCGGGTGGGGTTGGGCGTCGCTGCTGCTGTTTCGGGAAGCGGCGGCGGCAAGGTGCGGTGCGCCCAGCCCCTGCGTGCCCCGTGCTGTGCGCGGGTGGGATGGGGGGGGGCTCAGCTGTACTGTATGTCATTTAAGCAAAACCCAAACGAGTCACTGATGGCAGAACGGGGAGGTTGCTTTTTTGTATCCTTTTAACTACGGGTTTTCAGTCGCACCTTACTTCCATTGCACCCCCACACTAGGGATTGTCATGGGCACGTAGGGTTGGAAGGGACCTAAAGAAGTCAAGCCCTGTACTGTGGTAGGACCAAATAAATCTAGCCCACTGGTTCTCTCAACACTTTTTTTGGTGGCCCCAGAATGTGGACTCCAACTCTTGCTAGTGGCCGCTCTTGACAATTTTTCCTAAAATACTTATTTGTTTTTCCTAAAGTTAATTATGCCCATACACATGTGCAGTTCATAGACCTTTATTTATGTTGGGGTTTTTTTTGCAAATACAATAAAAATAATGTACTGTCTTTTTCTTTACTGAGCCTAAACAGAATAGAAATACAAAGAAAGTGCTTTGCATGTTCTCATCTTTTTTGTTTCTTTTGCTTTTATGGTTGTGTTTTTTAGTAGGGCTGTCAAGCGATTAAAACATTAATTGCAATTAATTGTACTGTTGAACAATAATAGAATACCATTTATTTAAATATCTTTGGATGTTTCTCCATTTTCAAATATATTGATTCCAGTTACAACACAGAATACAAAGTGTACAGTGCCCACTTTCTATGTACAATGTAAAAGTTGAGAGCCTGAGAGACATGCTTCCATGTTGATGACACTTGTTAAAAAAAAAAAAAAAAGCGTTAATTAAATGTGACTGAACTCCTTGGGGGAGAATTGTATGTCCTCTGCGCTGTTTTACCCACAATGTTTCCACATTGGAGTGTTGCATGCTTTCAGAAGTCTTAAAAGAGCACCACAGTTATGTAACAAAAAATCTACATTTGTAAGTCGCACTTTCAGGATAGATTGCACTACAGTACTTGTATGAGGTGAATTGAAAAATACTATATTATAATTTTTACAGTGTAAATATTTGTAAACAAGAATATACACTGATTTCAATTACAACACAGAATACAGTATATGAAAATGTAGAATAACATCCAAAATATTTAATGCATTTAAATTGGTATTCTATTTAACTGTGCAATTAATCGACAGGCCTACTTTTTAGACTTGTTAGCTGCAAGAAAAGTCCCTGGTGACTGCATGAGAGATGCTGATCTAGACCATCCCTAACATGTTTGTACAAATTGTTCTTAAAACCCTCCAGTGACTAGGATTCCCCAATATTGTTACTTCACACAATTACTTCTGAGTAAGTTTGTGGTAGAGTGAACAGATTTGTTCCAGGTTCCCTGTCGTTACTTTAAAAGGGGAACTTTCACAATGTCCGGAGGTCTCGATGTCCTGCAGATGAAGGAGGAGGATGTCCTCAAATTCCTCGCTGCAGGAACCCACTTGGGTGGCACCAATCTAGACTTTCAGATGGAACAGTATATCTACAAAAGGAAAAGTGATGGTAAGTACTTGGCAGTGCTTTAGGACTTAGAATGGATGTTCAGTAGCAGCAACTGGCAATGATGTTTAACAGGGTTACATAAGAACGACCGTACTGGGTCAGACAAGGTCGATCTAGCCCAGTATCCCGTGTTCTGACAGTGGCCAATGCCAGCTGCTTCAGAGGGAATGAACAGAACAGGTAACCAAGTGATCCATCCCCTGTCACCCATTCACAGCTAAGTGTTCTTGAAGAATCAATTCAGCTGAGCTGAGCTGGGCTCTGTATCTTCTTATGCAACATTGAGTACCTAGAGCAGGGGTGGGCAAACTACAGCCTGCGGGTCACATCCGGCCTGTCAGATCATTTAGCCCTCAGCTCCCGCCGGAAAGCAGACTTGGCCTTTTCCCCCATTCCAGCTGTGGAGTGGGGTTGGAGGCTTGCCCCACTCCGTGCGGCTCCTAGGAAGCAGCCAGCATGACTCCCTCTGGCTCCTATGTAGTATGTGGAGGCGCGGCCAGGCGGTTCTGTGTGCTGCCCTGTCCACAGGCGCCGCCCCCGCAGCTCCCATTGGCCGCGGTTCCCAGACAATGGGAGCTGCAGGGGTGGGCCCCTGCAGACATGGCAGTGCCTCGGAGCGGAGGGTGGATATGCTTCCAGGAGCTGCTTGCGGTGAGCGCGGCCCAGATCCTGCATCTCTGAGCCCCCTCTGTGCCCCAATCCCCTGCCACAGCCCTGATCCCCCTCCCATCCTCCAAACCCCTCGATCCCAGCCGAGAGCCCCTTCTCGTACCCCAAACCCCTCAGCCCCACCCCAGAGCCCTCACACCCCAACCCAGCGCCCCCTCCTGCACCCTGAACTCCTCATTTCTGGCCCCACCCCAGAGCTTGCACCCCCAGCCCTGACCCCCCTCCCACACCCATACCCCCAATTTTGTGAACATTCATGGCCTGCCATACAGTTTCCATACCTGGATGTGGCCCTCAGGCTAAAAAGTTTGCCCACCCCTGACGTATATTTGAAAGTTAACCTGCAAAAAGGATATCTTAAAACTTGGGTTTGTACCTTTTCTGGTTTATGATGCACACAAACTTTCACAAACCTTTATTTCCTGGTTATGGTTTTACCTTAGAAATAGTCTAGTCTAACCTGATTATGCTGGAAGATATCTGGAAGGTCTTAGGGATGTTTAACGAAGGTGTCCTTTAGCCAAAATACTAATTAATGCTGGAGTTAAATAGATGCTAACTAAAACAGTCTGACTCCATATCATGTCCTTTCTAAATTGTTCAGCTTTCATGTTTTAGGTAGGTATGATGTCAAAATTACAGGCCTCCACCTATACCTCAAAAAGGGCAAATAGAGACCCAAGTGTAGTTTTTTCTCTTGCAAATCACAAACCAATAGAATTTACTAAGTATCTTTTTTCCTTACTGTATTATCTCTCAACACAAGGATGTGCCAAATGTGCAGGAATGGCTTGAATAGAGCTGGTCAAAAATAGGGGGAAAGTGTTGTGCAGGATTTTTAAATTTGTAACTATTTTTTGAAAATCAAAACTTTTGAGGTTTTTGTCAATTTCCCCCCAGCTATAGTGTTGATCCAAAAATGCTTTTTGTCAAATTGTTAAATCAATGACAGAACTGAAATTCAGAAAATTTCTACGGCTCTGGGTTTGAATAACACAATTGTTTTGTGCATATGTGGTGATCCATTGTTTTATTTTCCTCGTTATAAGTCTGAACTGCACACTGTTAAAGCTCAGAGATTAGGCCAGTTTCTGACCAATGACCTCTTGAGTGTCGGAAGTGTGCTACAGTGAATTGCATGGCAGGATATTCGCTAACACCAGGAGAGGTGTTCCCTCCGTGACTGGGGTTTGATAGTAATCGCTGCCACATGCCAATCTAGTTACACAAAAGTGCAGCTCCAATGAGCGCTTATACTTGTTGGTTATTGTGAATGCTGATGTTAACATTAGGTATTTACATCATCAATCTGAAGAGGACTTGGGAGAAGCTCCTATTAGCAGCCCGTGCCATCGTTGCCATTGAAAACCCAGCTGATGTGAGCGTCATCTCTTCCAGGAATACTGGACAGGTATGGACCTTCTTCATGGGGCGCAGGGCCTGCTTTTGTAGAGTCGTGCTCACTGAGCATATGTTGCATGCAGGGCTGTGAGGCTAGGTAAATGGAAGCAGGCGACCCGAAATCTAATGCTTATTTTGGACACAGACACTCTGCATTTGGGGCTTGGGAAGAACATGAGTGTCCATTTTCAGCACATTTCACACATACACAAGCTTCAGATCTGTATGTTCTGCAGATACAAGTTGAATAGTTCATAGTGTGGTGTTCTGTTCCTTTACAGCAAGTGTCTTGGATGTGAGGGGTTAGGTGACGGTAATTAAGGTAATGACAGTTTAGTGACTAAATCTCTTGTTTTAGATGGGTTCTCATGCATTCTAATTGTGCACATTTCTTTCTTCACTTGTAATCTTGGGGGGAAACCTGCTCTTGCATTATACATCCCTTTTGGAGGTCTGGTATTGCAGCTGTCACTTTTCCCAAGTCCCTTGGGAATCAATCAACATTGCACCTTGGTAGGGGTTGTTGCTGAATGCGATGGTGTCTGGGTTTCCTGCATTGCAGTGCTTTCACATTTCATTTTTCATTCTCCAAATCTAGAGATGCTGCTATAAAAGCAGTTATGATACAGCAGGGAATTTACCCTTCAAATTAAGTCCAGCCTAGCCACTGTTAGCTTTTGCCTCTGCACTGGTAGAGATGGGCCAAAGAGTGGGTTCAAATTCATAGTGCCATGATAGGTAGGTCTTGTATAGGTCTAAGATGTAAGCAGAAGTCCTTCAGGTTATGAATGGATTTTTGTTGTATACTTCAACTGCAACCTGTTAAAATTTGGAGCTGACTCTAGTTTCTTGCCAATGACCTCTCAAGTGCCAAAAGTGTGCTACAGTGGAGCAGGATGTTTGCAAACACCAGAAGATGGTCTCTCCATGACTGGAATTTGATGGCAATCACTGCCACATGCCAGCCTAATGGAGAAATCTGATGGGCTTAAAGAATTTTTCAATAAATTAGACTTGGTGGTATATTCCTGAGACATTGTCACGGGTAAATTTAACTGTTTTTCGCCTGTGATTAAAGTTTTGCTGCAGCCAGATATGGGAAGTTGAAATACTGTGTAGAAATTTTGGGAACTATTTTGCTCTTTCTTCCATTTCCTTACACCCTCACCCTGTATTTGTTACATGAGGATCAGTGTAAATACGGCGGCTAGATAAATGATAAAGCTAGATTATTAGTTACATTTAAGAGAAGAGTTTTTAAGTAGAGTTAAGACCTCTGAGGAGTCACATATGGTTAGGATTAGGAAGTGGTCCCTTGTTTTCCACAGTCCTGGGCTGGCTGCTTATTTCACTGACAGATGGGGCTTTACTCCGTTTCAGTCTTGCAGAGCTGGGAATAATTGTGAATGTGACTACAATTCCATTCTGTTTCATGCCAGAGCTGAGTTGCCAGAGGAGTTCAGTCAGACAATAGAAATTAAAATAGAAAGAGGGTCATTCAAAAATACATATCCTCTTTGATTGCCACAGTACCATGATAGAGAGATTGTTGATCCAGCTGTATAATCCTGGTTTTGTCTTTACTCCCCTGATAGCGTGCTGTTCTGAAGTTTGCTGCTGCCACTGGCTCTACACCAATTGCTGGACGATTCACCCCTGGTACCTTCACAAATCAGATCCAGGCTGCCTTCCGTGAGCCGCGCCTTTTGGTGGTTACAGATCCCCGGGCTGATCATCAGCCATTGACTGAGGCATCTTACGTTAACATCCCAACCATTGCTCTGTGCAACACAGACTCCCCGCTGCGCTATGTGGATATTGCTATCCCATGCAATAATAAGGTAATTGCTCTAGTATTCAGTGCTTCTCCCTTTGGCACTCACTCTAGATCCATGATACGGAAACCTTAGTATGCACTCTTTCAAAACCCTTTCCGCAGAGAAGGGGTAGAAAGTATTGGCATATCTAATTTGGTAAGAACCAGTTAAAGCCTTTGGCATGGTGTGGGAGGGAGAGATGTGAAGGAGGGATTGAACTGCACACTGTTAGAGCTTGGAGCTGAGGTCAGTTTCTGGCCAATGAACTCTCAAGTGTAGGACGTGTGCTACAGTAACCATGGCAGGATTTTTCGCTAACGCCACAAGGGCCTTTGTGGTCCAATGAGTGGAGTTTGATAGTGATTCTTGCGACATTTCTTAAACATGAGAGAGAAAAGTGAAGCACCAAGACGAGTCTTCCAGCTGATGAAATTGCTCTGGAATACATCTGCACTTCTCTGGAACTACCCCAATGGTGAGGCTTAAGGGGGCAGGAGCCTAGGATGTTGATTAGACCCTTACCTCTGAAATTTGTTCATACCTAAGTCAAAACTTGAACATACTCAGAATATGCTGTAAATTATGTCTTTGGTCAGTCTTTCCTAGCTATGTCAGTTCAGTTACTGCATAAACATACCTCTCATATCTGTATTCTTAAAATCTTGATGCTTATGGGGTGCCTGTGGGGTCTGACCCACATAAGTCAAGAGGATGACTCTCACTGAGCCATGTACGGTACACCCAGGTGTTAGTGATTGATCCATACTAATGTCTGCGATAAATAGTACAACTGTTTGTTTCTACATTCATGTGGTCTTCTCACTGTTGATCTGAAAAGTGAGCAGTCCCAAAAGAGTTGCCTTTATCTTTGTGAAGGACCCTCAGGAAGGGTTTGAGGGAAAAATAAGCATTAGTCAGTTCCAAGAGCTTGTGCTTTTAAGAGGTTTGGACTTGGTGTGTACATTTTGTGCTCTTCCTTTATAGATTTCAGCTATGGTATAGATCTTTTTTTAAAGAACTGGTTTTGAACCAAAGGTTAGACACCAGTTTGTGTTTCAGGGGGCCCATTCAGTGGGTCTGATGTGGTGGATGCTCGCCCGTGAGGTCCTGCGTATGCGTGGCACCATCTCCCGTGAACACCCATGGGAGGTCATGCCTGACCTCTACTTCTACAGAGATCCTGAGGAGGTAAAAACTTCTGGATTGGGTTGGGAGTGTGCATGTAGGGGAGGGTATGGAAACAACCTTGCAGGTCACTTGAGGGCAGTTTCATCTGTAATACAATCACTAAAATAGTTAGAACCTCACTTTAACCTCAATTTTAAATTGTCTTCAATCAGTGCAAGTTAGCTAATATAGGAATGTACTCCCTCCCTCTGAGATTCGCACAATCTTGTGTCTGGTAGATTGAAAAGGAGGAGCAGGCTGCAGCTGAGAAGGCAGTTACCAAGGAGGAGTTCCAGGGTGAATGGACAGCCCCAGCACCTGAATTCACCGCTACCGCCGCTGCTGCTGCTGCTCCTGCTCCTCAGCCTGAGGTTGCAGATTGGTCTGAGGGGGTGCAGGTACCATCTGTGCCAATCCAACCGTTCCCAACTGGTGAGTTTTTTGAGAAATGTTTGAAGGAAGAGCTGATGGCAGATATAGAAGTTCTTATGTGGGTTTTTTTTTTAAAGACCTGACTTGGTGATAGTCAACTGTATGAAACTTTGGAGATGCACATAGAGCTCTGACTAGTTTTCATGTGCATTGAGTGAATTTCCTCAGATTTTCATTAGTTTAGAGTGCAGTTCCATAGTATTTGCCAAACATTTCCTGGAACTGTCCTCTGGTTAGCATGGCTGAGTATTGGGAAGTATTTTTTATATTCATCTGGGAAATTTGTATAGATTTCCCTGTCTTAAGAGCCTAAGGGTCTAGAGCTGTTGCCAAAACTTTTGTCTTTTGTGGGTACTTAAAAAAGCCCCCCCGCGAAAGACAAGTTTTGCCGACACAAGCGGCAGTGTGAATGCGGCTTTGCCAGCAGGAGCGCGCTCCTGCCGACAGCTTATGCTGCTCATGGGGCTGGAAGTATTTTGTCGCCAAAAGTGCCAACAAAATACTGCAAAAGAGCATTCACACAGACTTTTAGTGACAAGGCTGTATAGTGTAGACAAGCCCTTAACCTTTAGATCGGTGCTTCTTAGTGGTCACACATTGTTTTCCAATGGGATACATCAGGGGTCCCCAATGCCGGGGGGTGTAAGTGCGCCCGCGGAGCCCTCGTTTTTTTTTTTCCTCCGCCGGCCCGCTCGGGGTTTTTTTTGGCGCCCGCCGGCAGCGCTCGGTTTTTTTTGTTTTGTGGCGCCCGCCAGAAGAAAAAGGGTTGGGGACCACTGGGATACATGAACAGTTGACCACACTTTTGTTTCCATAAGTGTTCTTGCCTATTCAAATGCATGATTAGATATGCATGTGAAACTAGTTAATAGGTGCACAGGACGCGAGTACAATTGCTGTAGAAGTTCCTGATAGTCACTTTATTATTTCAGAGGATTGGAGTGCCCAGCCTGCCACTGAAGACTGGTCTGCAGCTCCCACAGCACAGGCCACTGAGTGGGTTGGGACTGCCACTGAATGGTCTTAACTTCAATACAAGTACAGTGAAAGAAGTAAATAAAAGATCTGTTTCTTACACCTTGCATTTCTGGTCCTCCTTTCTGGTATATTTATATTGGTGTTTTCTGAAATCTCAATTTACTTCCCAGTTAGTTTCTTTAGACATAAGCAAACTTGAAGGGGCACTTGCCAAGATTTGGGATGCCCAAGATGTAACCTATAACTTTCACTTTGTAAAGTCTTATTTGTGCTTTTCAGAAACAAATGCTTCATAGAGCTTGTTCTGATCAGAAAAGTATTGGTGCATAGGGAATGTTGTACATAACTGGTAATCAAATAGATACTCCCTTGACATGTTAGAGGATGGGGTCTTCTACACCTAAATCACCTGTTTTATGGTGGGACTGAAGACTCTTATCTATAGTTAATGATGGGCATTTTGGACTGTTGGTACCATAGGTTTAAAACATACTGTTGGAAAGGTGCCCAGAAATTATGGAGATGTTTCAGACACTAAGTCCACTTTAAAAGGCAGCAATTGAGATCTTCCACTTGAGGAATCATCCTCTCATGAATTATTTTGTCTACATCTAGGGCAGGGGTCTCAAACACGTGGCCCGCGGGCCGCATGCGGCCCACGGAGCTCTTCCCTGCGGNTAACATTTCTACAAACCTGCCACCCCTGGAAGAGGCCAAGCAGGGGTAGAGTGGTGGTGCAGCCCAGTGCAGTGGGGGGGCTTTAACTGAAGTAAATCTAACTAAGTGCGTGTTTTGTCCTTTGAGTGGGGTGCATTCCTGAGTGTGTATATTTTATTAAAACTGTTTGGAAATGACTTGTTGTAGGAGCAGCACTGATCTGTATGCTCTGTATAACGCTTAGCACTTTCCAGGAGGGATGGGGGAGGAGCACGCTCAGGGGAGGAGGTGGACAAGAAATGGGGAAGGGGCGGGGCCTCATGGAAGGGGTGGAGTGGGGGCGGGGCTGGGGCCAGCAAGAGGGGGCGTGTCAGTGATGCGGCCCTCGGGCCAATGCACTAGTCCTCATGTGGCCCTCATGTTCATTTGAGTTTGAGACCCCTGATCTAGGGTAACTTCCTATGAACTTCACTGCCTTACAGGGAATACTTAATGCAAATTGACTATTATAAAATGCATATTTAGAGTTTCTATTGCATGAGCAATCTTCATCTTCAATTTGGGAATGTGTATGTGGACTTACAGCATGACCCACAGGACTGCTTCAGGCCTGAGCTGCCATCTGCAGAGTTTTGCCAAGAGCACAATAGGAGCCACTCAAGGGAAAGCCAGGGAGTATAAAGAAATCTTGAGGCCTGAAGTGCTCCCAGATCCTTCATGGCAAGAGAAGCCAGACCATGAGACCCCCTTCCCCCAAAGGGGAAGAGGGACAGAAGAACGCCATAGAAAGCAGTTGCCCCCAATCCACTCCTAGGGTGATATTAAGAGTCTTCAGACCTTCCAAGACAACGGTTTGGGGAAGAGTAAAGACTTGCTTCCAGGCCCCTCACTTAAGATCTCCAGCAACTGTCAGCTCAAGTTTCCCTTTCGGATCGCTCTATAGATCATGAAGTAGAGACCCACAGTACAGGAAGTCTCATAATAGAATATAATATATATGGAGATATACCTATCTCAGAGCTGGAAGGGACCCCCAAGGGTCATCAAGTCCAGCTCCCTGCCTTCACTAGCAGGACCAATTTTGCCCCAGATCCCTAAGTGGCCCCCTCAAGGATTGAACTCTCAACCCTGGGTTTAGCAGGCCAATGCTCAAACCACTGAGCTATCCCTCCTAACCAGTAGCTTGTTATACATAGGCAAAAAATGCAGCAGAGAAGTTGGAATACTTCAGAAGGACAAAGAGGGAAGTTCAATCACGTTAATTGGCTTTGGAACTGGCTATGATACATTTACTTGTTGGCTAGTATTTTATGTTTGGGCACTGATTTGATTTTCCTTTAGGCTGGTGTAAGTGACTAATGGATCTGTAAAACAAGCAATATAGACAAGCCATTTCCTGCTAAGTTGAATAATTTCAAGAGGCAATTTACAGAGCTGGTGAGACATGAGTTAATAGTGGAAGTAAACCAGGTTGATTGTCTCTAGATAATTTTTGAGTCAGACCTAAGGAGTAAAGACAGAAGTTCACTGGCTGTCAGTACTAAAAGCCTATATTCACATTTAACTGGCCATAGCGTCTAAACTCCATAGCTGGTAGGATGGGGGCTGTTGAATCCCAGACAGATGGAAAACTGAAGTGATACAAAAATAAGCCAGTGTGCATTTGTCTCCCATCATATAGGTGTAACTCCTTAAAAATCACAAATAACGGATGATAGCAGTAAAGGGGATATATCCATGCATGCACAAACTACCACCTCAGACCACTTCCTGAATGCATCCATGAATCTCATCAATTGCATATTAAAATTGTGCTGGGAGTTGGATATTTAAGGCCTGATGCTAAGGAGAGCTGAAAATTGTATCTAAACACAAAAACTGGGAAGAGCTTGTGCCCCTTTGTTATACATCTACATACCCAACAGTGAGAAATGCTGAAACAAGTGCAGGTTTGAACTTAAGTAGCATTGTTTTCTCACATTTTACCATTATTCAGATTGCTTGTTTCCCACCATCTCAGATTATATTTGTGTGGGCATTGATCCAAGCTGTGTTGTATTTTAAGCATAATATTGTTGGGGAGGGGTGGTGGTGGGAATGGAAGGTTTTGAGTGAATCTAAAAGGGCTGAAGATCAACTTCAAAGCAGGTGACCCTACCAGCCTTTTAATTTCACATATAGCCATTTTAGCAAGAGTATAGACAAGTCTATGCATAGTTCATCTAGTGGATGTAAAGCTGTTTATATGGAGCTGTGCTGCTGCTGATTTTAGGTGCTCTGATAAACCAATGAGTGTCTTTGATGTTTAGAATGGATTATGCCCTAGAGCCACCAGGCTTGAGGTTACAGTGCATGATGATTTGATGTATGGAATTCTGTCAAGCCAAGCACACCAGTGTTATCAACAGTGTTCAAGGTATGAAGACCTCCAGGAAGTTGTCATTTTGCAGTCCTCAACAATATGATCATGGTTTGTGGCTCCCCACATTGACATAGTGGACTGTCTCTAAAATGCCACCACAATTCTGCTACAGCACAATGTCTGGTATGAAACCAGTTCAGAAGGCTCCATTGCCTTTGTGGTAAATCAAACCAGAGCTGACATTGAGAATTTGTCCCTTTCTCTGTGGACCATGAAGCTCATCACATGTCATCTACTGTACATCCCTCACCTGGTAGTTTTGATAATGTTGGGATGTAACACTTAGTATAAGGCAGGGATGAGGTAGTTTTAACTGCCATTGAAGTTTTACATATACACACGGTTGCACTTTTAAAAACCAACTGATTGGGGGGAAGATGCACATTCAAAGCTTTGCAGTTTGGGAGGGTTTTTTGTTCCCATCAGCTAGATCAAGGCTCCCCTACTTCTGTGTCAGAGGCCCTCCACTGCAGGAAAACGATTACATATAAACTAAACACTACATTAAAATGAAAAGGAAATCTAAACAGTTGTAATAGAAATCCCTACCACTATTCACTCAAAGAAATTCAAGATCTTTGAAACAAAATGGTTCTAAAAATTTTTAAAGTTGAGAGCAAAATGTATTCAAAGAGGGAGAATACCATATCTTAATGTACAATGTATACAACTGAATAAACACCATGTTCAACATTCGTTGATTTTAAAAATCATTCAACTTTGAATACTTTCAATTTTTTAGTGTAAAATATGAATGTGCTAAGTAAGTAAAGACACCTCTATTCTCTACTAATTAGAAAATCAAATACTGTAAATAAAAATAACATTAAGGCTATGGGTACTCATCTGATCCAGTAAATATCTTCACCACCAGTGCATCCTTTTATTTTTTTGAAAAATAAATATATCCATGTCAAACTAAAATAGTGTTGGTCATTTTATACTGTTGTAAATGGCGGACAGAGCTGGATTATTTCCCCTGATTTGTGCAAGCCCACTAGGTGGTGCTGTTGCACTTAGTCTGTTTAGGAGTCCAGCAATGCGCAACAGTGAAAAACAAGTGTTTGACAGGAGTACCTGGGGTGAAGAGATTGGGATTCCACTGGTTCAGTCAGTGGCAGATTTAGAGTTTGTGCACAGCTTCATTTTCATACCTCGTGGACCCAGCCAAGAAAAAGAACACACTCTCCCTCCTGCCCCCATTTTTTTTCTTCATCCTTCTATAAACAATAGGAAGTAAATGAAAATAAAGTGCGGTACTTCGATTGGTGCAGGATGGGGAGCAGGGGTCAGGCTCTGGGAGGAAGGCTGGGTGTGGGCTCTGGGCTGGGGCAGGGGGGCAGCATAGCTCCCAAAGTGACCAGCACACACACACCCCACCCCAGGGGAGGAGAGACAGGGTTTCTGTGCTGCTGCCTGCAGGCACCGCCCCCACAGATCGCATTGGCTGCAGTTCCCGGCCAATGGGAGCTGCAGAGTCAGCGCTTGGGTCGGGGGCAACATGTGGAGACATTCTCTCCTCCTCCTCTCTTCCCCCCCCCCCCCCCCCCCCCCCCCCCCCCCCCCCCCCCCCCCCCCCNGGCATGTCTCTGCGCACCCCTTGGGGGAATGGGGGCAGTAGGTCTCCATGTGCTGCCTGGGGCGGGGGCAGCCTGTGGATCCGCCTCTCCCCTGCCAGGGGCACACAGAGATGTGCCAGCAGCCAGCCACTTCTGGGAGCGCTGTGGGGCCACCGTCCACAGAATGCAGGCAGCCTGCCTGCCTAAGCCCTGCTGCATTGCTGGCCAGGACTTGGGGGCAGGTTGTCAGATGAGATTTGTCCTGCATTTTGGGGGTACTCCTGTCACCGCACTGTTTGTTTCATGGTAAATCCACCTCTGGGTTCAGTAAGGGCCTGATAAGACTCCCCTCCTCCAAGAGACTATCACCCATCCTCAAACCTGCCATTCCCCAGGCAGTACTGAAGAAACCATCATTAACTATTGTATAACTGCTAGCTAAGCAAGCTATTTGAGAAGCTCGAAAGGCAGGCTTCAGTCCCAGCTTGTCAGCCTTCTGGCCTCTTTCAGTCAGGGCTAGAACATGGTATAGACAGCACTTGGCTCTGGCAGCTGACCTGTCTGTAGGCTAGAGTACATCAGTAATCATCCTAATGGACTTGTGTCACATTTTATACTATTGACTTTCATATAATCCTGTTTTACCTCCAAGAGATTGAAAGGAAACACCCTGAAATATTTCAGGTCTTTTCTTTCGCTGAAAAACCAGAGAGTTGCTTTGGGCAACTGTTTCTCCACCTCAAACACTCTCACTTCACAAGGTTCAGTCCTTTCCTCATCTTAACATCTTTGAAACCACTGGGAGAGCTGGTGAGAATATGGCATAAAGTGCCATCAGTAAGTAGATTACACCCAGCTCTGCATCTTTATCAAATGTAAATAGTACCATCTCCCAGTAGAACCCTCATCCTGATAAGAGGCATCTCAATGATACTGTAATTTATTTAACTGCAGATGCTACTCTGGCTAGACACATTTTGAATATTAAACTTTCTCAATGCTCTGCTGTAAAATTTACATTGTTTTATTTCCATTATAGAAGACACATAGTCATTGGCCTTATAATTTGAAGAGAGCCTTTGACACTTCCATTCCTAATTTAAGCCACCCTTGGTTCTCCCTAATCTCTGGGAGAAAGTGGAACCCACAAAGGTGGCATGGCAGCTTTGTTTCAAGCATTCCCTGATTCAGTTCTCAGGTTCCTTGTAGCCATAGTACTCACAAGCTGAGGTGGAAAGTCCTTGAAGCAGAAGTTCTCTGGTGCCATTTCCATCAGGTTGAGCACAGTGGTTTGCTACCTGGATTGATTGGCACCATCTGTCTGCCTTGCATTTCAGGCCCTGTTGTTTACTCTACTCTGGTTCCTCCAAGACTGTTGCTTTGGGCCCTGTTTGAAAACAAATACTTTTTCTTGTTGACTCAGGTTTTTTCCCCTTTTATTTAGCTTCTTCCTTGTACTTTCTAGTCTCAGCTTCCCCAGCACAATCACTGCTTTTTTTGTTTTCCCTCTCCCAGTCCTACTGTCTACCTTCCTTTGTTCTTTTTTTGCCTTGGGTGATCAGAAAAACTTCCCTGCTTGGGAAGCTTATACTTCCCTCAGCTTGAAAAGCAGGAGTTTTTAGATGTTGACTGTGGCTCTTACTGAAACATAGAAATGTAGGGCTGGGAGGGACCTTGAGAAGTCATCTAGTCTATTCCCCAATGCTAAGACAGGACCCCTAGACCAGGGATTCTCAACTTTTTTCTTTCTGAGCCCCCCCAGCATGCTATAAAACCTCCATGGCCCACCTGTGTCACAACAACTGATTTTCTGCATATTAAAGCCAGGGCCAGTGTTAGGGGCTAGCAAGTAGGGCAATTGCCTGAGGCCCCATGCCACAGGGAGCCCCAGGAAGCTAAGCCGCTCAGGCTTCAGCCCCATGCAGTGGGGCTTTGGCTTTCTGCCCTGGGCCCCAGTGAGTCTGATGCTGGCCCTCCTTGATGGACCCCTTGAAACCTGCTCATAGCTCCCCAGGGGGCCCTGGACCCCTGGTTTAGAACCACTGCCCTAGACCACTGGTCTCCAAAGTGGGGTCCAAAGAGGATCCTTCAGGGTGCGCGGCAGGAGGAGCGCCACCGGAGCAGCGCCGCTTCGGCAGTCCGGGCGGCTTTGTTTTTGTTTTTGCTTTGGCAGTTCGGGTGGGAGTCCGAGCGGCTTTTTTTTTTTTTTATGCTTGGGGAGGCAAAAATGGTAGAGCCGACCCTGCGGCGCAGCAGGGGGTGCATGCTCAAAATTTTTTTACTGATAGGGGTGTGCGATCAAAAAAGTTTGGAGACCACTGCCCTAGACCATCCCTGACAGGTATTTATCTAACCTATTCTTCAAAACCTCCAATGATGGGGATTCCACAAACCTTGTTAACCTATTGCAGTACTTACCAAGCCTTAGAGTTAGAAAGCTCATCCTGCTGACTGCCCCCAGAGGTGTCACCCCTCTCCTTTATATCAATGGAGGGGAAGGAGATCATTGTTCCCTTTGTAAATTAGTCAGGACTGTAGGCTCCTCTTCGGCCTGCTTGTCCACTCATAAGACACAAGCCCTTTAGGCTCCTTTCCACTGTAACTAATGGGAAGGAAAGATGAAAATGACTCGTTGTGAGTGAAAGAGACGGGAGGGAGGGAAATACTTGGGAAATAAGAGAAGAAAAAAACAGAGACATATGCTGTAACAGGTCCTGACTTTTCATTCTGGAAGGGGAGGGGATGTCAGGGGAAACAGGGAGGTGGCTTCAATTGGGGCAGAATAAAGGAGAAGCATCTTTTCCTTCTCGCAGCTGCCAAAATCCTCTTTTGTATAGTGCTTTCTGGTTTTTCCCCAGAAACTCAGGTGACCACAGCCTGCAGTTAAGCTTTAATTTAGGCCTTACCATCTACAAGTAAACAGCCTTCATTCCCAGTGCAGTTAGGGTCTAGTCCTCCCTGCAGGTTCCTTTAAAGCCTTTTTTTTTTTTTCCCCCCTGTGTGTTTGGGTGCAGCCATTTACCTCTCTCCAGGTCCTATAGACTGGGTGTAGCTCTTCAACCCCTCCCTTGGGTGTGGCTTTTCTCTCCATTGGGAAAAGAGCTGGCAGGTAGAAGTTAGGAGTGGAATGTTTTGCTGGCTCCAGAAATGTCCTTTTCTCCATCTAACTTGGCTTCTGGTAGCCCCGGAACTGATGTACTAGCTTGCTATTCTAATATAGCTGCAGGGAGTGGTGATTCTTTAGCTTGTTAGCTAAACTGGGTGAGCTAAAGATTCCTCGTTTGGACATTGTAGGCAGCCAAATATGCTCCACCAGCTCATTTTGAGAGTCTTGGATCTTCAGCAACCAGTATTGCCAATCCCAAGTGTTCAAAAACCAGGAATTGGGCCTCAAAAGATCATGAGATTTAAAAAAAAATAGAATCCATTTTGTATCTAGTTTATTAGTCTTCTGGGGTTTTTTTAAGCCTTCAGGTCAAGTCACATTGTTAAGCTTTTCTCTGCCGCTATCAAGGTTACACACTTTTTTTTTTTAAAATGAAAGCAGAGATTCTCACCTAATCACACGAGCTTGGGCTGGGCCTTTAAGAAAAAAAATCAAATGTCATGAGACACAATATAATTGTGAGAATTTGCAGCTGAGCTACAGTTCTATGGAGTGGGTGCACTGGGATTCAGTCCCTGTGAGGCTACAATGTGTGGTGAGGGTTAGCTCTCTGGATGATTGTTGCACCTTAAAAAAAGAACAGGAGTACTTGTAGCACCTTAGAGACTAAGCAGACAGCATGACTCCTACAGCAGAGGAAGGGCCCACCGGTGATAGGTAAGTAGTGGGTCTTTGCATCCATTTTAATTTATATTTTATTTTAACATTTCAGGTGTTTCTTGTTATATTTGAGGAATAGTTGATTGGCCTTCTTGATAGCGTTCACATTTATCTCCCTTTAGAGGGCTGAATACTATCCAGGAGAAATCCTGTTACTGCAGATAAGTTAGGAAGGGTTCTTCATGTGTATGTGTAACACTGGTTTAGGGATTGTTTCTGGGGCAAATGATTGGGGGCTGTTCCACAGCGAAGGAAAGCAAATCTCTGACTACTGGGGGAGGGTGGAGTCCCTGCTTTGGACAGAAGGGTACCTGTTCCCTAAAGGTACTGTAGTCACCCTGGGACAGGGGGAAAGATCTAGAGACTAGGAGTGGTAATTGCAGGGAACTGATGATGACAATGCCTCTTATAGCTCCTCTTGCTCTTTTCTAAACCAACTAGTTCCATGGCCTGTTAGTCTCTCCTTATCTGGACTCTCCTGCTCTGTACAATATCTCAGATTGGTTCTGTTGCCCTTTCCCGCTCCTCTCCTACCCTGCTCTGTCTTTCTGAGATATGGTGACCAAAAATGAACTTGGTGTTTAAGATGCAGAATGATTTATGATGTATTTTCTGCATTGTAGTCTCCTTAATATAGCCTAATACTCAATTCCCTCCCCACTCTTTCCAACCATTCAGATTTTAAAGGGTATGGTACCTTCCTGAAGACTGTTTTATCATCATCATTAGTTAAGGCTTAGTGACTCCTGAGAGATGATGGAAGAGTGCCATGTTTAAGTACTTGCCTATAACTGACACATTAAAAATGCAAATGGGGTGTGATTTACCACTGAAATCAGTCTCATGGGTTCCCTGGAGCTGGCAAAAGCAGGGAGTCCTTGCTGTATGGTGCTCTTTTCACTAAAAACGCTAAAGGGACAAAAAGGCTTCTCATCACAGCGGGATTTGGGGATAAGGTTGCCCATGTGTCACCATCCAGCAAGCACACTGTAAAACAAAGAAGGGTCCAGTTGGTTTCTCAGTTTTCACACACGGTCTCCTGTCAGTAAAAGCTGGTGTTCAGCATGGAGCCTTCATCAAAGCTTTCTGAATTGGCACTGCCAGGTGAAGGCCGAAATGCTGTGTTTGGCAGGCAGTGCCATACCTGTGGAGCCCTAGCAGGACGAGCACTGGACTGGGAGTTAGCGAGACCTGGGTTCTATTCCCAGAGCTTCTATTGGCCTGCTGTGGGCAAGCCACTCACCTTTCTGTCCCTCAATTTCCCCATCTGTAAAGTAGGGATAACGATACTAACTTCCTTTGTAAAACCCTTTGAGATTTACTGATGAAAAGCCATGTAAGAGCTATATATATATTTTTCAGTATTGTGAGGGGAGTGTATTTGAGGAATGGGTCCAAGACTATTCTTTTTTGAAAAAAATCACTTCTCTGGTACTTTTTCTCCCCCTTTCCATTTGTTTCTTTCTATTCTCTCTATTTCTCTTCCTATAAGATCCTGCAGCAGGCCTTCCTGCTGCAGCTCTCCAGACTCTAGGGAGCTGATGTACTTGTCCTCACTCATTTTGTACCCCAGTCACTGCTCCTATAGGAGAAGGAAAACCTACCACACCAGTGAGGTCCCCCAAACATAGGACACAGGAATCCAGGGCTTTAAAATGTTGCTTTAAAAAAGTTCTCCCTACACCCAGAATCTTTACAGACCCTGGATGGGCTCAGCTTCTTTGCTCTCAACAGCCCCTATGTGCTAATTATCAACAGCTCCATACATGTGCCCAGCTGTCTCCTGATTTCAGCACCGGGAGGGTGTTCTTACAGTGTGTGAGCTCAGAGTATCTGAGCAAGATCTCTAGCTAAGCAGAAGTACCTGGAATTGTGGTAAGGGGCAGGGGCCACGCAGATGGGGTGGTGGCAAAAGGGCAGTTTGTCCCAGGCCTGTCATTTGAGAGGGCCCCCAAACTGAGTGGCACAAAGGAGTCGCAGCACCTGGTTTGGCCTGAACACTTCTTTATTGTGATGGTGGGTGGCCAGGCCAAATATGAGTGAGTGGCAGGGTGACCCGATGTGCAGGATTGCAACTCTACTCAGGTTTGGCCCAGTAGTCCCTCTGTCACCAGCCAGCCCAAATTTGATTGATTTGAGTGATTGGTGCTGTGACCCCCCCACATTCCAGGTTGAAACTCCTGGAGCCAGGCCCAGCTCCACAGCCCCCTACCCTGCCAAGACATGAGCTACCACGGTGAGGAGAGCTTGCTTTCTAACACACACCCCTTCCTTCGCCTCCCCTCAGTGGTAATTTTTTTGGAGGGGGGGGGAGCGCCTCCATAATCTTTGTGCGGCCCTGTCTGCAGCCTAGAAAGGAGCCATGCAACATGCAAACAGTTTTTGTTCCTCCTGAGTACAGCAGAAAGTCTCCTTAGAGATGCGTTGAGCTTCAGGCTGATAACTCAGGTAGCTGGTGAATAGCCCTCCCGGCCAGCTCTCATTAGAAATACAGTGTAAGCCCTTTCTTGTCCTTGGCAGCCTCTTTAATGTAGTGGGGGGGATCATTATTTTAGGTACGTTTTGTTTTAAAAGGCTGCAGTTGTACACATCTTATTTTCAGCTCTAAGGGTGAGGCCCAAATGCCTTCGGAAATAGCTATTATTGTGCTATCTGTAGATGGTTTGTTAAGACAGATGTCTTAGTGCTGGCTCTGTTCCAGCTACAATTAACCCATGGAAGAGACCCATTCTAAACACATTTAGTAAATGAGCCGTGACTAAGAGGAGTAGAGGCTGCAGTGGGTCAGGCTGGGTCTATATTTGGAAGCTAGATATTCAAGCAACATCCACTTGCTGCAGGAAGCTGTGCTTGTGGCTTAGTTCTGCACTGATTCAGAAGGAGGAGTACCTGCTGCGAACATCCCAGCATGGTGCTAGGGCACTGGTTCCCAAACTTTAACAACCTGTGAACCCCTTTTACTAAAATGTTAAGTCTCGTAAACCCCCTCCTAAAAATGAATATTTCCAGGGATTTTCTCCTTTGAGTATAAATGATAAAAGCAGTGATCTTGGAAATATAAAATTTGTTTTATGACATGATTATTACACATTATTTATTATTATTTATCATTACAGTATTTTTATTACATTATGAAAACGGCAACACTCTTCCAAGATCTCACTTTCTTAGCATGTATCACTCTGAATAAGCCTGTTATAAGACAAGGCTCCTATGTTTCATCAAGGAGTATCAGATGTGAAACAGCATGAAGGTATTTAAGAAGCCAACTCAGAGTTCCTCCTACACAAGCATTCAGGTCTTGAGCAGTCCAGGCAAACAATGAACGTTACAACAAAGCTTAAACTCGTTCTTCATAATAATTTTAAAAACAATACTAGTTGCCTATTTAATTTTAAAAACAGCAAAAAATATCCACCTCCCTTTCCATTTCTTATAAGGAGTCTTGAAGTTTAAATCTCGTCAGTGTGATAGATATGCTTGCTTTGATCTGCTTAGCTCTTGGAAGTCCAGGGGCTCCGGGCTGCTGGCCCCGTGCTGCCCAGGATCCCTAGGGACACCTCTATCTGCCATTAGGGAATTTTTTCCCGAGAACCTGCTGTAACATTTTGCGAACCCCAGTTTGGGAACCACTGTGCTAGGTGATGCTGTGCTGCTGGTGAAGGATGTTTTTAGGGAGAAATGTAAAATTGGAGGGCCTGTCTCTGAGTATTCTTTAAAGATGCTGTGGTACTTTCTGTTAGAGCTGTGGGGTTAACTCTTCTGTCCTGGCAAAATTCGAGCTTGGATAACTTTATTCTGCCTACCTGAAATTTCCCTGCATTTCCAGTTCGGTATGGCTTTCTTTTTCTGGTCTAAAGTGCATTGTAATCGTGCTCCGTGGTGGTATGCAACTGCTGTGTTCCACCCCAGAAGTGGCATTGTTTGGCTTACCTTTAAATTTTGGTTCTGTGATGGAAGAGAAAATCTTCAGTAGTTCTTTATAGATACTAGTAAATATTGTAAAAGGTGTGAATGGGGTGGGGAGATATAAACTTCTGAAATTTTAAATTAAGTCCTAGTTAATGTGTGGCTCCCCCAGAAAGGAGTAGAACATTTGTTTTGCCCTCTTTGCTAGGCTTAGCATCTTAATAGGATTAAGGCGGCACACAGAAGCATTGAGCACGAGTGCCCTTTAACAGCTTTCCATCACTGCACTCTGCTACAGGCACCGATCCTCCAAGTCTTTACTCTTGCAGGCAGTCCCATGGACTCCACTGGTTCTACCCAGGTAAGTGTTTCAGGATCAGGCCCTTATATAGTATGCAGTGGAAGGAAATTCATAAATGATCTGGAGAAAGGGGTAAACAGTGAGGTGGCAAAGTTTGCAGATGATACTAAACTACTCAAGATAGTTTAGACCAAAGCAGATTGTGAAGAACTTCAAAAAGATCTCACAAAACTAAGTGATTGGGCAACAAAATGGCAAATGAAATTTAATGTGGATAAATGTAAAGTAATGCACATTGGAAAAAATAACCCCAACTATACATACAACATGATGGGGGCTAATTTAGCTACAACGAGTCAGGAAAAAGATCTTGGCGTCATTGTGGATAGTTCTCTAAAGATGTCCACGCAGTGTGCAGAGGCGGTCAAAAAAGCAAACAGGATGTTAGGAATCATTAAAAAGGGGATAGAGAATAAGACAGAGAATATATTATTGCCCTTATATAAATCCATGGTACGCCCACATCTCGAATACTGTGTACAGATGTGGTCTCCTCACCTCAAAAAGGATATTCTAGCACTAGAAAAGGTTCAGAAAAGGGCAACTAAAATGATTAGGGGTTTAGAGAGGGTCCCATACGAGGAGAGATTAGAGAGGCTGGGACTCTTCGGCTTGGAAAAGAGAAGACTAAGGGGGGACATGATAGAGGTATATAAAATCATGAGTGATGTTGAGAAAGTGGATAAGGAAAAGTTATTTACTTATTCCCATAATACAAGAACTAGGGGTCACCAAATGAAATTAATAGGCAGCAGGTTTAAAACAAATAAAAGGAAGTTCTTCTTCACGCAGCGCACAGTCAACTTGTGGAACTCCTTACCTGAGGAGGTTGTGAAGGCTAGGACTATAACAATGTTTAAAAGGGGACTGGATAAATTCATGGTGGCTAAGTCCATAAATGGCTATTAGCCAGGATGGGTAAGAATGGTGTCCCTAGCCTCTGTTCGTCAGAGGATGGAGATGGATGGCAGGAGAGAGATCACTTGATCATTGCCTGTTAGGTTCACTCCCTCTGGGGCACCTGGCATTGGCCACTGTCGGTAGACAGATACTGGGCTAGATGGACCTTTGGTCTGACCCGGTACGGCCTTTCTTATGTTCTTAAGGAAATGGAGACTAGCAATCAGCTCCCAAGCAGCCTGTAAGATCCCCTGCTTATGGTAAAGCATTTTCTTAGGCACTCCGTGGAGGATGCCCTATAATTAATCTCTAACTCCTTCCCAAAGGCATAACACCATTCTCTCCAAAGAGGAGAAGCACCTGCACTGAGCCAGCACTAAAATATGGTAATATGGTTTATACATTCTATTCAGAAGGGCATGGTTTCCCCTGGCCTTCCCATCACTCATTCATTTGAACAGAGCTTTGTACTCTTTCTCCCTCCCTCTCCCCCCATGAGATGATACTGGGGTATCTGTGACTCTCCACTTGTAAAAGTATAACCAGTTAAATCCATTGATTAACATAACTTGGGTGGGGGGGCTTTGCTGAAATGCTTTGTGTGGCTATTGTAAGTACACATGGAAATATTGTCTAGTAGTGGTTAAAGTATGAGCTAGTGATGGGAGCGCTGCAAAATCATTCCCAGCTCTGTTTCAGGCTTGCTCGGTGATCCTGGGAAAGCTGCTTAACCTCTGCTTTTGTTTCCTAATCTGTAAAAGTAGTCTTATTAAATCAGTGGGAATTTTGCTTGAGTAAGGACTGGGATTTGGCCCACTGGGTCTTGAATTTCAGCTCTCACTGCTTTGCATTATTTTTTTTTATCAGATAAACCATCCTGTTTAACATGTAGTACTGTATATGGGCCACCTGGAAATCCTGTGCACCATTTCTAAATGTTCCTAACACAAGCTGTCAGATGAGCCTCCTCATGAGCATTGTTCAATGGAAAGGATGGTGCTTCTGAACTCCTTTGACTGAATTATCTGTATAATCTATGAGGTTTGAACAACACCAAGGCAAATACATGTGGTCCCAAACACTGGCATTCTGCCAAGATGCTGGTCTAAAGATTCAGTATCTGTAGCTTTATTCAGATCTGCCTGCCAGCTAGAAGTCAATTGCAATCTGTAAGGCACTGCAAACAGTGCTATGGTGCTATTGTCAAGACATTGCTAACAGCTAACCTTTCACTGATAAGTAATCGTGTTTCACAACAGTAATGTACATTGTTTACGTTCAGCAGTTGAAGCATACTTCCTTAGTGCTGTATACTATGGTGCCTGCGTCCTATCTCTGAATGCTAATCATCCCAGGAGGAGAAAGAATGATTATAATAGCCCCAGTCTGTGTTTAAATGCCAGTAGCTCATTCTTATCCCATGCTCTCTTCATCAGCACAATAGTGCACATTGGTTTATTAAAAAACACTCTACTTTGTTATTCTGAGACGTGAGGGCACCAAATCTTTTTATGTCCCCAAGACACTACTGTGAGATCTTTCTATTTTTTCTTCAAACTGTTCTTGTTTTCAGAATTCTGCTTAGATAAGTTTCTTGTCCTGAAATGTATTTGGTTTATATTGTGTAAGATTCATCCTCAAACAATTTCGTTCACTTATTTATTCTTATTGATTATTTGCATTATGGTAGCACCCACAGGCTTCAACCAAGATCAGAGACTCATTGTGCTAGGCTCCTTATATGCATTTGAAGTAAGAGACAGCTAAAGCCCCAAAGATAGATAGAATTTTGTCCTCTTCTCTTTTATAAAATTACCCTTGTTGCCTGATCTTCCACCTATATGGCCACTAGTGACTGGCAGAAAGGATCTAATGCTAAATCAGTTTAGAAAAATTCTACTGGTCTATCCACCCAGGTGAGAAATATCTCTTCCCCCCCCCCTCCCTGGGTAAGTAGTATGTTAGGTTTTTCATTATTACTATCAATCATAGCAAAGGTTGGTGACTAGATTTGTGGGATGATTTTTCTAAGGTGCTGAGCACCTGCAGCTCCTCTCAGAAAATCATGACAGTATTGCAAGGCTGCTTTAAAAGATGTATCCTAATTTATAGATGCATATCTTGCCATCAGAAGGGACAACCTTCCTCTACCTTCACGGCTCTTCATTTACTTTCAGATTTCCTCTCATTGGCATAAACTTTTTTTCTTTTTGTGAGGGTAGCCTGTTTAAAAACTTGTGTGCTGCAGTATTAAAGCATAACACCAGTTGATGAGGGTAACATGATTGCCATAGGTGAGACGTTCTAACACATCATGACCAATAGAGGGCAGTGGTACATATACTGTCTTCCACAATGAATGCATGTATTTTATTAGAACTGGTAGGAAATCAGATTTTTTTTTTTTTCTTTTAACTTTTGTTGAAAAATTTCTGCTATCTTTCATCAGAAAACCAACATATTTCCAGACCAACACTAATACATTAAAAGATAAATACATTAAAGCAGGGGTAGGCAACCTACGGCATGCGTGCCAAAGGCGGCACGCGAGCTGATTTTCAGTGGCACTCACACTACCCAGGTCGTGGCTACCGGTCCGGGGGGCTCTGCATTTTAATTTAATTTTAAATGAAGCTTCTTAAACATTTTAAAAACCTTATTTACTTTACATACAACAATACACCTCTACCGTGATATAACGCGACCCGATATAACACGAATTCGGATATAACGCGGTAAAGCAGTGCTCGAGGGAGGCGGGGCTGCGCACTCCGGCGGATCAAAGCAAGTTCGATATAACGTGGTTTCACCTATAACACGGTAAGATTTTTTGGCTCCCGAGGACAGCGTTATATTGAGGTAGAGGTGTAGTTTAGTTATATATTATAGACTTCTAGAAAGAGACCTTCTAAAAACGTTAAAATGTATTACTGGCACACGAAACCTTAAATTAGAGTGAATAAATGAAGACTCGGCACACCACTTCTGAAAGGTTGCCGACCCCTGCATTAAAGAGTATGAAGTGCTTTGAGATTTATTAATGAAAAGCAAAATATAAGATCTAGGTATTTATTTATTATATTACATACCTGCATTATTTAACTGCGTGAATCATCTTGGGGTGCAGTGTCTATAAAAGATGCAATTTAGCAAAAATGCAAACATGTTTTGGTGTAGCACCTTTTACTGGAATATCCTCGTTTGTAGCCTTCAGAAGTAAGATTTCCATTCTCTTATTTGGGAACTCTGCTCCCCCAGCCCCCAAAAAGACGTGTTCAAGCAATATGATCAATGTATTTTTTTCTGTCCAATATTTTAATATAAACATCCCAAGAGCTACAGCATGTCTGTGTCTGTATTGCTGTATTAGTGCAATTTCCTTTCCCTTTTATATTCAGGTGGCATTTACATTGTTTACAAGGTTTGGGTATATCAATGTGCTCCATTTACTGTATAAAATGTTTTATTATAAAAGCAGTTGCTCTCTGACTGGATGTTTATGGCCCCTAGTATATACTTTATGAATCCGTTATATAGCCCTTCATATATTGAAGACCATAAACCTCTAGTTAGACAGTGAATTATTTACTACACATACCATAAAAATAACCTCTCATCTGTGAAGCGCTCCTTAATTAGAACAATGACGTGTTTGTGTAACGGTATTAATAAACAGCATTGCTTTGTGAGGAAAACATGCCTATTTAGGATGCTTCAGAAGCAGTCATTCCCCAATAAAATGTGCTAATAGCCTACGCAGCCCTACTGCATTTTAATTAAGGTCTAGCTATCACTTACTTCGTTGCACTTTCAGCATACCTGATCTTTGGCGCTTGGTTATTTTTCACCAACCTACAGACAAGCCAGATGGTGGAGCTGTCTAGCCAAATCTATATCTTTTTCCTTTTTAGCTCAGCTCAGTTGCTTTCCACCCACCCCTGCTATCTGCCTGAAGAGATCTAATTTAGCATTGGCATCTTCCTTGAGCACTGTTCTGTTGATACCTAGCTCCTTTGAAAAACCTACTCTAACCGTGACTCCTTCTGGGGCTGCTTCAAGCCTCCAAAGTTGTCAGGGTTTATAACTCTTGTATCCTGCAGCTATTTCCTAGTACGCTTCTCTCCCCCCCGCCCCACAATACCAAAAAAAATAACTATTACAGGCCCAGTGCAAGTCTTTCCAATAATCTCTCTCTCAAGCCCTATAATTGACTTTCAGACGTGCATTGAATTCCAGCCTGCTATGCTTACCACTCATTTCCCAGGGAAAACATTTCATTATTAATAATAATTCATATTATAATAGTGCATAAGGCCCCAAGCAGAGATTGAGGTCCCATTGTGCCAGGCCCTTACAAACATATGCTGAAAAGAGTTTGCAAGCTAGGTCACACTTGCTGCTGCTTGACTAGATGAAAAGTGACTCTCTCTCTCTTCATTCTCAGTGATTACCTTTTTAACCTGTAGTTTTTAATACCTAAATCTCTTGCCTTCCTGTCATCCATAATCAGTTTTCCCCTTGCTAACCCCATCCTTCAATTGTTCCTTTTCAATTTTCCCACAGGACCTCAGCATTAGGGCTTTTGTCATCATGACAATTTTATTTTCCATAATTTCTGAGGTCTCTCATCTACTGGCTTGTATTTAACGCTAGGGTTACAGCTTGTATACAAGTAAAATATAAACTGTTATATAAAAACAGAAAAATAATTCTCTAGGGCCCCTTGAATGTAATGCTAAAGAGATTTCTGTCTCCATTAAGCACAGGGGCTTTAGGCCACTCCCCACAGTTTGAAAACAATCGCCTCTTGCCAGGAGCCAGGGGATCCAAAGCTGGTGGGTGCTGCTCAGCCCACTCAGGCGCCTGACTCTGCGCTGTGGGAGCTGGGGTGCTGGCTGGCTGCCCAGCAGCCCTCCCTGCCTTGCTCCCTGAGCCAGGCCACCTCTGCATGGCCGGGCACCCCTCAGGCAGGGTGGGTGGCACAGCTCTGAGCTGCGACCCTGATGTGCTCTTGCCTTTTCCCTGAGGCACTTGTCGCCCCTGTGGAGCAGCAGCAGAGCCATGAGCACCAGGGCAGCAGCAAGTGAGCGCCTTGGGGAGCATCTCATGGCGGCCAGGCTCTGTGGGCAGGGGCCAGCTCCAGGGAGCCTCGCCAGTTGGTGACAGGCTCCTTCAGGGAAGAGGCAAGAGCACGTCGGGGCGCAGTTCAGAGCTGTGGCACGCGCCCTGCCTGAGGAGCGCCCGACCATGCAGAGGCGGCCTGGTTCAGGGAGCAGGGTAGGGAGAGCTGCCGGGCAGCCAGCCAGCACTCCAGCTCCCACAGCGCAGAGAGCCAAGGGCCCAAGTGGGCCGGGCAGCTCCCACCAGGTTCCAATCTGCTGGCTCCTGGTAGGAGGGGACAGTTTTCATACTGTGGGTTGTGCCCTTCTAGGTGAGGCGCACCACATAGTTTAAAAACCTCCATGTTGAATGGAAGGCAGAAGAAATCGCTTGGCGGGGGGGGGGGGGGGGGGGGGGGGGGGGGTTTTTTTCTGCCCCNTTCTGCCCCACTTGCCCTGCCCTGGTTACAGCCCTGCAAAAGATGATTAAGGCCAAAGTTTTTAGAAATGTCCACTAACTTTGTTGTGAGGCACCTCGCTACCACCTGCACTCAGTGTGCAATAGTCTTATCTGTACCTACCAGGGGTCGGCTCCCTGACACTCCCAGCCACAGGCAACACTAGCGATAGGCATGTTCCAACCGCCAAGACCTCCCCTGTGGTGTCCAATCCCTTAACCACTGGATATTCGCAGGGATTTCACTTTTGGCACTGTACCTTTTTAATTTCTGTTTAGCTAACTTCCTCATTTTTTGTGTAGTTCCCCCTCCTGAAGTTAAATGCTACTGTGGTAGGCTGCTGTGGTGTTACCCTCCACCCCCTATAGGGATGTTAAATTGTTTTATGTTATGGTCACTATTACCAAGCAGTTCTGCTATATTCACCTGTTGGACCAGATCCTGTGCTCCACTAAATCAAGAATTGCCTCTCTTGTGGGTTCCAGGACTAGCTGCTCCAAGAAGCAGTCATTAATGGTGTCTAGAAACGTTATCTCTGCATCCTGTCCTGAGGTGACATGTACCTAGTCACTATGGGGATAGTTGAAATTCCCCATTATTATTCAGTGTTTTATTTTTATAGCCTCTCTAATCACCCTGAGCATTTCATAGTCATGATCACCATCCTGGTCAGGTAGTCGGTAATTACATCCTTAGAGCTATTTTCTTATTATTCAAGCATGGACTCACTATCCATAGAGCAGTGGTTCTTAATCTTTACTGCAGCCTGCACCCCTTTGGTTCTCAAAATATGTTCTTGCACCCCTTAAACCTAAAAAATATGTTCTTGTACCCCTTAAACCTAGATATTTTTTGTTTGTATGTTACAGTAATCGTTAAATGTATAATGTTAATAAATACATAGGTTTGATGAAACAAAGTAGTTGTACTTATGTGCCTGTGCTTAATTTGTGTTTTTGATGATTTACCTTCTAAAAAAATCTGGCATGTCTCGCACCCCCAGAAAGGGCATCTCGCACCCCTAAGGGGTGTGTGCACCCCAGGTTAAGAACCACTGCCATAGAGATTCTGTGGTACAGTTTGGTTCATTTAAGATTTTTACTTCATTTCACTCTACACACTCTTTCACATATAATCCCACTCCTCGACCAGCACGACCTATTCTGTCCTTCTGATATATTTTGTACCCTGGTATTACTGTGTCCCAGCATTGATTATCAGCAGAGATTAGCGTTTGTTGTTATACCTATTGAAATAATGTATGCGTGCATATATCACACAAAATAGGAAAACATACAAAGACACTCTCAAAGTAGTAATCAATCACAAATCAAAAATTCCTTGGAGTCAACACTTATTTCAGTTTCAGCATAAGTCAGGGAGGTAAGATGCAAATAGATGAGGGGGAAAATGGTTTTAGTCCTACTCTTCTTTCTTTAGTTCACCTTAATTGTCTCCACCATCCCTTCTTGGACTGAGATGTGTTTGTTTCATACACACAGGGCCGGCGCAACCCATTAGGCGACCTAGGCGGTCGCCTAGGGCGCTGCTATTTTGGGGGCGCCGGCGCCGCGGCCGCCCGTAGAAATTTGGGGGCGGGACCTTCCGCCGCCTAGGGCGCCGGCAAAGCTGGCGCCGCTACTGCATACACATGCATGTGTGTGATATATATTTCACACTCACACTCACTCATAAATAAAGATCTAGATGTGTGTATGAAATTAAACACATTTGAGTCCAAGAAGGGATTGAGCGAGAGAGTTTAAATGAGCTAAAGAAAGAAGAGTAATTTTCTTTTTCTTCCTCTCTGACTGAACATTTACTTCCCAAATTTGTATTTGTCTGCTCACATAAAATATTATTTCCAGAAGTTTCTGAAATTTGTCAGATCATTGTTCAGGTGCTAGGTCAGCACCTCAAAAGAAGCAGTTTCTTCTACGTACTGGACCCAATCTCTTATTTTGGGGGAGTCGGATCATGCTACCTACAATAACCTCTCTGCATGAGACCTAATGCAATCCATTTTTTTTTTTTGGCTGAATGTGGCATATCATTTTATGGGGAATCTTGGCTACATGTGATGCATAATGTGACCGCACACAGTGGACAGCTCGAAGGTTTTAGAGGAAACCTTCACCACCATTTCATCTTATTCTAACTGGCAGAAAGAAGAGTAGGGAGAGAGGTGGTTCGTGCAACTGAGAACTGATGGGGGCGGGAGGGGAATCTGTAAACAAATAAAACCCTACAGATATTAGCAGGGCATTATAGGGCACAGGGTTGGGTTGACATGTTTTATTTACAGTACATCTATTTAATTTAAATATTTCAGACCACATTATTGGAAGAGGCTGAATAGCAGAGATTAGAGTGTGATCTAGAAAGACTTGAGTCACGTGGCTCTGCCTTTTGACTTAAGAAATAGTGAATGTTGTTAAATATATACAAATGTGGAATAACGAGTCGGGGCATATAGATGAAAACGGGGTAACACCTGCCAAAGGCCAAGCTCCTGCAGCATATAAACAAGGGACAAAAAAATGTGGACATAGAGAGAATTCCCTGAAGCTTTCAGTCCAGAGACCAGCTAGCGTTGCAGGATGCTCTGCCAGGGGAATGCAGCGTGAATCAAAGACAGGGATGCTAGCATTCTTTCAAGCACTGTTTCAACCACCCATTGACCACTCTTTCTCATGCCAGTCACTACTCAGAAGGAATAGAGTTGTTCTGAAGGGACATAGACCTTCACAGTCAACTTCACTGAATTTCTAGACTAAGTTTGACCTGCACCAGTGGTAGCAGAGCATAGGACTTCACTTGATTTATTGTCGTCCACAGGACAAATACTGTGCCAGCAACATTGGAGTCTCTCTTGTGAATGCCCTCATATTCTATCTGTCTCTCTCGCGTACATTTATTTACTTCTCCTCCTCCTTCTGATATTCCACTTACACTGCCAGCAGTGAGTTCCATTTTATTGGGGCAGTTTCTGACCCAGGCAGAAATACATTTTTCTTTTAATAAGCAATGCAGCCCATCTCTCTCTCCCACCAAAAAGCAGCATGTTGCTCTCTAGAATGTGATAGCATGTTCATCCCAATGCAGATTCAGCTGAACCAGGCTAGTCTCAAGCTCAAAGTTTTTTATGGCCAGCTAGCTCACCGTGGGGAAATCTTGATAAGGAAGTGGCATGCACACCAGGGACTTGATTTAAAGCACACTGAAGTAAATGGAAAAACATTTTTCTCTTTTTTTTTTCTAAGGTTCAGGCAAATTCCTTCCCCCAGCACTTTTCTCCGAGCGCTGGAAGTAGGAAATATTAAGAGAAGGCTTGAACTCCTGAGTGTTCAGCCCAGTTCTGCAGACCTGAGTGGTTTAGAGCACTTCAGCTAAGGTTTGAATAACCATCCCAATGTCTGAGTGCTTATCTGAGTCAGGCCACTAACCCTTTTAATAAAAACAGAGCAGTTACAGAGCATTTCATCATTTTCAAAGCACCTGATTCACATTAACTAATTAATCTTTTGAGGTTTGCCCATCACTAATTGATCAATATCTTTAGCGCAGAGCCTGCAGGCTGTACTGGATGCATTAGCTGTTCAGTGACTGCAGCAAACGCAAGCAGTCTCTTAATCTGATTCTAAACTGGGCCATTTATTTTATCTCCCCATTTGGAAAGCCCTTTTAAAAATAACCAAGTTTATTGAACAAAAAATAATTTATTTTTAAATCTACTTGCCATTTATGCAAATGCCACTTGGAGGTTAAACAGCAAATAATTAGACCCTTCTGCAGAGTTTGGATTAGTCCCCATTTTTATATTCTTAGTGATGGCAATAAATGCTTGACTAAATCCAACACTGATTCCTTCCCCCTGCCCTGGTATTTGTTGAAAAATCAAATCCATCCCACGCCTCCCCTGAAGCTCACTCTATGCAGAAAAAAAGCTCAGTGGTGTGTGACCAGATAGCTCCCACTGCATCTCACTTTCCCAGCCAATTAGGAAAACCTTCAGCATTTGAATTTTGCATGTTCACTTTTGCCAACAGCTCACAATGCTGAATTTAGAAAGGACTTTGGAAAAACAAACAAACATCAACATTTGTTGGCATTTTTCTCCTCCTTGTCCCTTGCCTCCAGCCTTCCTTTAATCAGTCTACTGAACTACCAAACTTCTGGGTGCAGTGGGATGAGGGGTTGCACTGCAGAAAATGCTTGTTTCCCAGATGAACTAGGGTGACCACTCACATTTCAAGGAAATAAAAGGGCAACTGTGTGAAAGGTATGAGGACAAAGTTGATTTTTCAAGGGACATTTGTCTGTATGATTTTTATTCATGGTAAAAATTGCACATAGTGAGAATTCAAACACTTAGTATCATATAGTGTACTTTGCTGAAATATGGGACAAAGTGAATTCTCTGATCATTAACATGGGATATTAGGCTCAAAATAAAGGATTTTGTTTAAATATGGATGAGATGCAAATATTAATGTGTGTGCATGCACACGCATACAGTCGATATTACATTTGTGGTTGGTGCTGTGATATGAAGACCCCACTTCTCCAAAGCAGACAAGCATCTTTTCACTGCATAATGGGAGAATAAGTGGGAGGTTACTTCTATGCCATATTTTGGAATTGCTTTGGAGGAAAGGTCTCAGTCCTGTGGTGAGGACTAAACAGTCTCCTTTGATGGTCAGAAATGACAAGATTTTAATTTTCACGTTATTTTATGCTTTGCAAGAAGAGAGACATAAGTATTGCACACCTTTAAACATTGACAGTATGGCGTCTGCTAGCCTATGGTAACCTAAAACACTTCTTCAAAACAGTGAACCAAATTCATCCCTTGCCATCCCGTCCTCAATCTTTCAATCTTCCTTATACGTCAAAGGGGGCTTCTACTAAAGGGGGAGTGAGACATTAATCCATCTTTTTCCCTTTGCAGGTCACCTGTATTGAGAGTTGATACCACCCAAGAGGAGCTCAGGTTTTGGACTGAAAATCAGGCTAACAAATCACCCCTAAAACATCCTAATTCGGATTAGGTGGGCTGATTGCATGTCTACTAAATACACCTTGAAAAATGTGACAGATTCCTCCTGTGGACTTTGGTGGAAACAGGATTAGGTCCATAAGGTTCAGAATTCAGTTTTGTTTTGTTCTTAACTGGGGCATTTGTGAGAGTTTTAGGTGCATTTAGGTGTTCATGATTGGGCCTGTTTCCTTCTGACTCTTGCAGCTGCCACTGTGCTCTTTAGGCATTTTCTTTTGGCTCCATTCTGCACTTAGCTAATTGGGTATCTCTGTGGACTTTGTGCAGTAGGGAAGGCTCACCGTGCTGCTTTGCGATTGGTGGTGGTGTGACAATGGGGCAAGAGATTTGTTCATCAACACTGTATCAGAGCAACTTGCTTCAAAGAGCACCGAGCGAGTCAGAGAGACGATTTTCAGCAAACAGCCTCCCAGTTCCTAGGGAAAGGCACAGTGCTGTGGGGAGACTGTAATCTGTCCGCCATCACAATGTATTTGGGGATGGCAAAACTTACTCACTTGCTTTTTGCTACTCTTTGCCTTAGATAATCACCATTATGGATTTGCTATTCCGTCTGGAGACTGCCCCTGCCCATGGAGCAAGACTGCCAGAAGATGCTCCCCAAGGCACTCGCTTGCCACTGCACTGGTGGTCCTGGCTCTGCTGCTGTTCCTCAGCCTAGAGGCGATACATGGGGCGGTCACCTGCCTCCCCACTATCAAGAGTTACTCGTTGTCTCTGGGCTGAGGAGCAGTAGCAGAGCCAGGACGAGGGGGTGCAGGTGGAGGCCTTTAAGCCTGAGCCTCTCTGCTGATTCAAGTGTAAAACTTGCAGCAAGAAATTTTAGGATTCTATTGTTACTCAGAAACATGGGTTTATTTTCTACAGGATTTAAACAACAACGCACAGAGCGCCCTCTCTGCACAGCGAGACTGCCTGAATCACAGGCTGGGATGGGATTCTGTAAGCCCGGTGGCAGCACAGCAAGCATACAAGTACATGATGATGACCCAGAAAGGTCTGATATATCAACCACCAAATCTAGGGAACTCCTAGCTTCTAGTTCTGGTGGATCATGGTCTAGCTGACCCCAAAATGGCCACTGGCAATTCTGATTAAACAAAAAATAAAGCTATTTTTGAAACAGGCCAGGACACTTCCAGTCTCCCAAACATCTTGGGCTAGCCCACCTCTGCCTTTCCTCCACGTGAGAAGTGAACCTTCCCATTTGCAGTTGCAAATTGCAAGTACAGAGTGTGACGAGACTGAAAGAGGAGCAGATGGAATGGTGGTGGTGGTGGGAAACAGGGTGTAAACTGAGAAGAGAGCTGGAAGAGCGAAAACCAAAAGGAGTAGAGGGTGGAGCAGGGAGAGGAGGGGCAGGAGGTGGAAGATGGGGAGAAACTGTACTGGATAAAATACTGTACACAGGATACCCTCTTGCACCAATCTGACTTTTTTGCAAGATTCTTCTTTCCCTACCATGGACTTCTCTATAGTTAGAAAGATATTGTTCTTTTTTCGTTTCAGAACTGAACCGCTCTGGGGGAGGGGAATTTTGAGTTAAATAACAAGGGGAGAAGTTAAAACCCCTACTAGGTCTACAAACTGAAAGTCTTTCAAGAGACTAGCAAATATCAAACACCAAAAGATGTACCCACAATGCAGGTGATATTGGCCCTGGGGATAGGTACCATCCACACAAGAATTATCAATACTGTCACTGCCTCATATGTGCTACCTGATTATTAAATAAAGCTGTTTGGAGACAGGGCCAACATTTAATGATCAGTGTGCAATCATTTCTTAATAAGACTAGAATTGTTTGAATAACATGCCTGATATAATGGAAATAAACAATACACCTATATCGAAACAAAACTACATTAGATGTTTTAATGCGGCTGCCCCCTGCCCATTCCAGGGTACGGTCCCTGCTGGTAAGCTCCGGGTTTTGATTGTCTATGGTGAGATGCCCTTAAACTAGGCCTCGGCGGTCGTGTTATCGTCACACAAGGTAGTGGTGCCAGCATTTCTCCTCTCCCAGAGCTGGTGAGGTTGCTGTTTCTTGCCGTACTTCCTTCTTTCCCTGCAGGGCTGTTTCTTCTGGTAGCGTCCGATTTGTTCTCTTGTACCAGAAAAAAATAGATTAAAAACACGAGCCAAGATGATTAAAATTATTTCATTTAAAGCAAACACTCTTTCCTCACCTCCTTCCATAGTTGCTCCTGCCATCACCCTATTTATACACAATAAACCTACCTGTATGCACTTGCGTTCTTGTAGAAGTCTACACTGAGAAACCAAAAGTACAGATGTTAGCACCTGTATTCTGGCCAAGATCCAGTTTAGATACCTACGGCCTGTCTGCCTAAGTTCCCTTTGCAGTTTTATTTTGACAGTTATAAAAGGCAATAGTTCGTGTCCTTACTTCATAAAGAATACACCTCTATCTTTGTGCTTATTATGCATTTGTAATATTGATTTTATTATATATTTTCATTAACATCCACAACGTGCAAGGTACTTTCCTAACCTAAATAAAGACACAATCCCTACTCTAAGGAAGGATGTATCACAAACTGATTGAGAAATTTCAAATTCAGTAGGACTGAAGGGGGGAAGATCCAAGAGATGCTAATGTATTTAACTGTAACCACCAGCTAAAATTTAAATGATCAATAGCATCCACCTTCTTTATGCATTCAGTTTCATCAAGAGTTACTCAGCTTGGCATAGGGCCTCTTTTTAGCAGTTTTAAAACATGTTTCCACTTCAAATTCTTGATACTCCCTAGCCCAGAATTCACTGGTTTTTCCCCCCCAGAATATTCTCAAGGCAATTTCACCTGACACGATAAATAGAGATTGGGCCTGAATCAAAACCCTCATTCCAAACTCTCCAAAATATCGGGCAACTCCAGATCAAAGCATTGTGATTTGGGGCCCATCCTCTGTATTAAGACTCATTTGTACTTCTCCAGAATGAGCTATGTTATGGCATGTGTAGGAATAGCTGGCTGTATGCATAGGCTTAAGGAAGGCTTAGCTTGCTCTGCTGGCACACCTCCGGGCAGTATGATGGAGATTGGATGCTTTTCTAAAAGATATGCTCTAATTCCATGAATTCCTATGGCCTGTGTTATACAGGAGTCAGACTACATGGTCACAGTGGTCCCTTCTGGCCTTACAATCTATATGTTAAGTCCTTAATAAGTAATATTGCATTCAATGGTTCTATTCCCTAGAAGTATCTTCTTTTGCCAACAACCCACATTTAGAAACTCTTCTCACCCATCCAGATTTGATTCCTAATTCTGCTTTTACTCCCCAGTCTGAGAGGAGCTGGGATTGCTGTGGAGTCCAACAAACTGCTGCTCAATGGGAACATCTTGTATCAGTAGCATCTCAATAATAATTTCCCTTTGGGAAGCTGTGTTGAAAGGATTCCTCTCCAGTTCTCCCCAGGCACTGGGTTAAGGTGAGGGATTCCGAGACCTTTCCTAAGGCTTTCTCTACACTACCGCTTTTGTCGGGAAAACTTGTGTTGGTCATGGGTGTGAAAAAACACACCCCAGCCAACATAAGTTTCACCGGCACAAGGGCTGGTGTGGACAGCGCTATGCTGGCAGAAGAGCCTCTCCTGCTGACATAGCTATCGCCGCTTGTTGGGGGTGGTTTAATTATGCTGACAGAGTTCTCTCCCACTGGCATAGAGCGGCTACATGGGAGACCTTTCAGCAGCACCGCTGTAGCGGTACAGCGGTGCCGCTGTAAGGTCCATAGTGTAGACATAGCCTAAGGTTGCACAAGATATGCCCATTAAAAATATACTTCTTTATTCCTCCAGTATTGCGAGAGAAAATCTGCCCTTAGTATGCTCATCCAACCCCCTTGCACTAGTGTGTCTGAGGACAGAATTCAGCTCAATTTCTTTATGTTCACAGTAAAAATTGTGACCGATGGCAATTTCCAGCACTATCTGGGACAAACCTCATTGAATTAAGTTTAAGTATTTTAGGAGTCCATTGTATTAAAAGTTACATTTTTATGTGGCGTTGTAGGGTTGTATGTAACGTTTCTAGGAGACTGACTAATGTAAACATTGGGGAAATGTTAGGGACAATATGTGTGAAGTGGATTTCCTAGGAAGTACTGGGGAGGAGGGGATTGCAGCCTCCCACCAACTATCTCAGCCTTTGCAGCTTTACTCCCAGGCATGACATTTTGTCTGCTGAGCACTTGTTACAGGAGGACAGTTCAAAGACACAAACTAGATTCTCCAGGCCCCAACAGACAGAGGAAGGACTTTTGAATCAATAGCCTGAGTTTAAACTAACACAGAGCCAGCCCCAATCCTTAGGGAAGGGCTGGAAGGACTGATGGAGATTGCGGGGGGAGGGAGGCGATTGCTAGTAAGGTAGTTTTTGATGTTTTCTCTGTAATGCACCTACCTCTGCAATGCTTCTACTTTGCTTAGAAAAAGCTGTGTGATAGCGTAACTGCCCACAGTTACGCTATCAGTCTCTGAAGAGAAAGCAAGCAGGTCTGCTTAGGCAATCTGTCTTTTGCTGGGAATAACACAGTGCAGGCAGGGAACTGTTCAGCTTGGAGATACCTGGTCACAAAGGGAGAGAGATGCATGTCTCGCTCGACAGCGGCAGCAGCCAGGGGAGCCTGAGAGTGGGTGTTCTTGCTGGACCACTGAGGGGAAATATAGGTGCAGTTGCCCTGAACTGTGACAAAAAAATCTCTAATATGTTTTACCTTCTGTTGGTTTGGGCTGACTCACACTCTTTGCACTTGGAACCAGCAAGTCGTCTAAGTCTTGCATTGCAGAACTAGTAGTAGCTTTGTTGTTCCTCTTGTTTTTCTCCTCGTCGCGTTGCTGCACAAATTAAAACTGTTAGATTTCATTTGCAGTTGGAGACGTGATTTGTGAAATAGCTGCTTGGTGTCATGCATTTCCTGAGGGGGAGTTACCTATGCACGAAGAGTGACAACATTTGATGAGGTCTCTGTCTCTCTGAGTAGCAATGCCTTCTCTTTCATGGTCCCTTCTATATTGATTCATGATCACTTGTCCCGCTATGGAGTTGATTTGTGTAGCTTTAAGGAGCTCATGTACCTCTAAAGGCCACATACAGTGTATCTAAGGTTTGGTCCATATCATATTTGAGAAATTATATAGACACATATAGCTCGTATTTTAAGCCATGGGCAGAGTTGAAGTTGACATTTAGCCTTAATTTCTGGAGGCTGCTGATTCTTGAGTGCTCATACTCTCACCCTTAATGTTACATCAATCCCTAGGTGTATTTCATAGAATGTATTTTATGTGGCATCAATTTTTATTCTTCTTCTGACTAAGATCCTGTGTTGTACCAGTAAAATGGCAGATACAGCCTTTTGCAGGGCTAGACTCTAATTCTGGGTCTCAAGAGACCTGGGTTCTATTCCTAGCTCTGCTCCTGGGCCGCTGGGTGACCCTGGGCAAGTCACTTCACTGCTCTGTACTTCAGTTTGCCTTTCTGTAAAATGGAGCTAACAACACTGACCTCCTTTGTAAAGTGCTTGGAGAGCAACAGGTCAAAGGTGCTATATAACAAAGACCTAGGTGTCATTGTTCTTGTTAGCAAGTCTGTTTGCTTTGTAATTTTTATAAAGCCTACATGTTACGTTGGTAGCACTTTATCTACCCTGGCGAATCTCGGCCTCCTTTTGGCATTCACTATACTAACGTTAATCACACTGAATTATTTGGGCATTGAGTTTATTATGTGGGTATAATATGCAGTTCTGGGGAAACTTCATTGTAATTTTAGCATGAGTTAATATCCACTGATTAGGAAGCGTTACTGAACAGTATTGTAATTAGCTACTGAACACTGCCAAAGTGAAATGCACAGTAAAGAAAATTCACTTTTTTTTATCGTGCAGTTCCATAACATGGTTTAAAATGAAAAGCTATTTAAAGATAATACTCTAGGTCAAAATGCAAGTGCCATGGTATTTTAGAAACATCTGTACTGGATAAATCACATACATACCATTTGCATTTTCTTCTTCAGTTCTGTGTTAGCATGCTGATATGCTTCAGCCACAGCATTCAGATAGTAGATGGCTAGGCTACAAATATAAAAAAAAGATCTTATACTGACAGGATAGGGAGGTAAGCAGAGAACTCCTCCAGCTACTGCATGTGCATGCATCAAGGGATGCGCTCAGATGAAAAAAACACTGAAGATTTTTTCAAAGGAGCTGAATTACACGGAGAACCTCCCAAATAAGCAATGCTGCATGGGTTTCCTGCATTTGACATGTTGCTTGCCAATTTTGGAAAATATAAGAGTTGTGTTAGAATCAGGGTGCGGTCTGATGCAAAGCACAAGTAGCAGGACCAACGGGAACAGCTGCAATATCTGTGAACTGGTAGAATGCTCATGGTCAAGTCACTGCTGTGTGTTTTGTGGTTGGGTGGGAGGGAGGAGGAGGCACTTACTAGATAATGTATCGCTAGTTAAAAACCTTTAAAGTTATCCCTGGCTACAAACAGGACTTGGGGGGCACAAAGGCTAACTCGCTGGCAACACCCTAAGTCTCAAAAACCCTTCCTCCCTATTCTATCTTCCACACTTTGTTCAGCATGATATTCTCTGCCACTCTGACTGATGCCTTTCAACACTGCACTGAAGGAGTAGGCCTGAAATATAGAACTGATGGGAAACTATTCAATCTGAGGCGACTGCGTGCCATCACCAAGGTGAAGGAAACTGTACTTCGAGACTTTCTCTTTGCCGATGACTGTGCTCTGAATGCTAGTACAGAGCCAGAAATGCAAGCCAGTATGGACAAGTTTTCAACTGCATGCAATAACTTCGGTCTCACCATTAACATCAAGAAGACTGAGGTCATGCACCAGCCAGATCCCCATACTCCGTACTCAGAACCATCCATCATTGTAAATGGACAGAGACTTCAGACAGTGGACCACTTCACATACCTGGGCAGTACCCTTTCCCGAACAGTGTCAATCGATGATGAAGTAAACTGCAGAATTGCTAAAGCCAGCTCTGCATTTGGCCGATTGCGCTCCAACGCTTGGGAACGTCGAGGGATCAGCCTACCAACGAAGCTGAAAGTCTACCGAGCAGTGGTGCTTCCAACTCTGCTGTACGCCTGCGAGACGTGGACTGTTTATCGGAGTCATGCACGAAGGCTCAATCACTTCCACATTTCCTGTCTGCGAAAGCTTCTAAAAATCAGATGGCAGGACAAAGTGCCCGATACTGATGTCCTTACTAGAGCCAGTCTGCCGTCAGTTCACACATTGCTGATGAGAGCCCAGACCAGGTGGGCCGGACATGTCGTGAGAATGTCAGACAAACGCATTCCTAAACAGCTCTTCTACGGAGAACTCACTCAGGGAAAGCGCTCCCATGGAGGACAAAAGAAGCGGTTCAAGGACACGTTGAAGACCTCTTTGAAGTCCTTTGAGATCAACACCGCCACATGGGAAACCTTCGCACTGAACCGTCCAGCATGGCACAGCCTCATTCACACAGGCAGTGATACCTCTGAGGCGAGGCGTATTGCTGAGGCTGAAAAAAAGCGTGAGCTGCGCAAGTCCAGAGCTGCTCATACATCATCGACAGTGCCATTACATGTCTGCCCGACGTGTGACAGGATGTTCCACGCCCGAATTGGACTGATCAGTCATCTTCGAACGCATAGAGCCCGGTCATCGAAAAAATGAGTTGTTGAGGTCGTCATCGATAACGATGGACGAACATCATCATCTTCCACAAATGACCCTCAATCTGTTTTCCCCCGACTCGCTCCATCATCCCTTCCCCAGCCACTGCACTCAGATGGGAGTTAAATTGGAGACTGTTATACAAATTGCCTTTCCCCCCAGGCAGGGCCGGCGCAACCCATTAGGCGACCTAGGCGGTCGCCTAGGGCGCTGCTATTTTGGGGGTGCCGGCGCCCTGTCCGTCCGTTCAATTTTGGGGGCGGGACCTTCCGCTGCCACTGTTGGGGGTGGCATTTCGGGGGCGGGACCTTTCACCGCCTAGGGCGCCGGAAGAGCTGGCGCCGCTACTGCCCCCAGGCAATAAAGGAAGTCTCCCTGTCACAGACTGCGTGGGTTCCAAAAGCCGGCAGCTCTGTTTGCAAGCTTATTGTGCAAAAGTGATGGTGGGCCAGTGAAAACTTCAGTATCCTCTTCCCAGTCATCTCGTGATAAAGACCAACCCCCAAAGGCTACATTTAAAGAGCCCAAGAGAGTCACACTAGGGATGAACATGGCCTGTTTTGAGCAATCATTACTTTCACAGCAGCCCCACACACACTGTAATAGAGAACAACAGCGTGCTGATGTCTATTGTGGATATTTGTATGGCTTCTTTCACTGTAGTACCTGAGCACCTCACAGTCTTTAACATATTTTTCCTCACAACATCCCTGTGAGCTAGGGCAGTGCAGTTATCCCCATTTTACAGATGGGGAACGGAGAGACAGAAAGGCCAAGTGACTTGCCCAAGGTCACACAGGAAGTCTGTGGCAAAGCAGGGAATTGAGCCAAGCCCTTCCAAGTTGAGGCTAGCCACTGAAGTCTTGCCTCTTCTACAGGGCACTGCTCCAGTCCACAGCCTGCAACTGAACTCTTACTAATAGGCACAGGTTGGGAAACCAGTGTAAACTAGAGCCAGTTTTGAGTGCGGTCGTGGGCTTTGGGCTTGATTCTTTCTCTCACATAGAGGACAAGCCCCCCCCAAAATAAAATAAAATAAAGGTAGGAGCCACGCTAGAGGGAATCAAAAGCCAAAGGGATCAGAGGAGATGTACTGGCAGTGGCAGGCAGCCTTTGGCTCACAGAGAGGTACATATTTTAAAACATGCTGAAGTGTCTGGGACTGTCTCATCCCCACTGCCGCCAGCCAGCCAGTAATATTTTGGTTGTCAAAAATGTCTCCTACTGCTTTTGTAGAATGATTTTATTCCTTTAAAATCCAAACATCATCTGCTCAGTGACTCCAAACCATTCCTGGAAAAGCACCATCAATTTGCTGCTACTGCTTTTAAAAAAAAATAAATTCTAGTATCTAACAAGTAATATCAGAACAGCAAAGCTTACTGATGGTTCATAATTTGACTGCGTAGCTATGGCTCAGATTCAGTGAGCTGGAAACCAAGTTAGAAGGCTTTTTGTAGGGTAGATTTAAAAAGAGTGAATCCAAACACTGCTAGACAGGGCAAGTCTGTCGAGGATGACTAGTTTCTTTTGAAGCCTTTTNGTCTGTCTGGAAAGAACATACGTTTGCAGAGCTCTCTCCTATGTAATTAAGACAAACCTCCATCTACTCTAGATTAGTGATGCAGCATTTTGGGAAATGAATTTTTTCCTTGTGCTCATGGAAACATCTTTTGGTTATCTGTAAGCAGATAATAGTTTCATATCTACACAATTGAATGTTATGATTAACCTCGGTCGTCTTTTTTTTTTTTTTTTTTTTTTAAATCTGTTGCTTTTGGTTCCAAGGCCCTCCATGCATGTCTGGTTTTGACCTGACTGCACTTAATTGCCTGAAGGAACCATGTTTTTGGAAAAGATCACTTTGAATCTGCTCCTTCAGAGCCCTTGTGGTCTCCACTGGCTCTCTGTTTTCTCTGTCCCTTATTCTCCACATCTTTGAGTTACTCTGAGTAAATCAATTTTCCTTTCTGCAGATTCCAGTTTCCTTTTCAGTCCTGTGGCATCCCTTCATTAATAGCGGTAACCATCTTCAAATCTTGGAACTTCCCCCCCGTTTAGCAACTTATTTAACAAGTGAATCAATAGATGTGAACTTCGTTAAATTTTTTTCCCATCAGGGCATTAATGCATTCCCATGCTACTTGTGGCATTTTGTCAGCCTGTGTTCCCTCTCTCGTATATTTGTTGCAGTTATTCTGGATTTGCTCCAGTTCCTCACTGCACCTTATGGCTCTGAGTGAAATTACGGTGGGCATTTTAGGACTGATCTGCTCATACAGCTTTTGATCCTCACTTAAGGGGGCTTGATGGAGGGAAGGAGGGGCGGGGGAATACCATAAAAAGGGTGGTGGAGCAGGCTCTCCGAGAAGCTGCATCTTACACATCTTGTGATTCGTCCCCCAGTTGATTTTTGTGACAATATAAGTAACTTGCACTAGGTGTGTGTGGATTGCTCTCCCAGGCTAGTGGCTGGTCCACATTAGAGGTTTGAGTCTGCTACTGCTTTCCATAAGGGGGTGAGTTCTTTAACTCCAGCAGTAAAGGTCAGATTTTCAGCTCTGTAGGTCCTGAGTTCAAATCCTACTATTGCCCACGTGAGGGTTGGTCACCCATCCATAAACCTTGTTTATGTAAAATAGCTTCCCCCAGAAAAATGAGGCAACTAGAAGTAGAGAGGAAACAGAGACAAAACAGTTTCACTTAAAGTGTAATATCTACAATGTACTCTCTGGCAATTGAGACAGAGTGTAAATGAATTGGAGACATCTAAAATTGTTTCTGGAAAAGGAGGGGGAATTGTGAGAAGAGAGGGAGTGGAGAGGGAACAAACTAATTCAGTTCTTAGAAAGGGGAAGCACATTTTATGAGTGGCTGCCTGCCACTAAAACCAAGCTAATATAAATTTATGATTCACCAGCCACTGTTTGCAGAGGTTATTTTTTGTATTAAGGCTGCATTGCAGGATGCCTTATCTGCTTCATTTAGGAGGAAGAGATGCAGTATCTTTCAGAGCTAAGTGAAATGCTGGCAGCTGCATTTTCTCTTTTTAATCTTGTTATACGTTGAAGCAGGATCAATGTAAGGGACTGGCCCCAGTTTGGATCTATCTAACTGTATGTACAATAGCAGGGGTGGTGGTAGCAGCTAATGGATTATAAGGAGGGAGGCAGGAAATCAGGGACTATAAATGATTCAAAGCTACCTAATTATTCCTGAGAAAGAAGTGGATGAGACATAAAACCAAGGCGGTGGCCACTTGCAATCATTAATTATGGCACAATCAACGGCAGTGGTAGTTTTAGCTATGTAGATGCTTGTTCACACTAGCTACTGAAAACTTTCAGATGGTAGCTGTTATGTCTCTGAAAATCCGATAAATTGAAAGGCACAGTTGACTTATCTGCCACTTTAATTGGCTCAGAAAAACACCCAAGCAATAAAGCAACAAAAAATAGTCAAGTTAAAGCAGTGAGAGGGGTTCCAAGCTACTTCATTCCTAAATTCCAAGTGCAGCCAACTCCAGCTGCTTTCAAGCAGCAAATCTTTTGAACTCTGCCATGCAGAATGTTCCAGACATTAAAAATGTAGAAACCACAAATAATCACAACGGTCCTTAAAGCTACATGCGCTAATCACAGCTGTGACTTTTAATCACTGCTGATCTGGGCTATCTAGTTGTAATCTAGAGGTAAAAGGCTATGTATCTCATTAAAACCTCATGATCTCTCAAGTCTCCCTTCCCTCCAAACCTGTATCATTGCAAATATAACTTACACCATAAGCAGAACTGCAGGTATAATCAGTCCCGGATTTGCCACATAACTGAAGATCTTGGCTATAAAAAGTGGAAAATCCTGCTTGATGGTCTCTTGGATGACATCATACATCCTTTTCTTTCCACTGGAAAGATAAAACGACCAATTACACATTGTAGCTGGTTACTGAAAGGCCACAGTAGTGCCTTGTTAAACAACTTTAAAAGATTTGTATAAAGAACAATAAAATTATTTCATTGTCTGTCAACATGTTGTTTGCTACTGAGACTTTAGATATTAAAATACTGTTGAAGTGACTTACTCACAAATATCTTTCAGTCCAGCCACTCTTTCTTGAGTTCTAATTACCTGTCTTTAGTGGTATTGATTATCTGAACGACCTCCACAAAGGTAACTTGCTTCAAGCACTAATATATATGTATATGTTACCTCTCCAAGTTACTTCATGAGCTCTACTTATTTATTTCCCTTGAATCCACACAAATCCTACAGACTTTAAAAAAAAAAATCTGAGATTTGTGACTTTCATATCACATTGAAGATGGCCTTTTTGTTGCGGAGATAGCTCTGCTTATGCAAATCAATGCTTTCTTAACTAATGAGCCAACTTCAAGAACAGCTAAGTAAGATCAAAAATAGCAAGCGGTGATTATCACTTAATAGGAAGCCCACTGAAGGAGTCATTTTAAACTAGACTGAATAAAGCATTAGAGAATCTGCTGTGTGCAAATGAAATAATCATACACAGGAAAGGGGATAGGCTAGATAAGCTAGGAGGTTTCTTTCATAGCATTCAACACTTACAATTCTGCGAATCAGTGTTGGATTCAAATAGTGACCATTTCTGTGGGTAGTATTAGCCCTACTCATAATCCTTAGACTCACTGTATTCTTGGTTATTTAAGATCTAAAATAATTAGTCTGGACTCTAATTTGGAAGAAGTCACAGTCCATCCTCATGACAAGGGTCAACAGAGACCGACAGAGGCTGAACCAGTGCCACAATTTCACCCATCTGCATTAGTCACGTATGGTACATTACTAGCCAAATCCTCAACATTATGGAGGGAGCTGTGCTGAGAGGGTTGAACAAGGCAGATACGAGTGGATTTTGAAAGAGAGGCTTCAAGGTTTGAAATAATTCTTTAATGCTTCAGACAGTGCTTGGGGATTGTTGTGAATTGATTTATGGACTTTGAAAATCTCTTATGGTTCAGGTACACCACTCACATCTGCCTATATACAGATTTGAGAGTAGTGCATGACTGTGTGCAAGTACCATAGTTGATATTGTTGGGCTTTTTACTTTCATGTGTCCACTCAGTGGGAGGACCCCCCCCCCCCCATTCAGCTGCTCATGGGGCATGAAAAATGTTTTCTACCTTGGGCAGCAAAACACCAAGGGCCAGCCCTGCATGTGACTGTCATGTCTGTGAAAGGTGTTGGCTCAGTGGCTCTGGAGATTGAAGCACTTGTGTTTTATAAACCAGGTACGGCATGAGGAATGAAGTTTCCTGCTCTGTTCCACTAACATAAATCAGCCTAGAAAATAGAGGGTCCACTTCAGGGGGGCGGGTGGAGGAAAAAGGGGGAAAGTAGTTCAGTCATCTCTCCCGAGTCTGCTAAAAAGTTTCCAGCTAGTCTGGTAGCTTTTGTGATCTAGAGCCCTGCCGTGGGAGGAGATTTCTAACTCATTTCAACATAACCACTCAACAGTCATCAGATGGTAACAAGTCACAGTTGCTGGTTTCCTATGCTAGACTGAACTGGCAACCTCAACATGAAAGCTTCTGTATCTCCTCACTAGTTCCCCTGAGCCACCTAGTAGCTGATGATATGCAAGTTACATAATAATGGGTGTTTGTGTACGTGAGGGCAGGATTGAGAACACAGGGCTGGATAGTGTGATGTACTTTTAAAGGGCAAGATAATTAAATCCTGCTAGTCTGGTCTATAAACTAAGAAAATCTTGGTATTTCCTCTCATTCTCCAGCTCTCCACAGATTTCTGCTGACATTCTCCATTAGCAATTGAAGAAGCTAAGACAGTGTAACTAAAGAAACAATTTGTTCCAATCTGGCTCCTTGCTGAGTCAGGCTCAGTGTGCACCAGGAAATAATGTTACTAAATCCAATCCAAGCTCATGGGCATATTAATCGAGTCCCTTGAACACTCTGTGCGGTGCTGGTTTGGAAACACAGGGAGAAATACTATTAATAAAGTAGCAACAGAGAAGCTCAGAACAATCTAGTTTCTGTTATTCCTGCACCAAATACAAAAATGATCGCATGTTGCGGTAGCTATTGACTATAGGGAAGCCCTTGAAAGATGGCGTTTGGGACGCCTCTTTGTTTGCATAACATTGAAATGTGTGTCCGGGACTTTTTATTCTAGGGCATCATATTCAGACACAGACATCCATTTTCCATGGATATGCTCCAAAATCCTCTGTTGGTTCCCATTGCACTTTTTCAGGAGGCATGACAGGAATAGGTGTCGGGGTTTTATGGGATACTTTGGTTTTGGAGATGGCAGGAGACTCAGTTAATTCTGCTATCTAGGAGTAGGTTTGTCACCCCAGATGACTGTTTGTTTGCAACTCAGTATTGGTCATGCTGCACTGGTGCATGTTCTAAAGAAGAATGTAACTAGACCAGAATAAAAGTATTATACAGTCCTTGTTGGGCAACATGCCTAACTGATTACACTATTTTTTTGCATAAAAGCAGAAGAAGAATTCAGGCTTGTCGTTATTTCATACCTGAATGGTCCACAGTCAAAGGAAGGAGGGAGGGACATTATGGTGTAGGCCACTGGCAGTAGGCTTAGGAACAGGATCAACAGCAAGAGTCCCATATAAAAATTATTGGATTTGGATGCTTTGAACACGCGTTCATGAGGGACATTGCTACTCATAACTGCCCAGCACTGAAAATACATGGAGGTTAGTAAGCGCAGCACGTTGATACCAACCAGTCCAGGTGCATAAAAGGATCCCATCCTAAAAAAAAAAAAAAAAAAAAAAGCAGAGCAATATTTACCTAGACTAGGGTTCTACTTCAGGATCAGCAAACACGTTCGCGTAGGTGACAGGTATACATGGAAATCATTCCGGCTAGGTCAGTTTATGCTGCTCTCATTTCCCTTCCACCCCCCACATGCAGAAAATGACCACTCCCGAAAGAGCATCCACCCTCCGCTGGCATATGTGTAGAGTCCTGAGTGCATCAGAATCTAACCTTTACTTTAAAACAAAGTTTCTAGCCTTCATGGTTGGGGGAAAAAACCATGAAAATGTGAACTGAGTGTAACTAGTACAGAGACATCTGCCTAAGTCTGCAGACTGCCTCCCGCAGAGGGGGCAGTAGTAACCACTAGAGCCAGCTATTTATCACCAGAGCAGACTAGGTTCCTCTGCTGCTGCTTTGAGGGGACACCTGCCACTGCTCCCAACACTGTGAAGGCAGAAGGGGGCCACTGCTTGGTGATGGCTGTGCGGGTCCCCATGTTGGGTTGTGCCTCTGGCCCTCGATTGCCTTATTCCAGCCCAAGCTCCACCCAATTGATGCATCTGTTAATGGTCAAACTTTTTTACCACCTGGTAACACGCTCAAAGCATGCAGATCTCCCTCCCCAACAGAAAAATCAAAATAGGTTATTGTGTCATCCTTAAGAGATCTATAATCTGGGGGGAAGGGTCAATTTTATCATCCAAAAATAATCCTATAAAAGGAGTAGGTCAGGGTCTGCAGTACTAATTTCCATTTAAAATCGGCCAAATATTTGTACATGAAGGTGAGGAATGAGCTGGGTTTTTTGTTTTGTTTTTAATAGCAAGGAACAGAAGTCAAACTTCTTTAAAACAAACAAAAACCCATGCAAATCAGTCCATCCAGTTTGGAAAGTCTAGCTGCATTACCAATCTCTTGAATTCTTAGTGCTGTTAAGGATTTTGCCATTCCAAGGGTCTGGGGGGGGGGGAGCAAAGATATCTTACCAGATCATTCCTTGATTGAAGATCAAGCCCAACACGTTACCACTAATATCAAACTCTGCATAGGAGGGCTATATGAAACGAGAGGGGAAAATAATTTATACATAAATTATCTGCTGTTGCTTGGTTTGCCAAGGTATAAAGATGCTCATTAAGTCCTCGTGTGTTAGGGGATTCCAAGTACATCCCAGATTGCCTGTCTATTGAGTGGGTAACCTGTGCAGCTATGAAAACAAAGGGGAAGTTATGCACTGTGGGCCACCTCTCCTCTCCTCTCTTGCTGAAAGCTGGAAAGGCCTCTGGTGGTGGTTACCAAGTGTTTGGAGTTACTTTGCTCTTGTTCTGAATCTTTGAATAATAGTCAGCTATGAGGAAAAGGTCTACAGGGTGCAGGTTTATTTTACTTCTCCAGCTGCTGTATCTGCACACTGGCCTAGTTACATCTTGGCAAGATGTTTAATGTTTGAGTGGTTATAACAAGGTCGAGAGTGAAAAATACCCTGACTACCACCACTTGCTTAGATTTCCCAGAAGCAGGCTGTGAGGTGGGGGTTGGGGGAGGAGGGAAGGGCAGAGAGAGGGGTAGTTCTGAGAGGACTTGTGGCTTGTCCAATATGTGGTGTCATTTTGTACTGAACTACCTAAATACCAGAGTTGTCTGCAGTGGTGTTGTAGCTATGTTGGTCGCAGGATCTGAGAGACACAAGGTGGGTGAGGTAATATCTTTTAGACCAACTTCTTTGGCAAAAGAGTAAAGCTTTCAAGCTCCACTGAGCTCTTCTTCAGGTCTTTCCCAAACAGAATTTGGTCCAGTAGAAGATATTACGCCTCACCTATCCTGTCTCTCTAAATACCAAAGGGCAGAATTGCCTTGTGTGAAACCGAGTCTCTTGATGTTGTAGGAGCTAACAGTGCTATAGTATTAGTATAGTATAGATACGTATTTGATCTACCAGACAGTGGCATTCATCTCCAAGGGGAGATGGTGAAAGCCTGATTGCCTGGGATATTAAAAACTGGACAGAAGAAACAATAGAGTAATATGTTCCAGGGTAAAATTCTGCCCTGGATTCAGAAAAGGATGGTGGTAAAACAGACTAGACAAGCTAAAAGGTCTTTTCTCTCTCTAATGGTTGTGATTCTGTAAAGTGTGTGTGTGAGAGAGAGATTTTTATCTATTAAAATGCTACAGGCAGGTCAAGCATGATGCATAATTTTGTTTTGTTCAGTAGAAATAATGCTCCCTGAGAGAACGGCATCTTGTTTTTGTGAGACGGCCAAGGGAACAGTAGTCCTACAACAAAGTGTAATTAAAAATGCTCAGTCTGACGCCATATCAAACTACAAAGTTTTGCCAACACAAGTTACGTTGACATACAGCTGCTGCAGTTAGTACACTACTCGTGTGCGTGCATTCACGGCTCCTTGCATTGGCGCAGCGCGTACTCACCAGCAGTGCTTGTGTCGATGCACAGTGCGGTGGATAGGTATCCAAGCGTGCAGCTTGCCACTGTTCATTTCACTGTGTTCTGGGTAGTTTTGGCAATACATAGTGGGACAGAAATGACTCACTCAGTGGTGACTAGAAGCGAGGGGTCAACTTCCAATAATGCAATGTTCTCCATCCCATAATATCATTTCTGTCCCATAATTTTCATGCCTATTTTAAATTTCCCCATGAACCTGCACAGTGCTTGTGAGCCCTAAAACCTCTGCACTTGATGGAAGGCAGAAATCTTGGGAGGCACATGTCGTGCCCCCTCCTCCCCCTAAACATTGCAAATATGATTGCTCGCCCCGGGCACTAAAATATCTAGTTACAGCTCTGATCTTTTGAAGAATGATAAATTTCCCAGCCTTTCATCTGGTAACACAGGTTGGTATAGGATGCTTAACTCTCAGTCAACCCCAACCTCTGAGTTGAATATTAAGTTTCACTGAATTTGACAACAAAAGGAGGAGCATGTGAGCAACAGCAGGTTCTTCTTGGACTTCATATTCCGCTCCTGTGGTTCAGGGAGCGGTTGTTTGAACTTATGGGTAAATGATCTTGTTTTAGCAGTGTGCAATTGTAGTGTGCATCAGGCACAAAGAATTACCTGATGGTCTTCCTCCTCTTTGCTGTCCTCCAGAGATGGACTGCTTTGGGGTATACTGCTTGAGAAGGAGATAGTCTTTTAGCCGTCTGATGACAGCTCATGTCTAAGGGGGCATCTCATCCTATGCTTTCCACCAAACAGAAACTGGTTGGCTCTGTTAGCATTGCATAAACTCAGCACAATATAGGACTGGTAAGGTACTCATGGAAATGAAATAAGCCAACATGTACCAATAAGAAGGAAGAACCTGTATTTTTATTTGCATTATAAGACCTCCTTTTAATCATAGTGAAATATCTCTCAATGGCTATGGCTAAAAAACTAAAAGTAGAAGTTCCTAGGGCAATGGACATACTGTCTTCCCTAGGAAACCAAATTGTGTAGGACAGGCTCAAAATTCTCTTTCCAGATGTAAGAATGTTTACTTTGTGAACTATTCCAGCTAACAGATCACAAAGAGTTAGACTGCCGATTTAAAAAAAAAAAAAAAAACCACCCAAGTACACATGGTTGTGAGATTAGCTATTTTTCTACTGGGCTCTCAATACCATCAAGTTCTTGTAGGCTAGACCACTATGTATGAACAGAAATACAATATTTGTTAAGTCTATATGCCCAGTTGGCTTTTCTATTAGAATACATTTTCCTATATAATTATAACGTAGCACTATCAGAGAATCAATCTCTTCATTTCCTTGAGGGGTAAAGTTACGTGCTTCCATCTTTACTCATCAGGCCCATTTGAACAGTTAATCCTCTGTCATACAACAGTTGCACAGTACTTTCTTAGGCATGGTCTACACTACGATTTTTAGGTGGAATTTAGCAGCGTTACCTCGATTTAAGTCTGGACCCGTCCACACGACGAAGCCCTTTTCTTCGACTTAAAGGGCTCTTTAAATCGATTTCTTTACTCCACCTCCGACGAGGGGATTAGTGCGGAAGTCAGCCTTGCCGGGTCGAATTTGGGGTAGTGTGGACGCAATTTGACGGTATTGGCCTCCGGGAGCTATCCCAGAGTGCTCCATTGTGACCGCTCTGGACAGCGCTCTCAACTCAGATGCACTGGCCAGTAGACAGGAAAAGGCCCATGAACTTTTGCATCTCATTTCCTGTTTGGCCAGCGTGGCAAGGTGCAGGTGAGTGCAGATCTCATCAGCACAGGTAACCATGATGGAGTCCCAGGATCACAAAAGAGCTCCAGCATGGACCGAACAGGAGGTACGGGATCTGCTCGCCATATGGGCAGATGAATCCGTGCTAGCTGAACTCCGTTGCAGTAAACGAAATGCCAAAACATTAAAAAAAGTCTCTCCAAGGGCATGAAGGACAGAGGCCATAACAGGGACGCACAGCAGTGCCGCGTGAAAATTAAGGAGCTAAGGCAAGTCTACCACAAAACCAGAGAGGCAAATGGGAGGTCCAGGGCAGAGCCGCAGACATGCCGCTTCTACGCCGAGCTGCATGCCATGCTAGGGGGTGCAGCCACCACTACCCCAACCCTGTACTTTGACTCCGTCAATGAAGAATCACGCAACACGGAAGCGGGTTTTGGGGACGAGGAAGATAGCTCACAGCAAGGAAGTGGAGAAACCGGTTTCCCCAACAGCGAGGATACGTTTTTCACCCTGGACCTGGAGCCAGTAACCCCCGAACCCACCCAAGGCGTGGTCGCAGACCCTGAGGGCGGACAAGGGACCTCTGGTGAGTGTACCTTTGTAAATATTACACATGGTTTAAAAGTAAGCATGTTTAATGATTGATTTGCCCTGGCATTCGCGGCCAGTACAGCTACTGGAAAAGTCTGTTAACGTGTATGGGGATGGAGCGGAAATCCTCCAGGGACATCTCCATAAAGCTCTCCTGGATGTACTCCCAAAGCCTTTGCAAAAGGTTTTAGGGGAGGGCTGCCTTATTCTGTCCGCCATGGTAGGACACCTTACCACGCCAGGCCAGTAGCACGTAGTCTGGAATCATTGCATAAAAAAGCATGGCAGCGTATGGTCCCGGTGTTTGCTGGCATTCAGACAACATCCGTTCCTTATCTCTCTGTGTTATCCTCAGGAGAGTGATATCATTCATGGTCACCTGGTTGAAATAGGGTGCTTTTATTAAGGGGACATTCAGAGGTGCCCGTTCCTGCTCGGCTGAACAGAAATGTTCCCCGCTGTTAGCCACGCGGTGGGGGGAGGGGTGAAGTGATCATCCCAGAGAATTGCATGTGTGTGTGGGTTATTTGGGTTTGTGCTGCACGCTAACCCGCAAACCGCAGCCCCTCCTTTTAAATTGCCAACCCATTTTAAATGGCCACCCCAATGGCCGCTTGGTATGGGAAATGTGGGCGCTGCTGTTTGAAACCATTCCCACATGTTATGAAGGTTAAAGAAGCCAAAAGACTGTGGCTTACCATGGCTGCCTGCAAGCCGAATTCTGTTGCTTGGCACTGCGTGAGTGATCTCTCACACCAAACCGGCAGGCCCTCAATATAAGAGGCAAAATGTGACCTTGTAAGAAAAGCACATGTGCTGTGTAATGTGAACAGCAAGGTTTAACGGGAAAGAGTGATCCTATTGTTCTCTAAAATGTGTCTTTTTAACTACCAATCTCCCTTTTCCCCCACCAGCTGCAAATGTTTCTCCTTCGCAGAGGCTAGCGAAGATTAGAAGGTGAAAAAAACGCACTCGGGATGAGATGTTCTCGGAGCTCCTGCTGTCCTCCCACACTGACAGAGCACAGCAGAATGCATGGAGGCAAACAATATCAGAGTGCAGGAAAGCACAATATGAACGCGAGGAGAGTTGGCGGGCTGAATGGCGGGCTGAAGAGGATAGGTGGCATCAGCTTGCTGACAGAAGGCAAGGGTCGATGCTCCGGCTGCTGGAGCATCAAACTGATATGCTCCAGCGTATGGTTGAGCTGCAGGAAAGGCAGCAGGAGCACAGACCGCCTCTACAGCCCCTGTGTAACCAACAGCCCTCCTCCCCAAGTTCCATGGCGTCCTCACCCAGACGCCCAAGAACGCAGTGGGGGGCCTCTGGCCACCCAGCCCCTCCACCCCAGAGGATTGCCCAAGCAACAGAAGGCTGGCCTTCAATAAGTTTTAAAGTTTTAAAGTGCAGTGTGGCCTTGTCCTTCCTTCTTCCCCCACCCCTCCCGGGCTACCTTGGCAGTTATCCCCCTATTTGTGTGATGAATTAATAAAGAATGCATGAATGTGTGTGTGTGTGGGGCGTCATCAAGGAGAAACAAACAGAACTTTCACACCGTAGCCTGGCCAGTCATGAAACTGGTTTTCAAAGCTTCTTTGATGTGCACCGCGCCCTGCTGTGCTCTTCTAACCGCCCTGGTGTCTGGCTGCGTGTAATCAGCGGCCAGGCGATTTGCCTCAACCTCCTACCCCGCCGTAAATGTCTCCCCCTTACTCTCACAGATATTGTGGAGTGCACAGCAAGCAGTAATAACAATGGGAATATTGGTTTCGCTGAGGTCTATCCAAGTCAGTAAACTGTGCCAGCGTGCTTTTAATGCACATTCTACCACCATTCTGCACTTGCTCAACCTATAGTTGAACAGGTCCTGACTACTGTGCAGGCTGCCTGTGTATGGCTTCATGAGCCATGGCATTACGGGGTAGGCTGGGTCCCCAGGGATAACTATAGGCATTTCAACATCCCCAACAGTTATTTTCTGGGCTGGGAAGAAAGTCCCTTCCTGCAGCTTTTGAAACAGACCAGAGTTCCTGAAGACACGAGCGTCATGTACCTTTCCCGGCCATCCCACGTTGATGTTGGTGAAACGTCCCTTGTGATCCCAGTGCTTGCAGCAGCATTGAAAAGTACCCCTTTCGGTTTATGTACTCGCTGGCTTGGTGCTCCGGTGCCAAGGTTCCGTCTATTGCCCCACCACAGTTAGGGAATCCCATTGCAGCAAAGCCATCCACTAAGACCTGCACATTTCCCAGAGTCACTACCCTTGATATCAGCAGCTCTTTGATTGCGTTGGCTACTTGGATCACAGCAGCCTCCACAGTAGATTTGCCCACTCCAAACTGATGCCCGACTGACTGGTAGCTGTCTGGCATTGCAAGCTTCCACAGGGCTATCGCCACTCACTTCTCAACTGTGAGAGCTGCTCTCATCTTGGTATTCTGGCGCTTCAGGGCAGGGGAAAGCAAGTCACAAAGTTCCATGAAAGTACCCTTATGCATGCGAAAGTTTTGCAGCCACTGGGAATAATCCCAGACCCGCAACACTATGCGGTTCCACCAGTCTGTGCTTGTTTCCCAGGCCCAGAATCGGCGTTCCACGGCTAGAAGCTGCCCCATTAATAACATGATCTCCAAAGCGCCGGGGCCCATGGTGCTAGAAAATTCTGTGTCCGTGTCCATGTCCTCATCACTCTCGTCGCCGCGCTGCCGTCGTCTCCTCGCCTGGTTTTGCTTTGGCAGGTTCTGGTTCTGCATATACTCCAGGATAATGCGCGTGGTGGTTATAGTGCTCATAATTGCCGCGGGGATCTGAGAGGGCTCCATGATCCCAGTGCTATGGCGTCTGGGCTGAAAAAAGGCGCGCAACGATTGTCTGCTGTTGCTTTCATGGAGGGAGGGAGGGAGTGGGGGCCTGACGACATGTACCCAGAATCACCCACGACACTGTTTTTGCCCCATCAGGCATTGGGATCTCAACCCAGAATTCCAATGGGTGGTGGAGACTGCGAGAACTGTGTGATAGCTACCCACAGTGCAACGCTCCAGAAGTTGACGCTAGCCTCGGTACTGAGGACGCAGTCTGCCAACTTAATGCACTTAGAGCATTTTGTGTGGGGACACACACAATCGACTGTATAAAAATGATTTATAAAAAACCGACTTCTATAAATTCAACCTAATTTCGTAGTGTAGACATACCCTCAGTCAATAGTTTGGGGCCAGCACTTCACAAGTCCATTAGCCTCCCTCCCTAGGTAAGGAGACACTTCTGTCTATGTCATAGTAGGCTGGGGGGTGGGTGAATGGAGACGGGGGATGCTGTCAAAATGGAAGTAGGTTGCACCCTTGGTTTCATATTATACTTATTGTTAGGTTAGTTTGTCATCAACAAAAGGCAGGTGGATGGCCTATTCCTCTAACAAAGGAGGAATATAGACAGTAGAGCATCTGGGCCATTGCAAAGTAGCCCAGAACCCCTCTTAAACCATCCGTCTTCCACTTCAGTTGTGCCTTTTAATTTCCCCACAGGCCCTCTGCATCAGGGTGTTAGTCATCATGACATCTCTAGTTTCAGCAATTTCTGAGGTCTCTCATCTACTGGCTTGTATTTAACACTGTAAAACATCTAGGGTTACAGCTTGTATGCAAGTAAAATATAAACTGTTATATAAAAACAGAAATATAATTCTCTAGGGCCCCTTGAATGTAATGATAAACAGATTTCTGCCCTCCATTAAGCACAGAGGCTTTAGGATACACCCCGCAGTTTGAAAACACCCTGGCTCCTGGCAGGAGGCGATTGGAAGCTGGTGGGAGTTGCTAGCTGGCTGCCCGGCAGCCCTCCCTACCCTGCTCTCTGAGCTGGGCCACCTCTGCATGGCCAGGCACCCTCTAGGTAGGGTGGGCAGTACAGCTCTGAGCTGCAACCCTGATACCCTCTTGCCTCTTCCCGAAGGAGCCAGCTCCTGCCCGCAGAGCCCAACTGCCATGAGATGCTTCCCACGGCACTTGGTCACCACTGTGGAGCAGCAGCAGAGCCATGAACACCAGGGCAGCAGCGAGCAAGCGCCTTGGGGAGCATCTCATGGCAGTCGGGCTCTGCAGGCAGGGGGTGTCACTGGTGCCAGGCTCCTTCAGGGAAGAGGCAAGAGGGAGTCCGAGGTGCAGCTCGGAGCTGCCTGGGGAGTGACCAGCTGTGCAAAGGCAACCCGGCTCAGGGAGCAGAGTAGGGAGGGCTGCCGGGCAGCACTCCAGCTCCCACAGCAGAGAGAGCCAGGGCGCCCAAGTGGGCCGAGCAGCTCCCACAGGCTTCCGATTTCCTCGGCTCCTGGCAGGAGGCGATGGTTTTCAAACTGTGGGGTGTGCCCCCTCCAGGTGAGGTGCACCCCATAGTTTAAAAACCTCTGTGTTGAATGGAAGGCAGAAATCTGGGGTGGGGGGGGGGGTGACCCCATGTGCTCCCCCCCCCCCCCCCCCCCCCCCCCCCCCCCCCCTCCCCCCCCCCCCCCTCCCTTTTGGCGGGTCCCGCGCCCCCCCCCCCGCCCCCCCCCCCCCCCCCCCCCAACGCCACTCATTTTTTCTGCTCCTGCAGCTTTGTGCTGGGCAGCTGACCTGATCGCCCTGCCCTGGTTACAGCCCTGCAAAACATGATTAAGGCCCCAATTTTTAGAAATATCCACTGTCCTGTCCAACTCAAGGAACCACGTATGCAAACACACTAGTGATCTGCTAACTGCAGTGAATGTATGCCGATGTAACTTGTGTTGGCACAACTTTGCAATGTAGACATGTCCTCAGTTCATTTGAAGTGTTTTGTGAAGTTAGGGTTTTCAAATGTGGCAAAACCTGAATCTGGTTTTGTTTTTGGAAAACTAAGAGTGGTTCAGATCAGAGTTTTGTTTACCCAAATGCTCAAAGTTTTGGAGAGGATGGGCATTGGATACTTTTTTTCTGATTTTGAACCACTTGCAATTTAATTTTACCTTAAAACCAGTGTGAATTCTTGCTTCAGTGAAATAGTTGTAACCTTCATAGCCTGTTTGTTTGGGTTTTTTCATAGTTGATTTTAGCTGTAGGCACTTTAAAATTAATAGATTGAATGAAAGGCATATTCCACAATCAGTGACAGAAAAAAATGTGACTATAAATACACTGGTGTCAACCTATGAACACACTTGAGTTATATAGATGATTACCATTGTATTCCCCTTGATTAGATAAACCTCTTTTGAATAGTAATAAGGGTAGCAATATTGTTAAAAACAGGATTTCTTGTAAAAATTTTGGCACTTCTTGGTTACCATCAGCTTTGAACCCATGAAGTAGCCATTCTTGTGAGGCCGTGGCATTTCAGGACCTAGACAAAACCAGGACATTGAAAGGGGTGTGTAAATAAATGAAAACTAACTAAATATAGGCCAAACTTTGTTGTACTTCAGAAAGACTTGTTTGAGGTTGCTTGCGTGTTTGGGGGATATGAAAAGAGGTGGTTTTTGCTTTATCCAAATTGTTTCAAACTTTCCTGTCAGGGAACTGCAGTGACCTGTTTGCCATGGTTTCAAACTCCTGGGGCCAGATTGTGTCTGGCACTGCACAGAGGTCAGGGTGGGAACAGGGCCGGCGCTTCCATTAGGCGACCTAGGCGGTTGCCTAGGGCGCTGCTATTTTGGGGGCGCCGGCGCCCCCGCCGCCCGTAAAAATTTGGGGGCGGGACCTTCCGCCGCCTAGGGCGCCAGCAAAGCTGGCGCCGCTACTGGGTGGGAAGGCACCCACCATTCTTTGTTGCCCCTGTGCAATGGCCAGGAACAATCCCAGTCCAAGAACCAATGGTTTCTAGCATCATAGGGCTCAAGAAACTCCCAAAGGCATGGGACAGGAGAAGGAGTACGAAAACAGGGTCACGACCCTGCCCTCCTTCTGCACCCAGCAGTGGAGCTAGCATGGCATGAGGGACAGAGTGCTATAAGGGTTGTAGCGGGAGCCATGATTGCAAAACACAGCGCCTCCTTTAGGGGTGGTTGCTTAAAGCCACAATTTTGCCCTTGGCAAACAAGGGCATTGTACCGATCCTGCTGAACTCAGTGGGAGTGGGATTAGACCCCAAGCCCCTGAAGGTTCACTTGCTTTAGCTTGTTAAGCCTGGTAAGCGTGTGATGAATTCTGAATGCAGTTTGTTTCTGGGTTACAAAACCACTCTGTAGCATGACTGTGTCAAGGGCCAGAGACAAAGAAAGTAGGGAGCATATAATGAACCCTAAAGCAGCACTTTTAAGTGTCACTGAGAGATGGTGAATAGATGTAAAAGAAGCCGTTTTTTTTTCTATTTATCAAAAAATGCCTGAAGGATGTAAAAGGCGTACTTCATAGCTTTCCTGGAGGGCTTCTCATACAGCAGCCCGAAAGGATAAAAGGAACCCCCCAAATAGCATTTTAGAGGTTTTTTGAGGAAAACGCTCAGGAAATCAAACAAGTCTAACAAAAAGAAAGGGGGGGGGGGAGAGTCAAAATGGAGGCTGGGGCATGAAAGCTGAGATTTCCACAAAAGCAAGATTCATGAACATGGTTCACACACACAGTTTGAATCTCTGGCTTCTTCAGATTGCTTAAACCCCCAAATTCCATAGCAGGGCAATTTTTTCAAAGTGGCAGCAAAAGAGAAGGGTGGGTATTTAACTCTAGAAAACGTCCGTCACGTCCTTACTACTGAAAGAGAGTACACAAAGGAAGGGTACTGGATGGGAGATGAATGGGTGAAGGGGCGATTGAGAAGGCCTAGGGTAAAGTATGACCTGCTGTAGCAGGCACTGAAGTCTTGACGCATCCCTTTTTTAAATGCAGAACTGATGGCTCCGTGGCATACAATTTGAATAAAAAGTGTCAGTTGTAACAAATCAAGCCACACGTATGGGAAACTTTAAGGAACAGGGAGGCAGTTTGCCAAGACTGGGAGGAAAATCTTGATGGCACGAGATGTTTAAGTGCAAAAATCACAGGATGGACATAAATGAAACTGTGAGAGTCCTTGAGAGCACTATGGGGCAAGGGGAATTCAAGCACCTATTACTAGTCTAAAAATGCTCTCACCCATGTTGCTCTCTTTTCTGCTTGCATGAGGAGGGAGTGCTGCACCCTCCCCCACAGAAATCATCCTAAGGGGCTATTGGATAAGCAGAAAGCAACCTTCCCCCTAACCCCAACTTCACTCTACAGGACAGTGGGAGAGGTAAACACTTTTGTCTCACTGCAGTGGCAGCTATGCTAAGCCCCGTGGCGTATAGACTGTACCCCATAAGGGTTAGTGCTGTAAGTGGGATACCCTCATAAGTTTAATTAGTGAAGTGTGTCTGTTGACCAGCAGAAAGTGCACTGTAGAAGGAAATCTGCTCTTTGTTCTATTGGAATTATTAGGGCTTATGAGACCTTGTCGGGTTCAGCTCATTGTGGTGTTTGTGAAATGAGCTGTGAGGGGATGAAAGGGAACCAATCCCTTGATATTCACTTGGCAATCAGAGCTCAATGACAGAGAAGTTACTCACCACTAACTGGTAAGTTTGAGAGAGTTGCCGTGGCATATTCACAGGTGTGGGAAGCAATGCTGAGCTTCAAGAACATTCTGGAAAGCACTGTCTGTGGGGCCATGTTCTAGTGTGCCCTTACCTCCTGCGCACCCCTTCGTGCCTAGAGACAGCATTGCAGGCAGTCCACTTTCTTGGCCTCATAATGGCCTCTCTCTGTCTGGGTCTTCCATGGCCTACCTCTCTAGCCAGGTCACTTAAAAGTTCAGTTCCCTTCCAGGATAACAAAAGATCCAACTGTAAATTCAAAATAAATCTCTAAACTAATAACTACTTCTGCCCCTCTCAGGCCACTCTATGTTCTTCTACTTTGCCTCTACTCCTGGGCCCTACACAGTTTCTTGTAGGCTGCTCCTTCCCCAGCAGGATTCCCCACATCTCCTCTCTTCCCCAGGGATCACAGGACCCTAACCTGATCCTTGTGGGTCTCTTCCAGCCTGACTTTCCCAGGGAAAGAACCCTCTTTATTCCTCTCTCCTGAGTCTCCTCCCTCTGACTGAGTTCAGCTCTGTTGAAATTGTCCTTCGCCGCCAGGGTCAGTCATTCTAATTAAGCTCCATCACACTCAGCTGGGATCACTGGTTACCCCTAAGTTGCTAGACCATGGTCAAGGTTGAGTCCAGCTTGCCTTTAAGAGCTAGCCAGCCTCTGACAGGCCAAATGAGCACTCTTGTAGCACCAAAAAAATGTATAAGCTGAGCTTATAAAAGGACAGGCAGCCCTAACTGCCTCAGTTCCTTTCTTTTTGTAGCTAGCTGTAAGTGGGGAGACTTCCTCTCAGCTCAAAGTGATTCTGGATTGTACGTTTTCTTAACCTCAGAATTCCTTTGTTAGTGGTTGGTTGTTTTTTGCTTCTATAGCTTAGGTAAATCCATGCCATTACACACACACCGTTTTTAAACTGGTCTCTGGGTTAGCTACTGGAGTGGCTGATGTCGTTTCCAAGGGTCTAAGTAAGGCTGGATATAAGTGGTGTGCATTATGCTCCTCCATGTTGCCTGAGGTGAATTCTTGCACCTACTGTTTGTTCAGCCTGGAAGAAACTGCACGTGTACATACAGCAGAAGGAACACTATATTCAAGGGCAAATAATATTGCATAGGATTCATACTGTTACTAAGATATCCTGCCTCATCCATAGTGGGCACTATCAACAGGGCCGCCGAGAGTGGGTTCGGGGCCTGGTGAAACATTTTTTTCGGGCCCCCCAGCAAGGGCAGACTGGCTAAACAGGGCCGACGAGAGATGGGGGAAGCCGGGCCCCGGGCCCCCTTCCGGACTGCCGAGCCCCGGTAATTTGTACCGGCTTCTCCCCCCCCCCCCCTCGTCGGCCCTGACTATCAATAGGGAGGTCCTGGGACTTGAGAAGGGGACCTAAATGGGGAGGACTTGAAGGTTCAGCTCAGTGAATTTCAATCTGCAAGTGAACACATAATTGATTCCTTGTGAATTCAATTGTGTGGTTTAGTTCATGAACACCAAAATGGACTGAATCTTGCAGGGTTCAGTCAGTCCTTATCTTAGTAGGACTAGAGTAGGGTGGTTTGGTTTCGTTTGTTTGTTTTTGTTTTTTAAGGTGAGCTTTATTGACCTGCAGAGAAATGTTGCATGGACACACTTCATGAATTAAAATATCAACTTAGATTGTAATAAGGCTTGATGCATTTAAAAAAACACTATTATAAAATGTAAATAAATGGCTAAAAATTGCTTATATCCTTTCGACTTACAAATCCAGCCTCAAGGTCCCAGCACCAGCAGTAGTTCACAAATCTGACAAAGCAAGCACGAATAAAATCTCCCACCAGGATGGTTACGTAGGTCACCAGAATATCAGACACAGTGAGTCTTACAAATTCCTGCAATTGAACACAAGGAAGGAGAAATTAGCTACTGTAATTTAAGTGGTGCATCGTAAGACTGTATCCTTCCATAATCTGTTTCTCTCCATGAGTGACCTTTAAACAGAATAGAAGTTGGGTCTTTTCCTTGTCTTCTGATTTTTGGCAATGCTCACCATCTGTGTGTTTCAAGAAGCACAGGCTGCATTACAGCCACGAACTATCAATTGCTGGCTGGCCTTCTTGGTCTAATTTTGATTATTTACATCTAATTTCAGTTGTTTTGTTCTCATTATGGTTGTTTGGCTTTAGAGTGCAGATGCTGGGCACCATTGGCGGGATGTGATATACAGGAGGTCAGACTACGGCCAGAAGGGACCACCAGATCATCTAAATTCTATGGCTCCCTTATGTATTGTTTGCAGGGTTGTTGTAACTGTGTTTTGCCCAGGATATGAGAGAGAAAAGTTGGGTGAGGTATTATCTTTTTAGTGGAACAACTTCTGCTGGTGACGGATACAAACTTTCGAGCTCCCCAGAGCCTCTTCTGGAAGTCTGGGAAAGTTCATCAGATTGTCAGAGCTAAATACAAGGTGGTACTGATTGTTAAGCATAAGGAGTTAACACACACTGCAAGAAACCACTCAAAATGAAGTGGGCAGGTAACACGTCTTCAGTCATAGCACAAAGGAGAGTTAGTGGGTTACAGATTGTTGTAATGAGACATAAAATCAGTGTCTCTATCGAGTCCATGATTTTTTTTGTGTCTAGCAGAGTTTTTTTATGGATTTGGGCTCCCTAGCTCATTTTTTGAAGGTGTTGTCCAGGTTTCCTTTGAGGATGAGGACTGAGAGGTCCAATATAGAGTGTTTTGTGAAAAGTGTTCACCCACAGGTGATATGCTGGTTTTGTCTTGCATTATTTTTCTGTGTAAGTTCATTTGAGAGCATAGTGATTATCTCATTTCACCTACATAGTTGTTGGGGCATTTGATGCACTGGATGAGGTACACTATATATTATGATAGGCTTGTGTAGGACTCATGGATCTTGAAAGGTGTGTTGTGGGGGGTGGGTATTGATCATCATAGCAATGGAAATATGTCTGCAGGTTTTGCATGTGGTATTATGGCAGGGGCTGGTGGCACTTTGAGTTGGTAGGTCCTGGACTGTGGAGAGCTTGTTTCAGATGATGAGGTTGGGGGGTTGTTTTAAAGACCAGGAGAGGGAGTTCAGGAAAGATTTCTTTCAGGATGTGGTCCCCATCAAGTATGGGTTGTAATTGTTCGATACCTTGTATGGGCTCCAGTATGGGGTGGTGGTTGACAAGTAGGAATGTGTGGTCAGTGGCTTTTTTGCTATATTGAAGCAGGTTCTATGGGGAATTAGAGTGGTCTGTTCCATGATGTGAGCTACTTCTCTGGTGTACTGTCCTTGTTTTGGTGAAGGTGGTTTTAAGCCAATAGAAGTTGGTTCAATAAAAGATATTACCTCACCCACCTTGTCTCCCTTATACATTGTGATCCCAGGAAGTAGGAGCAGGTCCAGTGCTAATCTAAAACATACGCATGCTGAGGTGGTTATTTCTGATTTACCACATAGCTTTCTGCAAACGTGCTCACAGAAAACTCTGAATTATGTGGCTTACCCCATAAACTGTTCTATTATGAATTTCATTTTCCTGAACAAGTTGTGCTAAAACTTCCTTACAATTCGTTGGTTGATTTCAGAGCCGCCCACATATTGCGCTTTATCTACTCTTTATATTAGATACTGGGTGAAAGGTGAAACATGATGAATAATATTAAATTAGAAGCTACTCTTTAATGTATGACCAAACTGATAATACAATCTCTATCACCAATTGCAATAGCTTCCAGTTTTGGCTGCTCAGTGTTTCTGAAAACCAGCCTTCTTGAAAGTATCCCAAGTTGGATACTTGGTGGCCACTCCCGAAAATTTTGCCCCAAATGTTGAGAGCGAAACATTGAGTTGGGAACTGAGCCAGGAATAGAGCCTGGGTCTCATGACAGCCCGTGCTCTGCCCACAAGATCAACCTCCTTTCATAGAGCTTCATCTGTGAGGGGAGGAATGCCTGTAATTTCTTCTGTCAGTGGTAGTTTGAGTGCTTCCATCAGCTCTGAGGAGGTAGTTGGCTCTTTGCAGGCCCCTATGCTGTACATCAGTGCTGCTGCATGGAAGTTTTTTAAAGCACCCCATATTGGTCATTTGGGCAGAAAACGTCAAAGACTTTGGTAAAATTAAAAACAACCAAAAAAGTATCCGCTAAGAAACGTCTACATATTATCATAGCTCAGGTCCCCAAAACTGCTTACAATGCCCACAGTTGTCTCCCAGCAAGGACCTCTAGGCATGTCTGCGGGATCAATAGGAGGTGGAGTAACCGCACTGTCATTCATTGCAGATGAGTTATAGTAGCTAAGCAGGGTCCAGTGTGTGATGTTCTTTATCACTACTTCTTCAGTCAGCTAAAACAGAAGAGAGACATGCAGCTGAAAACCTCTCGTGTTGGGCCTAAACCAACACACCAGATCAGAGCACACCTACATGTAGGGCAAATTCAGGCTCCAGCCCAAATCCAGATAGGCCCAAGCTGTACAGTTTTTAATCTAATGTGGCTACCACCATGCTATGTAGGTGCCATCTTTAATGTAAATAGTGACCGACAACAAATGTAGCCTCTGGGTTCCAACACTAGGTGTGCGATCAAAAAAGTTTGGAGACCACTGTCCTAGGGAACTCATTCTACTTCCTTTTTTATCAGGATGGATAGCACTTTGACGATTAATAGAGATGGTTCCAGTCTCCCCTGCCGTATAGAACCACTGCAGCTCAGGATATAACTAATCTTGTTCAGCACAATAATTGAAAAGTTCATACTAGGGCTTAAGTGGTGCATAGGCCTTGTGTTCTGCTGTGGAAGGGTGGATTTTTGCCTTCACTGAAAGCACTTTTTTTAAACCGGTCGTGTGAATGGAGAAAGCTGGAAATAAGGTTTGAATGAATAAAAAGTTGCCTTTGCAGAGCCTGCTGCTGGCAGTGCTCATATTGGGCCTGATTCTGATCCCCTTGCTCATGCTAATTAGCACCTTACTCCATGGGCAGCTCTCTGGTTGTGAACCGGATTTCTTCTGTGGTAAGATTGTATGCAAGGTGAGTAAAGGCATCAGAATCTGGCCATTGTTAACAGAAAAAATTGCACTGTTGTGGATGTTTTTCACAAGGATTCAGAGGGAGTCTTTACTGATTTTTCACATTTGATTGCTCACTTTATCATTTTCAGGGCAGAATAAACTTTCCAGATTCTTTTTATTGTTCTCAATTTAAAGTGCTTTTCAGTGGATCATTTTTAGACACTTATCCCCTTCTATGCTCTTTATCAGCCAGCAACACTCTAATAGGAAAACATTAAAGATGATATAAAAATTATAACTGAGGTGGTGCATTAGTAGAAACTGCAAACCGTGTCAGATAAAAATATTCAAGTTGCTCTAATCTTCAATAATTACAGAAGACAATCCCTCTGTTTACATGCATAATAGAAGTTTGTGCATCTCTGGTAGCCTAGATTGGCTCAGTAGGGTTACTCAAGTTACTCATTTCTGAGAATGGTAATGTAAAATTCTATTTCCAAACTGTGGTTTAAAACTTTCATTTTGAATAATGAATGAACAACTGGAATCCATGCATGAAGGTCTTAGATGAATGGCAACTCCAACCAGTTATTCAGAGGGGATGATTGTGAAATACTTTTTATATACATATGAATGGAAAAAAATCAGTAATATCCTATTGCAAGGGAGCCTTTTGTTCATGTTGGCTATAAGAATTCTAGAACATATTATGAGTCTTGTTTTCTCTTTCATTGTAGTGCTGCTTACCTTTTCATTGACATCGTCCATTAGGGCCAATAAAAAGGTATAGAGGTTCCCGAGAAACAGAGCAAAGATACGTCCCAGCTGCCATTTCAATCCAATGCGAGGATGATACTCCTCTAAGGCAGCAATGGTTTCAAACAGTGGAGGACAAAACATTCCTAGCAAGGACATAACAATTTCAACCTGCCAAATGAGGATACTACTGTTAATAACAACAATAATGTTATTTTCAGCACTTATCAAAATAGGTCTTACAGTATGTGACATTGTGCAGTCTATATGGTTTTATAAAAACATGATAATAAGTGAATATAATGTAACTGGAATAGTTTTATAAAAACATAAGTGAATATAATGTAACTGGAATATGCTTCATGCAAAAGGTCTCTTGTAAGGTATCATTACAAAGCTTATAATCTACTGAGTGTGATCATCCTATTTGTATAAATGTACCACTCTTGTATCTAAAACTAGAAATATAAAATATAACTCTGAGGGCCTATTGTAATTATGCAAAGTGTGGGCCATTAATGGTGGTTTGGAATCTTGATGACTCCCATTAACCAGAGCCATTGTCTGCAGATGGCTGTATTTACCTGTGAGTCTTCCTGTATATGTGTGTGCTGGCAAGTGAGTAATGAAGCCTTGCAGTGACATGTGATCATGTCACCTGAACTGGAATCCATCTTTAACCTGGTGCTTTTCCAGTGAGGGGTGGGGGAACCCAGAGGGACAAAGGATTCCCGCCTTATGCAAAAGATATATAAAGGGGTGGAAGAGAACAGAGGGGGAGAGGAGCCATCATGAAGAATCCCCTAGCTATCACCTGAGCTGGAACAAGAGCTGTACCAGGGGAAAGAATTGTGCCCAGGCCTGGAAGGTGTCCAGTCTGAGAAAAAACTTACTGAAGCATCTCTGAGGGTGAGATTATCTGTATTCAGTTTGATTAGACATAGATTTGCGCATTTTATTTTATTTTGCTGGGTAACTTACTTTGTTCTGTCTGTTACTACTTGGAATCACTTAAATCCTACTTTCTGTATTTAATAAAATCACTTTCTACTTATTAATTAACTCAGAGTATGTATTAATACCTGGGGGAGCAAACAGCTGTGCATCTCTCTCTATCAGTGTTATAGAGGGCGAACAATTTGAGTTTACCCTGTATAAGCTTTACACAGGGTAAAACGGATTTATCTGGGTTTAGACCCCATTGGGTGTTGGGCATCTGAGTGCTAAAGACAAGCACACTTCTGTGAGCTGTTTTCAGGTAAACCTGCAGCTTTGGGGCAGGTAATTCAGACCCTGGGTCTGTGTTGGAGCAGACGGGTGTGTCTGGCTCAGCAAGACAGGGTGCTGAAGCCACTAAGCTGGCAGGGAAAACAGGAATAGAAGTAGTCTTTGCACATCGGGCGGCAGCTCCCAAGGGGGTTTCTGTGATCCAACCCGTCACACAGTATTTCATATATCAAGGCCACTTCACTTCCTATGAAGAGGAAGCTGACATCTCTTTTCAGAGTCTGCAATTTTCCATTAATGCAGGTCAGGAAATGTATTAACATATATAGTGCTGAAACAGTTGTGCTATATGGTAGCATGCCACCAAATTTGTCCCTGCTCCTTATTAACAAAGTCCAATTACAGTAATAAGGCTTAAACAGTGACACAGCTGCACAATTCAGCAGCTGCAGGCAGTTAGTCAGCAAGTGACTGGAGCTTTTGATGGCCTTATGAAGGTGTTTTGAGCTAAAATGACTTCAATTCCTGGCATATCTAATTACTTTACCTCCTACAGTCCCAGAGTCTGAATAACCTGGGATGACTTGTGCATTTTGCCAGGACACTTATGATGTTCTCAGAGGGATGAGGTCAACAGAAGATGCTCCTGTGACCCCAGTCCTGTGAGGAGCTTACTTAATCATAACTCCCTTTTACTTTAAAGAGAGCTGAGGCCTTTCAGAATGAGGCCCAATGCTCCTATTTTAATGTAGCAAGAATATCATAGAAACTAAGCTGTCAGCTTGTGCGTAAAATCTTTTTTTTTTTTTTTTTTTTTAAATGAGTGTCGCCTTCAGACTTTTAAGAATATGTTGCTGACTAGGATGGAAACATACCTGGAACTCAGTTTTCTTATGAACTCAGCAGTGACGCACAGATTTTGCCCTTGGTCACACATGTGCAACACCCACTGAGTTTAGGGGGAGTTGCATTTGTGTAGTCCCTGACAGAATATACAAGTTTTTCTAGTATCTACCTTACTGAGAGAGGGAACACTGGCCAGAAGTTGGGCATCAGGAATATCCCTTTTTCTTTTGGGAAAAATTCCATGAGATCTTAAAATATCAGCAGAAAAGCCTCAGAGGTTACAGCTGGTTGAAATTTTTCTGAGGGAACATTTTTCTGTTGGAAAATGCTGATTCGACTAAATTGAAATGTTTTGCAGGAATGTATCAATTTTGTCAAAATTCTCACAGGAAATTATCTAAACATTTAGTTTGGACTTCATCATTTCAACTTTTATATATTATAAATATGATAAAAGCTGAAATGATGTAGTTGAAATGAAACATTTTGATAAGGTCACAACACATTCAGGAATACTTCATTCTGTGAAAAATTCCAAGATTTCAACTTTTTGCCTCAAAATGTAACAAAACCAAATGTCAAAATCTCGGCATTTCCCATGAGGTGGAGATTCTATTTTTCAATCAGATCCATCAGAAATGGACAGAAGGGATCTCCATTTAACTTTTTATCTGAAGGGAGGGCACCTCTAACTGTCAAGGGACCCTTCTAGTACAATACTGCATCTCAATACCCGGTATGAGACTTGGGGTAAAATTTTCCAGCGCACCTATTGAAAATGAATGGGACTTAGTTACTTAAGTCACTTCAGCTATGTCTATATTGGGGGTGGGGGGAGGGAACAACCTTTGTGGCAGAAAGTCTCAGCACCTGGGTCAACTGACTCAGGCCTGTGTGGCTCGGGCTGTGAAGCTAAAATATAGCAGTGTAGACGTTCCCACTTGAGCTGGAATCTGAGCTCTGAAATCCAGCAAGGTGTGTGGGTCTCAGTGCCTGGGCTCCAGTCCAAGCAGGAATGTCTACGTAGCTATTTTTAGCCCTGTACCACAAGCCCAAGATCCAAACTCTGAGACTCACTCCCTCCGCCCCATGTTAGATGTACACTTTGGTTCTTTTGAACATTTTTAACTTAATCCTGATGTGGGACTTGAACCCACAATCTTTTGTTTTAGCAGCTATCTTCATGCTAACAATTACAGTTCTTTCCAAGGAAAGTCAAACACTTTCGGCTACACTTCTCTAGTTACAAACTATAGAAATGTATTACAGAAAATCAGAAACAAACTCTTCTTACCTCATTTCTTTCATACCAGCCAATGTTTTGCATTTTTGAAAAAGTCTGGGACCGTTTAACCACAAAATAAATGAGGTAGCCACTTCCACACAAGCAACATATGATAAGCACATTCGCCAGAACCCGAAGGAATCTTCTCAGATGGATGTTCTCATCCTTGTTACTTTCTTGCTCATCCACAATAGACTCCTTTATAAGTAGACACATTTAAAGAATTGTAGCAGATACATAGATTCATTGAGTTTTAAAACCAGAAGGGACCATTAGATCATCTACTCTGACTTCCTGTATATAACAGGCTATAGAATTTCATCCAGTTACCCCATGCTGTTATTGAGGATGATGCCTTGTGTTTGACTAAAGCATATCTCCCAGAAAGGCATCCCATCTTCATTTGAAGACATCAGGAGATGGAGAATTCACTTCCCTGGGAAGTTTGTTCCAATATTCCAGTAGTTAATAACCCTTACTGTTAAACATTTATGCCTTCATCTTCCAGCCATTGGTTCTCACTATGCCTTTCTCTTCTAGATTAAAGAACTGTTTAGTACCCTTTTCTCCCCATAAAGGTACTCATACCCTGTAATCAAGCCACTTCTCAATCTTATTTTTGATAGCTATGACTGTGAAATCATGGCTTTTTGGACATCTAATAAACTCTTTTTAAAGAATTCCTAATTTTCATTTACGTTTTTATGTTTAAAGATTTCCTCTCAATTTCACTCAATTTTCCTCAGCTTTGGGAAAAAATTGGACTTTTTGAAGCATATATTTATTTCTGGTTGGGTTGCCTGGATTGAATGTAATCAGATCATGATTAGTAGTCTCTAGGCAACCACCAACTTCCAGTCCAGGAATGAAATTGTCCTTTTTTTGTCATAGTGAGGTCCATAATTAAGTTTCTTCTCGTTGGGTACAATACTATTTGCATTGGAAAATTTTCTATAAATATATTTTTTAGAAACTCTAATAATGTTATACTACTGGTCACACGGAACCTCCAGCATACGTCTCCCATAGCACAATTTTTCTTTTCACACATTATAGCTGGCTGTTCAGGAGTAACTCATCCTGTTCTCTGGTTTGATTTGGTGGTCTGTAACAGATCCCCACCAGTACCCCATCCTGTCCTTTGTTAGTTAGCATATTAATCCAAATGCATTCAAGATCCTGCCCTTCTGAGTTATCAACTAAAAAGGTGTCATTAATGTAGAGTGCCGCCCACTTTTACCCACTCTGACCTTCCTAAACAGATTGTAACCAGTGATTTTAACATTCCAATTATATCAAATTTCTTCTCATCAATGAGAAATTCCAATTCCTCTTGCTTGTTGCCCAGACTCCTAGCATTGGTATCTAAGCAACTGAAAAATGTCTTTCCTTCAGATTCTTTGTCACATTAGTTCAGTTTGTTCTCCATAGTCTGAGTTTGAGTTTGTAGCACATTTGCCTTCTTAGCACCCTCCCCTTGCCTTGTTCATTTATTGCAATGTTTGTATGGGCACTTATCAGACCACTTGTGGAACTTTGTGCTTTCAAAGCCAGGGAGATTTCTGTCCAAAATGTTTGCTTAGATTATAGCTGAGTAAAACCATTGTTTCAAAGCATTACAAGGGATTTTCCCCACACTTGATCTTTTTTTAAAAGCCACTTACCCCGACTTGATGTTGCATTTTTCTGAATTGTTAGGCTCCTAAATCTTCCCTACCTACCTGCTTACTCATACAATAAAGGAAATGGTCCAGGCTTTTCAGGATTGAGCCAAAAGAAATTAAAAACAAAAAAACCCAACTACTTTGGCAGCCTGAGCCAGTCATTTTCTCTGGAGAGTTCCCAAAAGTTTTACCAGCTTCAAGGATGAACTTTTCAACAGCAAATATTAAAATAAAGAAGACTAAAATGACTAATGCAAGCACTCCAGATGCTGTTTGTCTACTGTTAGATGTTATAAGCCCTAAATCTAATACACCTTTAAAACTGGCTCTTCTGTTGTAGCAAAGATCCTTCTGTTTTTATCTATGCTTGATGCACATGTGACCTCCCTCCTTCTCAAAGGTCTTACTTTGAGTGTGAGTAATGCAGACGATTAAGTTCAAGAAATTCAAGGACTTTGTGATGTAGGATTCAGCTCAGGAATTTGTATTTTAGGAAATTGAACATAACCTTTAATTACTGACTTCTCCTTGCACAATGATCTATGCAGTTGGTTTTCTCTGTGTGTAAAACCATTTCAGGTGTGCTGATACCTAAATTGCTCTTTGCTCCTCTCAAGAATTCTAGAAATGTTTTACTCAATCCATTTTATATTGGGCTTTTCTATGCACAGAGTTCATCTTAGCTGGTTGACTTCTTTTTATTTAAACTTTGTTAAATGAAAAAATGGCTTTTTGACCAAAATGTTAATGGAAATTTTCCATAACTCCAAAACTGAATTTTTTGGGGGGCAACAATGTACAGTTAAAAATTAATCATTTTTGGTTTGGTTTTCAGTAAAAATGTTTGTTTGCTTTTCAAAACCAAAAATGGTTAGCAATGCCTGATGTTTTCAAATAGAAAATGGTTTTGAAAATTTGACAACTTTTTTCCATTTTTGGCTTCTGGATTTTTATTGAAAAACCAAAACTTTTCATGGGATATTAATTTTTTTCTGCAGATAATTGGCATTTTTCAACCAGCTCTATAGTGGATCTTCACAATAATTGCTTTCTCTATAACAATTTTCTTTGGAATTAATACAATATGGGCCAACCTTTGTTCTCAACTAGACCACTATAAATTCACAATGATTCCATTAACATCAGTGGAGTTATTGTGATTCACACCAGTATAACTGAATCAGAATTTGGCTGGTATTGCGTAACATGGTAGCAAAGCCCCAAATGGAAATGTACACAAACTCCTTGTCTGTCTCCTCTTTTACATAAACATGTAATAAGCTAAACAGAGAATTTTTGCCAAATCCCCTTCATTCAAGTTCAGCTTGTATACTGGCAGATTGTGAGAGCTATATTAAAATTAAAAACAAACACAAACTCTATATTGGAATTAGAGCTGGACTCCAAACCAGATCCTTGGATCTGAATCCCATTGTATTTAGGAAAGTTCATATTAATGCATCATGGCTAGGGCTAATCTCTCTAATGAGCTCTGTGATAGAGTATCAGGACTTAGTACTTTGTGTGGATGTGCAGCACAATTCCACAGACTCTCTTTGGCAGCCAGAGCAGCTGGGTCTCATTTTAGCTCAGGAAGATAAGACCTTTGATTGGAGGTGAGAGAGAGCAAGGAGGAGAGACAAGAAGCCCTGTAGGCAAAAGCCCTGGGGATAACCATAGGTGCTGGAACTAGGGGGTGCTGCTGCACCCCCGGCTTAAAGTGATTTTCATCATATGCAGGGTTTGCAGTTTGGTTCAATGGTGCTCACTACTCTCACTATATAAATAGTTCCAGCACCCCTGGGGATAACCAGCCTATGAAGGAGCTTGGATTAAGTTCAATATAGAACTGTTTATAAGCAAAATCCTATTTCTTAAACTGAGTCTCCAAGGCAGCAAACTAAAGCAAATGCCAGCAAAGAGCATGAGTTTGGGCAAGAATCTATCATGTGCATGCTGTGTTGGGAAGGAGTGGAGGATCCCATATTGTTGTTGAACTTGGGGGAAATTAGCATCTGAACCAAACTTCTCAGCTCTGCTGCATCTCTAACTGAAACACAGGAGAGGGCATATAGGAAAGATCAAGCTCCACAAGAGTATCTCGGTCCCTTGCAATTGAAAACCACTCACTTATTCCTCACTGATATTCCCTACTCTGTTCTCCAGAGGAAAGTAAAACAGCTATAGTCTTCCAAACCCTAAATATGGAGATCTGTTCAGCACAGAACATATGAACTTAGAATCACCATGGTTAATCATTTTATCCCAGGGGGTACCTTGGGATGCTATATAGGTATCCAGGTTATTGTCTAATTTTCCCCTTGAAATTCTGCTAAGGTGGATTCTGGTAGCATCTCCAGAGGCAGGGAACTCCCTGTAGAGAAAGTATATGACATTTGGATATTACCTTGAAGCTGGTTGTAATAGATGCAAATTTGTTGTCTGCTGTCTCCGGGTTGCCAATGAGGTAATCCCAGCTAGTGAACATTTTCCAGCTGAAAGTGAAATTGTTGTCATCCCCATCTCCTGTGTTTTCATTGGCATTTCTGGCCATCCTGTGCGATGACACAAATGGCAATGTGTTTACTTGCAGTATATTATTCAGCCACTAGATGCCCCTGTGTGCTATACAGAAATTCAGACAAGTTGTGATTCCTGGTAAATAAGGAAAACAAAGCTGGGACTCAAGTTATGTGGCAGTATCTGCTTTGTGTCTGGTTGTAGCTGTTTTCTTTAAATACATACCTCTGGTTTAAGGAGGGCTGAGTCCATATATCATGATGCAGATCCACTATTCATTACAAAATGATAGCTATATTGGAGGATTTTTAATAACAATAACTTCAATGAAATTTAGGAGGATTCATAAATGGATCAGGAGAGGAATTATTTGTATAGTGCCTAGCACAATAGGGTTCTGGTTCATGCCTAGGCACTATGGCAATACAAAAAAATCACCATCATCATCAAACTATATCTGTGCTATTTTGCATGCTATTTAGATTAAGAAAAACAAATTTCTGGTGATGTCAGATATACCAGCTACAGCATGATGTTCCAGAGAGATTTCAATGGATACACAATGCTGGAGTAGAGTACTTGCAGTAAACCAATGTGGGGTGGGATGAGGGGGAGAAAGCATACTTGTTAATCAACACAGGAGTAGATATGTCTTCTATTGTTTCCTCTGTTCTATTTGTTCCCTGAAATATTTTGTAATTCCTATTAGAGTTTCTAGCATAAATCCCTCCAGTATAGATGAGACAACAGATGTTGAGATTTTATGGTAATATTGTAAATGTACAGCACATCTGAGTGTCTGGATATATTTCTGTGCCTCATTCCAACAAAGGACTCAAGATTTTGTGTGCACTGAATAGCAACATGCCTTTTTCAATAAACATAAAAATCCATTTGGCTTACACTTTTCCTATGGGGAGGAAGGGTAGTCTTGTGGTTAACTCACATGATGTGGAGTCAGCATTTAGTCTGTGCAAAAGCAAGAATAGAACTTCTTTCTGTGTGACCATAGGCAAGTCACTTAACTCTGTGCCTGTATTTCTCCATCTGTGAAATGAGGTCAATAACATCTATCTCCAGTGTTTTGGGAGGCTAAATTAAATCTTTCTGAGATCCTTGACTAGAAGGTGATAGATTAGTGCAAAACATTATTATTCTGCCCAATGCAGATTGGTTTGGGTATGCATCTGCTTTGCTCATTAGAGTTTGGATCTAATGTGTACTCATTGTGAAGACCACACAGCTCCTATTGGCGTCAGTGTGAGGTTTTGGGGGTGCAAGGAATGCAAGAGTAGGCTCTTTGGTGAAGTAGGCCCTAAAAGTCTTCTGAAATTGTCACATGGATTCTAATCACCTGGGAACTGGACTGAAAGTGCCATGCCATGCCCCTTTTAACAATGATAAGTGGAGGAAAAAGGTGAAATGCAATAGAGATTAGTTTGAATTTCAGAGAAAGAGGGGAAAAAACATTAAAACCAAAGAACTATACTTACGATCTTATAACAACCATCAGGCTGTAGCCAAATACACTAACTCCAACCATGAAGTATGCCATCGGTAGCCTGTATTTCAACCAGCCGATTGTCCGTTGGTTGTTGTAGTAGCCATAAAAAAGAGCAGAATATTTGATATAACCCTAAAGAAAAACAAAACAAAAAAAATTCCACCAATAAGTTTGATTCCTTGTCTGTTACGTGCATTTCTCTTACAAGAATGAAGACCATTGGATTGTTTTAACCTTTCTTTTAAATTTTTCAAGTTAAAACAGAGTCAATTTAATGATGAAGTATTTTAGTTCTACATTTTTGGGTTAATCTTGGCTTTTTAGCGACTAGCTTCTGAAACACCACTCCACTGCTATCCTTATCAAATGCCTGTGATACACACACTCTGCCCCTCTACTGACCAGAAGAACCTGTCTAGGTGAGTGGAAGCAAGTCAGAGGGTGAAATTTGAGGTCTGAGCTGGACCTGTCTACAGTAGCGGTGCCAGCTTTGCTGGCGCCCTAGGCAGCGGAAGGTTCCGCCCCCGAAATCCCGCCCCCAACAGCGGCGGCGGAAGGTCCCGCCCCCAAATTTTTACGGGTGGCGGGGGCGCAGGCGCCCCCAAAATAGCAGCGCCCTAGGCGACCGCCTAGGTCGCCTAATGGAAGCGCCGGCCCTGCCTGTCTACCACTGAGGCCTCGTTCTCCCCCGGGGATGACTCTCTTCTCCTTGTCTTACACGCCTCTTTGATGTAGTTAATAGTTTGTGTCACTCTTGGTTACTAACATAATCCTGGACCAAACATCCCAATTTTTTGAAAACTCTGAGGTGAATCCAAAACAATAGTGTCTTCCCCTCCCGCAGGTCCCATCACACCCACTTGAAACCTTTTCTTCTAATTGGAAAATGACTGACTTTCACCCCAGAGCATCTCCTTTTATGGCTTAGGTGAATTTGCATTACAGACAGGGGCGGATTAATAATTTTGCCGCCCCTAGGCCTGGAAATAATTGCCGCCCCTGGCCCCGCCCCGACTCCACCCCTTCCCCAAAGTCCCGCCCTAACTCCGCCCCCTCCGTGNACTAAGTCTAAAATCAAAATTATCTTTGGTCTTTTCCATGAAACCACTGATGGACTATCAGCTCTCAGGAAATGTTATGGTCTCTTCTGAAATGGAGCTGTTTTATTACATACACAAGTGGACATTCACTGAGTTCCTAGAAAATCTTATTTCATTGGGCATCGGCAGATTCTTCCCCACTTTTCTGTAATATACGATCCATGTTGACGTGTACTGTAGCATATTGTACATCTCTTCTGCTTTGGCTGTTCTGCCCTTTAGCTGAATATTTACCGGATAGTAGAGACCTGGCTACAGGGCCGGATTAACTCTCCTGTGGGCCTGGAGCTATTAGATTTTGTGGGGCCTCTGGGGGTTTAGAGTGGGGGAGTGGGCTCAGGGCTGGGGCAGGGGATTGGGGTGTGGGAGGGGGTGCAGCTCCATCTCGGGGGGTGAGCTCTAGGGTGGGCCAGGGATGGGACAGGGTTTTGGGGTGCAGCAGGAGGTTCAGGGTATGGGCTCTGGGTGGGAGTTTGGGTGCAGGAGGGGGCTCAGGGCTGGGACAGGGGGTTGGAGTGCAGGTGGGGGTCTGTGGTCTGGGAGGGAGTTTGGGTTCAGGAGGGGGCTCCAGGCTGGGGTAGGGGGTTGGGGTGCAGGAGGGGGTGTGAGGTGCAGGCTCCGGCTGGGAGGCACTTACCTTGGGTGGCTCCTGGTCGGCGGCGCAGCAGGGCTGAGGTAGGATCCTTGCCTGCCCTGGCTCCGTGCTGCTCTGCTCCCCGAGGTGGCTGACATGTCCGGCCCACAGGCTCCCTTTCTTCCCCACTTCTCCCCCCCCCCCCGCCACACGCATTGGCTGCAGTGCCCAGCCAATGGGAGCTGTAGAGCCGGTCCTGGGGGCGGGGCAGCGCGCAGAGATTCCTTGAACGCCCCTCGCCTAGGGGCCGCAGGGACACATCAGCGAGCCAGTGCTTGCGGCTCCAGCCCCTGGGAGGAAGGGGGTGGCACTGAGGCTCAGGGATCAGTGTCTGCCCGCGGTGCGGAGACTCGCTGGGCCAGATGAAAAGAAGCAGCGGGCCGCATCTGGCCTGTGGGCCCCCCCTTAGCCCGAGGCCCTGGGCTGCAGCCCCTGAGGCCCCTGCATTAATCCAGCCCTGCCTGGCTACAACATTCTGGAAAGCTCCCATCTGTGCTTCTGATCAGGACTTCGGAACAACTACAGCAATATCCTAGGCTGTACACTAGACCCAGTTTAATCAGTTCTTTGTAAAATCCCCAGCTGAGCTGGATGCATTCAGTAAAAGTTGTTAGTTATGCATGTGTTTATTAATGGGAGATTTCTAGTAATCCAGGCCACAACATTGGCTGCACAGTTATTTCTGCATGATTTCCAGCAGGTGGTGGGAACACTGCAAATCTGAATATAATGCCATAGGTACAGCATGACCTTTCGCATGTCTCTGCCATTACTGAGGAGCTATTGAGAGCAGAGCAGCAACACAGTAGCTGGTATGGCAGCAACACAGTCCCTTGGACATTGTAGCAGATTATATTGTGTATGGTGGGGAGGAGTCAAGTAAAAAGCCTTTTAAAATATAAAGAGGACCATTCTGGAGTTCATTAGTGCAGGGTGAAACTCGAGCCTGAAAATAACCTTCCTAATGTTTTAGCTTTCTGGTCCCTGGTCAAAAATTGTACAGAACATCACACTGCATGTTGTTTTTATTTTCCTTCTGTGATACATGTAGTCGTGTGTCCAAATTAGATCTATTCTTTTCTACTGCTGTCATCCATTATGTAACCCATTTGCTGCCAAAGTATTCACTTATTCATTACTGTGTTGAAAAATATTTTTCTGTTAGAAATCTACTTTACAGGGATTGGTGGTGATGATGCTTTTTCTCTTCATTTTAAATTTACTCAAGTTTTTTTCCCATTGCACCACACACATGTTGCACACTGTCAGGGCTGGCTCTACCATTTTTGCCGCCCCAAGCGTGCAAAAAAAAAAAAAAAAAAGCTGCTCAGACTGCTCCCTCCTCTGGTGCCTGGAGCCGGCCCTGCACACTGTACTAATAAAGGATGAGTCTCTGTGGATGTTAGTCACAGCAGCACAGTGTGAACGTGTGCCAAGCAAAAGGCAAAAATTTGGAAGCTAAATGTAGATCTGCTCTTTGTCCTAGCATGGTCACATATGGCCCCCATCTCAGAACAAATTTCCTTAGTTATGTGCGGAACCTATAGACATTCAAATAAAAATACCAGCTGCAGGTCAGCAAAAAATTACCCCCTGTCTTGTGGTGAGTTTTTTCCCCTAACAAGAAAGACTAAAGATTGCTGCTACCTTCCTTTTTTAATTTTTAAAGATGCACTGCTCATTCTACGCAAACCTACTCAGATTGCCAATAATTAGCAGTGAGTTTTAAATGCTGGCAAGTGGGTTTAGGGAGTGGTGAGAGTAAGTCTAAAACTCCAGTAAGATGAGTGGGACAATATCACAGCTGTATCAGGTTGCTCAAAACAGACATTTGAAGACCTGCTAATAAATTGGATTCATTTACCTGACCTACTTTCAGATTAGTGGTTTTTAGAAAACTTTAATGATGATGATCTTTCTGGAAGTACCACCTTCAACAGTAGTTCTCCGCAGCATTGGCTAGTATCTCAAAAACACTTCCAGAAATACCATCTTTTATTGTCTGACCTCAGGAAAGGTATCATACAGAACAGAACCTATTCATCCTCCTGCTAGTTTTCTCTGAGGACTGATTTAGTAGCTTGATGGTTTCCTAAAGGCACATAAGCATGTTGGCCTAAATTTTCAAGTGGAACTACTGATTTTTTTTTTTTTTTAGCGCCTCAACTTTTGGCTGCCCAACTTCAAACTCCTTTCAAGGGGCCTGATTTTCAGAGAATGGGGGCTCAGCAACTTCTGAAAACTGAATCCTTCAAAGTGCCTCAAGTTGGGCACCAAAAAGCGGCGGCATTGTTTCACTAGACACACTTGGAAATTTAGGATAATGGATATTTCATTTCCTAGTTTGCTGCACTTTGTCTATTCAGCAAACTCCTAGAGTGCTTGCCACTTTACTTCTGATAAGTGGCAAGAGCACCTCCCCAACTTTCTTCTGGCCCCTCAATTCATGGCTAACTTTCTCCATTTATTGCCATTTACGTGAAGATGCTTTCTGCTTAGACATACCTAAATTTTAGAGTCCGTGCACACATGAGTTTGACATTCTGGCCCCAATGGGAAAACCTGAGCTGCTATAGGAAGTGGTGCTGGTAACTATGTGGAACTCTTCCCTCTGAATCAATACTCAACCTATGCACTAGTAATTAGTGAAGTGATCCTTGTTTGTACAGAAGTTCTGGATTTTTTTCAGGATGAAAGTCACTATATAAATGTAAAATGATGATGATTGTGATAATTGGTCTATATTGACTTGCAGTGCAGCAGAGATGTAATTATTAAGCTGTCTTTATTTTTCCAAAATCTTTCCTTGCCAGTAAGTCTAGGTCACTTATGTGAACCTACATCAGTAGTGCCAAAAGTCACTACTATCTGATGATTTATTCTGTGGCATATGTGAAATGAGTTGCTTTCACTCCACTTATTAGTGGACAATTATCCTCGCTACTAAATTATTATTGCAAATCAAACTAATAGGCCTGCCTGTTGTAATTCTAATAGAAGAAGCCAAGGATTGAGATATATAGAACTTCAGTTTCCCAGGGCTACAGATATATATATTTTAAGATATGGAGTGAATAGGTGTCTGATTCTGATTTCACTTCTCCCAGTGAAGGACTGATGTAATTCCATTGACTTCAGTGGATTTATTTATGTTTTATCTTATTGTAAAATGAGAATTAAATCTACAACTTGAACAGCCACATGCTCTGTAATTGTGCATGTGCACCCATTTTTGAATTAAAAAAGCAGCAGCTTTTTCCTGCAGAACCAACAGTTGTGCATATATATGTGCGGTATGTGCATTCCAAACACATTTGTGTATGGAAATCTGCTAAATCCATATGCAAACAAATGCACGCACACACAATAGATTTTGGTCCAAAATGTTTTGGGGCTTGATCCAAAGCCCATTGATGTCAATGGGAGTCATTTCATGTCCTTGTCTGGGGAAAAGTGTGTGTGTGTGTGTGTGTGTAAAACCATAAAATAATGATTTAATCAACATCTGGGACCAAATTATTCTCTGTAAACCTAGCAATTTCAATGGAGTTACATCAGGGATGAATTTTATTCCCTTACATATTAACACATCTTATCTACTTTGGAAGTGAATGTAGAATACATACCTCAAAATCCCAAAGGACAGAGAAATCCATAGCGGTAGCTTGTTCAGCTCTGGGTACAGTTTTTCTAGGTATACTTCCATATGGGATTCCCATCAAGATCTAGGTGAGGTTTATGAAGACATGTTTATAGTATAGCAGAGTGTATATCACCTTTCATTTCTCCATTAATTAAATATTTTCCATGTAATAAGATACAACAGGACAAAGGGAAGTTTTTAAAATGTGGAACAAATTCACAAACAGGATTATTTAGCAAAAGTTATAGAACTCCGATTGCAAGTAGTGACTCAACCTGAAATAGCACATGCACATTTAATGATCCCCATAAGCTTCCTAATGCTTCCCAGGACTATCAAAAGTGCAGAAAATTCTGGTGTTTCATGATGTGTGTATACTGTAGATTATGGCTCTGCTTCACCACATTGGCTTAATATTAGCTTAACTTTGGGCATGTGAATAATACCATTGAAGTCAAGTTAACTGAGCTTAAGTGCTTTGCTGAATTGGGATTTGACATGGTGAGAGAGTTTTTTCTGCTGCCATGTTACAATAACTTGCTGCAAATTGCTCTGAGAATTTGGGAGATTTTAGAATGACTTCTACTACAATTTAAAAAATAGTAGTAAAAAGAGAGACTCTCTTGGGCAGTAGGTTGAAGTTTTACCGGCCCTGATCAGCGCCGGCTCCAGGGTTTTTGCTGCCCCAGGCAGCAAAAAAAAAAAAAAANATGTTGCTAGTTCTTGTTGGAAGGGTACAAACTTCCAGATCTGGAATCAACTGTGAATGACATGAGTGAAGAAGATAAACACTTTCACAAGAATGCCTAGAGACAAAGAGTGAAGTCCTAGTCCTACTGAGGTCAATGGGAGTTTTGCTGTTGATTTCACTGGGGCCAGGATTTCATCTAAGAGCCTGATTGTGATCTCAAACTGGTGTAAATGAGAAGTAACTCCTAGAACTAGACCAGCGCAAAACTCATGTGAGATGAGAATTGGGCCCTGTATTGTTTAACCACCACCCTTTTATTGCTACTACTTTGATGTTCATATGCCACATATCTCATAAAGTCCATAAAATGTGATTGTAGTTGTGATGGGTATGTTGTTAAAAATGAAGAAAAAACCCAAACCAAATCACCACCACCCCTAAATAAAAGGGGAAAGCCTTAAAAAGGACTGTGAGATGGATTTGGAGACTATGGCAAGTAAGGTCTTTTCTCCAGGAATAAACACAGGATGGAGGAATCTAAATTATCTTGCAACCCATTAATGTCTTCTCTGGACCAAATTCTGTTCTTGCTTACACCGGCATAAGTCCAGAGCAATTCCAATTATTTTAATGGAGTTACTTCAGTGTATATGAGAGCAGAATTTGCCCTCCTCTTCTGTCTCCCCTTTTTTTCTCTTAGTAATCTAGTGGTGATGCTGTGGATAAAATGTTTTCTATGTAACCTGAACTATACTCATTCAATAAGACCCATTGGCTGCCATGCAGATGGCTCATGGATAATCAAATGCTCCTGGGTAGTCAAAACCTGATCTGAGTACCTGATCCAGATACTCCTTTGTTGTTCAGAGATGCTGATGTTGTTGGCACATCTCTGTACATGAACACTGGTAACCAGGAGTTGGTTTAGGGCTACTGTGAAAATAGCTTAATGCTTTATGAACATACAGATTATGAAATAATAATAATAATATAATAATATATGGAGATATACCTATCTCCTAGAGCTGGAAGGGACCCTGAAGGGTCATCAAGTCCAGCCCCCTGCCTTCACTAGCAGGACCAATTTTGCCCCAGATCCCTAAGTGGCCCCCTCAAGGATTGAACTCACAAGCCTAGGTTTAGCAGGCCAATGCTCAAACCACTGAGCTATCCCTCCCCCTAATGCAGCAACTAAGAATGGGATGGTTTAACTTCTTGCCCCTTTTTTTAAATTGTTTTAATCTGTTACTAAACTGGTGATGTAAAGTGCAACCCAAGGATAGACGATGTTTATTCTTGTTGCTCAGATATATTTGGTGTCATTCAGCTCTCTCTTCAGTGTTTGTAAATCAGGAAAACTGCTTGATCTGGGTCTCTAGTGCTCCAGAATTCCAGAACTGCCGTCTCTAGATCCTGATGGTGGAATGGAAGGAATGGCAATGTTTGGGGGCAGGGGGATGCTATAGATCCTTTCATCTAACTTTTCTCTGTTGATGCCCCTTTAAAAGGATTTGCTTAGGGTTGGCCCTGATCTAAAACAAAATTGTTCTATGATGTAGTGGTGGACTGGCACACAAATGAATTGTTAGTGGAGGATGAAGCAGAGCATTGCTAGGGTTGGGCTTGGACTGGCAAAGATATCGATATTTTTATGGTCATATTTTCAAAATGCTCAGCATTGGCCTAACACTATTCCAAGTGATGTCAGAGTTGACACAAATGATGAGTGCTTCATAGAATCCTACCACTAGCATATACCGTACCTTTTAGAATAATTTTTTTTCTTCTCCATGTCAGAGCACCACCTGAAAACCTTCAGAGTCTGGCTAAATACTGCCTGGGAAATGGAAGCTGCTAGAGAGAGGAGCATGTCTGCACAGCAACAACTTCAATTTAAACTTCATTTATTTGGATAGAAGGCTCCTTTGCCTTGAACTTCATGGATTATATCTCTCTAATGCAACAAAGGGATTCGTTTTATCAGTTGATGCAGTATTCTTCTCTCAAGAGAAGCCAAGATCAGCTGAGGGGCATTTGTTCATGCTTACAGATAGGCTTTATATTTATACAGTGCTTGAGTTATGAAATAATCTCAACATTAAGCAGTTGTAAATGGCAGGGGTCAGGAGGGCAGCTGGCAGCAGGAAGGTGACACGAGAACAGAATAATGCCATGGCATCTCTCAATAGCATTGTGCAGGGTAGGACTTGCAGCAAGACCAGGATTTATCAAAATTGATTGGTAACACTTTAATTTAAGGGTTGTCTATGAAGGAGTCATAAAGAGTTAATATATTTATAAGTACGCTATGGCTAGTGCACAGCAAAGTCTAAATGCCTCATAAATAGTTTAGAATACGTTTGCAGCATGAAGCAGACAGACCACGTCAATCGCTTCTAATGCATTTGCTTTGCAAGCGTTTTATACTTAGTTTTAAAGCCATTTATAATTAAATGGTTATTGCCCAGCTCCTGTATACATTGTAACAGTTTAATGCACCATGAATAAAATACATACTGTATAGACAAAACAGGCACAACTACTTCATCATACAGAAATGTACAATTCGTAAAGAAAGAAAATGCATTTGTATTATTCACTTCTAATGGTTATGCCTTTCCGTGCTCAGAGGATACTTTCAATCTGAATGGCTTTTATTTTAGATAAAGCGAACAACAAAATTAGAGAAGGGAAAAAAGTGCAATCTCTATCCGAAGACCACACACTGTCTTTCCTCTGTAATAACCTGAGTTAAACAAGAACATCTGGCAGTCTTGGTGGATAGCAGAGCCCTTGAAGATGCAGCACACAGAAACGGAGCCATAGTATTCTATAGCTAAATACAAAAATCTATTTTTAAAAGGGTCATAACTAAGTATTTCTACTTTACTCTTCTTTGGCCAAGCCTCCTCCAATAACAATGGAAAAGAGTAACAAGAAAACCCTTTCTCATGAAGAAACAACTGGCTGACTTAAGATGTGGAAAACGGGGGTATTTTGGAAACCAGCAATTATTGGTTGTTAGAGGATTTGGCAAATCGTATTTATTTTATGCATCCTCTTAATTTGGAAGAACCTGAGAAACTATGCAAAACGTAGTCAGACTTACCACTTACTAGTCAAGCAGCCATGTCAAATTAACACCAGTAAGAACTTTTAAACCACATCATTAAGTATTTTGTACCTACATTTTATAACTCCTTAATAGGCAATCATGTAATTAAATATTACCAGTATATTACCTTTACTGTGATTTTTACAAGAATGTCAGGGTTAAGAAATGTGTTTGACAGTATCATATTGTCACTATGGTTTTCTTAATTACTTTTGGGAATGTACATCCTGGATTTCTTAGAGATATGATGGCCTATACTTGAAGCCAATAGAATTCCTGAGTTCTGTTTTTCACTCTGCCCAAAATTTTCAGCAATATGAGCCTAAAGCTAGGCTTCCAAATCCATGTTTAGTTGCTTAAGGGTGGGATTTTTCAAAGGGTATTCATCCCACACTTGCCCTGAAAGGGTTAATGCAGACTGAGAAGGGGGCTAATTAACCCAACAGGTCATAGCTGAGGGGAATCCAGTAGCTAAACAATCCCCTGATTGGATGAGTAAGCCCAGCTGAGGAGGAATGAGCTGGGCTGGGACTATAAAGGCAGGAAATTGGCAGCAGAAAAGGGGTTGCTGGGAAAGCCTTCAGTCACTCCCTGGGAGAAGGGAGGTATATTTGGGCTGGCAAACCCAGGGTGGGGGGAGAGTCAGGAAGGTAGCAGAGGGGTCAGGGAAAGGCAGTAAGGTCAAAAGGAGATCTTGACTGCTGGCTAGAGGGTCCCTGAGCCAGAACCCAGAGTAGAGGGTGGGCCCAGTTTCCCCTGCCAGCCACTGAGGGAGTGGCATGACAAAGCAATGAATGGGAAGGCTGCCTGAGCCTGTTTGTGGGAAGAGACTTTCCAACCCCGGAAGGGGAAAACATTTGGTGACCTGGCAGAAGGGTCAAGTCACAAAGAGGCAGCAGCTTGTGGAGTGAGAGAGGGGGCTGCTGGCCCAGAAAGAGAGACTGAGACAATGTGCAACCGCAGGAAGAGATGATGAACTCATGAGCTGTTCCCCAGAATAACCAGGAGGAGGTGCCATCCTGGCGGTGAGTGGAGCACCCCATCAGAGCACTTTAAGTGATTACGGGGCATTGACTTCAGTGGGAATTGTGCTCTTAAGTCTCTTAAGATGCTTTTGAAAATCTCTCCCATTGGTGATAAATATGGATTTAGGGACATAGTCACAAAACCCAACATTTTCAAAAATAGGAGCCTAACTTGCTACTAGAAATCCAAATAGATGTATCTCTTACCATATTTTAACTAAGGCTAAGTAAAACTGAAGTTTATTCTGCCATTCCAGGAAGATAGAGCATCATGAAGTGACATTATGCACAGATCTATCAGTAAGACAGCCCAAGGTCTCTGTGCCTGTATGAGCAGTATCTTGCTCCTAGTGAATGTCAAAATGAGAGTGATGCAGAAGATAAGAAATTGATCAAGAGTTAAGATAAGGATGATGACGTGACTGGATGTGACATTACCAGATGCAATAACACTGGGAGTAACAAAGTACAATTGGAAATAACAAGTAACAATATGCCATCAATCTAATTTTGACATTTACTCTGGAGAAGATACTATTTGCATGAACCTGAATGCAGGATTGGGGCCTAAGCTCTTACCTCTGGAATTATAACCAGTCCAAATATTAAACCAAAAAGGACCAGATTTACTCCATACATCCATCGCAGAAATATGAAATAAGAAGCTACTGAGGAACCGAAGTGACCTTAAACAAAAAGAGACAGTGGTTAGTACTGTGGGTGGGTAGGATTCTCTGTGACCAAGAGATTATTTGAAGTAACACAAAACAGTACAACAAAATATCTTAGTCATGTCTCAGTCTAAATGGAAGTTGCACTTACTCTCCACTTCTTTTATCTTCATTTCCCAAGGTATACACTGTGTCTTAAAATTGTCAAAGTCTCTCTTAAATTTCACCCATTTCTGAAACAAGAAAACAGTGTTGCAAATCGAGATATAATGTTAGGCTGGTCATGGAGAGGCATCTGGGGTTGATTTCTCTAAGGAGTTCCTAAAGTTAGCGCTTAGTTGAGTTATTAAAAATTGGTGGCAAACTTTAAAGCCAGAGGTGAGCCTGAACCAAATTCTGGAGTTTTCCGTCTGGGTCTGGGTCTGACCTTTTTTTTACTTCTGTAACAGTCCATATCAAAACACTGAATCCAAACACTTCCAAACTCAGGTGTTCAAATTCAGGTCCTGAATCCTAACTTTGTTAGGTTTCTGCAGGATCAGAGTTAGTGTTGGGATTTAACCTATAGATAGAGAGAGAGAGAGGTTGAAGCTGCAGACCAAGATCAGTGTGTGAGGCTTTGGTTTGGGCCCATTTCTATTTAAAAGAAGGATTCATTTGACAAATAGCAAGCCTGATTCTTTTCTCACTGGCTAAACTGCCACTGACATCAATGGGAACAGGATATGATCAATTTTTTTTTAAGTCTCAAATCCGTGGAATCTCCATGAAAGCAATAACTGCAAGACTGGAGTCAGTAATTAAATGAGAAGTCACAATTCTCCATGGTCATCTTCCCATTCAGTGGTCCAATTTGTAAACTGGTGCAATTCCACTGAAGTGAATGGTACTATGCCTGGATTTGGCTGTGTCTCCAATCCTTAGTGCAATCAATACTTTAACCTGTCAGAGACCACACCCAGAGACCCTCATTCTGCCCTGATTTTACATGCTCTGCAACCTCCTGTACTGTAGGGAGGCTGCATGCGGTTTAAGTTGGGGCAGAATTTGGCTCATATCCTGCATATCATCATAAACATGAATTTGGTTAGGAACCATGAAAAATGCAGCTATTCGGTGAATTAAAATACATACGGGGAGCACTATCTCAGCTTCTGTAATGGTGGCTATTTTGCCCAATGTGAGTTTATTGCTTGTAGCCAAAAATACACTGTATTCATGACCAAGCATCCACTCTTCTTTTTGTCATTACAGCAGCACTTACCTTTGCCATCATCATCTTGTATGCGTAGAATTTTTTTCCCTTTCCCTTTCCCAATGCTCCTTCAAACTTCTCTACAAAAGCTTGTGCCTCCCTAATTCAAAAATACAAAGGTGATTGTGTTTACATTAAAACATTGAAAGAATCTTCCCCAAGATGGCAGTGGGTGCAGAGAATGTTGTACAGTCACTTTTAATTTCTGTGAATTGTGCTGTTATCAAAAGGAGGAAGACAGTGAGAGTCAGGTGACCTGGATTCTATTCCCAGCTCTGTCAAACATTTCTGGTGTGATACTTTTTCAAAAAAAACAACCCAAAAAAGCTTAATATCCCTGTTTGAGTTTCCTCATACATAGACCTAAGGTCACCTGGTTCCCTTTCCAACAGCATTCATATTCTGGGTCGGTCTTCCCTATCAATGGGAGAAGTCTGGTTCTTCCTTCTACACTTTCTTAACAGTGCAGCTGTCAGGAAGGAGGGAAAGATGATCTTGTAGTTAATGCATATGCCTGGGAGGTAGGAGGTCTAGGTTCTGTTCCTGGATTTCTTAATGTGTAGTCTTGGGCCAGTCACTTGTAGATATGTTTCAAAACTTGGATGCCTAAAGAGAGGCCCCCAAAATTGTATTTAGGTACCCATGTTTGAAAATGTTGACTTTATTTTCTTTGTGCTCTAATTTCCTCATCTGTAAAATGGGATTAATACTTACCTAGCTCACAGCAGCTGTGTTTATAAATCCCAATTAACTAATTGTAAAGCATTCTGAGATCATTGGATAGACTAGTATTATTATTATGTACTCCAACCTATTCATTAAATATTCTTGCACAGCCAAGGTAATGGAGCAGTTTGATTAAATAAATTAGAGTGGGTATATGTGTCCTCCTTTGCTCTCAGTTCTTTGCAGTTCTTTTGGGGACAAAGAGGTGAGTGTGTAGTCAAACATGATTCCAGGCAACCTCTCAGCTGCTAGGACACTATATAATAATGTAATACTTTGTGCCTTTTTGTAACACCTTTCATGCGGAGGGTCTCCAGGTCTTTACAACTAATAACAGACTGACCCTCCCAACCCACCTGGGAGATCAAAAATGATTAGTCAGTCACCTTTTACAGATGAGGAAATTTAAGTACAGAGAACTGAAGTCCCCTTCCCCAAGAACCCAGGTCAGGAGAGGCAAAGGGAAGGACCAGGCTGCTATAACTACTCTGTGGGAATCAAACTGTATGCTGCTGATGTGAGAGGGGCCAGGTGTCTGAAGGTCAGATTGGGAGATGCCACAGCTACTGCCTGCGTTTGCAACATGGGTGGCTGGAGCTGTGAATAGCCTCTAGGCAAACACAAGACAGTGAACCCATTTCTCACCCGATAGTGGGTTCATGGCACTTTTTGCAAGGTTATTGTGAGGAGTGAAATCTGCATTGCTCACCCATACAGTGTGGGATGGCAGGCAATGTTATCTTGGCTGTAAACAATACTGTGTTTTTTCCAAGTCACCTGCAAGCAGTAATGCTCCAGGAAGTGTAAAGTAAGATGGAGACAAGCTGCTCTGATTGCTATATAACAGTAGGCATGAATAAGCAAAGAAGGGCACAGAGTTAGCTTTAACAAGGAGTCTGAAAGTCATTCTCTGCCTTTAAATAAAAGGGCAGAATGATCCCAGCCTGGGTATCAGTTGAACAGATTTTGCTTATCATCTGTTCTCTAGTTACAGAGACTGACAACAGAATCCTGCCTTTAAGCGCTTCTCATTTAAACCAAATCATGCTGGCTAAGTTCCACTGGTTGTTTTTCCAAGGCTGGGTTCTTGGGATGATGATCGCAGCAGCAAACTGTAATTCTAAAACGTTATGTGCATCAACAATTATTAAACACACACTCTCGCTTCAGTGGTTCCTATTGTGAAAACTATAAATAGCTGGGAATGCACTGGGCTACCTGAGCAATGCTAATTTCTTCACCATACGCCAAGGTTTGTTCCTCATGGTAGATATTAGTTTTTTCTTTTCCTCTACCTGTTCCTTTAGCCTCGTCAGTTCTTCCTCTGACAGAGACTCTTCATCAGATGAGTTGGAAGCAGATGAGGAAGAAGAGCTAGAACGAAAGTAGAGTAAAATCGGGGGAGGGGGGAACCACACAAACAATGTAATAAAATGTTGTTGTATATAGCACCTCATATACTTCAGGGATTATAAAGCACTTTGCAGACCAGTGAGTTAGACATAGGCAGTGTTCAGTAACTGAACAAAAAATGGAGCAGTCATTATGTTCTCTGCAATAACAGAGAGAACTTTGTATGCCATAACATGTTGGGGGGCGGGGGGAGGAATGTTGGTCAGGACTAGCGCTGGTTGGGAATTGTTTGATGAAATGTACATTTTTTAAAAAAATTATTTTTCAGTAAATGCAGATTCAAAACTTTCAGGAAAGGGTTGGTTTTGACAAATTGCCTGTTTTAAAATATATATATTATTATTATTATTATTATTATAAATATTTTGAAATTGCTGAAATGTCACATTTTTTTCCAAACAAGGAGTTCCATTTTTTGGTTCAAAACAACTTTTCATTTTGAAATCTAAGTTTAATTTATGGTAAGTTATTAAATAAACATTTTTTAAAAGAAAGATAGAAATTGAAATCAATCACTTTGAAATGATCAAAACAAAACATTTTGAATTATCTGATCCAAATTTGGTTTTGATTTTTGGTTAATTTGAAATTTTTGACTTTGTCCCATGTGTGATGGGAAATTTTTTGAAATCTGAAATTTTCATGGGAAAAACTCTACCTAGGACACTGATTTATTTGTCTCTTTGAAAAACTCTCCAGGATCTTTAACTTCAATCTTGATATCTACTAGTGAGAGTTCAGGTGATATTTTCCCCACTTAGTGCTGTCTTTCAATATCAACACTGCATGTGATAAACCCAAACCAAGGGAGGAAACTTGAACGTACGCCTTTCTCCTCAAAATGTGCCAACTAAATTGACACAGTGATGGGGTAGTCAAAATGATCCAGTTTCTTTAAGATGCTCAAGTCAAGGAGAAGATTTTGGGCAAATGCTTCAGGTTACAGAATACCAGATGAAAGACATTGCCTGCCACATTTCGATTACAAAAATAGTCACCTTCACCCAGGACACAAGTCCTCTCAGAACGGTGGCCTAGGAGGAGGTGTGTGCGCTTTACATAAACACCAGACCCAGATCAGTCCCAGACCAGCTGTGAATCAGCATAGCTCCAGTGACTTCAGTGAAGTTATGCTGATTTACACCAGCTGAGAATCTGGCACATGCATCTTGTCTTGGCCTTCACTTATAAAAGGCTCAATTCTGGAGCCTTGATGTTGAGTTGTCCTATTGATACCCCTTGCCTAAGAACTGCTCAAAGGAAGTGTTGCAAAATCAGACCTTAAACAAATTGCCACCTAACCTAAGTTTCACTGGCATCACATGAGTTGGCATCACATGAGCTGACACTAACAAAAACTTAGTGGAAACAGGTGTCATTTTGGGGATTCAACCATAACTCCAATTCAGTCTTGCAGCTCTTTTCTTGTTCTTATTGTTGTAAAGTGACTCAACCGTCTTCATAAGTATCGTGTGACCTGTTTGACTGCCAGTGGGGTTCTTACAGTTAACCAGATACGATCACTGTGAGAAATATGATAGCCAGGCGACACAGCAAATAAGTCTGGGTGAAGAAGAAAAGGATTAGAACAAAGGAAAATTAGCAGGGGAATAGTCTGGAAAACCTAAGAGATCCATTCTAATCTTTTAGGATTATTATGTGTCCAGCCAAAGGAAGGGGCCCTATTCTGGCTTACTTTCAGTTGTCTTCCTTAAAAGGACTCTTTCTAGCTCCAATACTTGCACATTAGGAATCCATTACATACTTAATTCTGTGATCATATTTGGGGTAGAAGAAGATTCTGAAAAAAATCTAGCTTGCATTTTAACCAGAAAAACAACTCTATTGTTTCTCAGGGTTAAATTTTTGTTACAAGTAACAATTTACTGTAATATGTTCTTTTGGTAACCTGCACCAATATGCCACAGGTTCACGAACCTGCTACCCAGGAAGCTGACATTCAACAAAAATGAGATTCTACTATGTAGGTTTCTGTCTGGGGATTGTTAGAATACCTCTCTGCCGGGTTTTTCTTCTGTTTCTTATCCTGCTCCTTCCCTTTCTTCTTTGTTTGCTTTTCTTTATTTTCCGCTTCCTTTTGGTCTTTGCTAGAAGCCTTTTTATCTCTCTTTTTCTTCCCACTTGCTGCTTCCCCTGCTTCACTTTCCTCATCACTGTCATTCATTTTGTGACTTTTCTTCTTAGTAGTTCTTTTTTGCCTTGGGGCTTCAACTTTCTCTTCAAGCTCAGCTTCTTCCCCATTCTTATTTTGCTTTTTCCTTTCACGTCCACTTGACTTGATAGCTTCCTTGGAGTGCTGCTTTCTGGTTGCCTTTTCCCCCTCTTCATCCTCTGCAATTGATGAAAACAAGTATTTTTTGAAACATTCTATATTGGTGCAATAAAGATTTGCCCTTTATCCAAAAAGTACAGACAGAATGCCTAATCCAAACCCTGCTGGAGTCTGAACAAGCTAACGTTGACCTCCACAGACTTTGGATGAGAAGCAGGCTGAGAACTGCATTTAGCATTGGTCATGTGCACACAGTGTCCACTGATGATTGTGAAACTCATGTTTGTGCATCAATGGATCCTAGGAGCTGAAAGCTAGAAATCATTTCCAGACCCTGTTCTTACAGAGTTAGTGGGAGAGCAGTGGGGGCAAAAAACCTAACTGACTTCAAGACTGAGCTTGATATGTTTATGAAGGGGATGGTATGATGAGACTGCCTACAATAGCATGTAGCCAATCTGTGACTGCTAGCAGCAAATATCTCCAGCTACTGGAGATGGGGCACTAGATGGGGAGTTCTCTGAGTTACTACAGATAATTCTTTCCCAGGTGTCTGGCTGGTGGGTCTTGCCCACATGCTCAGGGTCTAACTGATCACCATATTTGGGGGTTGGGAAGGAATTTCCCCCTGGGTCAGATTGGCAGAGACCCTGTTTTTTCCCCCCTTCCTCTGCAGCATGGGGCACGGGTCTCTTGCAGATTTAAACTAGTGTAAATGGTAGATTCTCTGTAACTTGAAGTCTTGAAATCATGATTTGAGGACTTCAGTAACTCAGCCAGAGGTTGGGGTCTATTACAGGAGTGGGTGGGAGAGGTTCTGTGACCTGCAGCATACAGGAAGTCAGACTACATGATCATGATGGTCTCTTCTGACCTTAGACAGAGTATCATAGAATATCAGGGTTGGAAGGGATCTCAGGAGGTCATCTAGTCCAACCCTCTGCTCAAAGCAGGACCAATCCCCAACTAAATCATCCCAGCCAGGGCTTTGTCAAGCCTGACCTTAAAAACCTCTAAGGAAGGAGATTCCACCACCTCCCTAGGTAACCCATTCCAGTGCTTCACCACCCTCCTAGTGAAAAAGTTTTTTCCTAATATCCAACCTAAACCTCCCCCACTGCAACTTGAGACCATTACTCCTTGTTCTGTCATCTGGTACCACTGAGAACAGTCTACATCCATCCTCTTTGGAATCCCCTTTCAGGTAGTTGAAAGCAGCTATCAAATCCCCCCTCATGCTTCTCTTTTGCAGACTAAACAATCCCAGTTCCCTCAGCCTCTCCTCTAAGTCATGTGCTCCAGCCCCCTAATCATTTTTGTTGCCTTCTGCTGGACTCTCTCCAATTTTTCCAGATCCTTCTTGTAGTGTGGGGCCCAAAACTGGACACAGGACTCCAGATGTCGAGTAGAGGGGAATGATCACGTCCCTCAATCTGCTGGCAATGCCCCTACTCATACAGGCCAAAATGCCATTAGCCTTCTTGGCAACAAGGGCACACTTCTGACTCATATCCAGCTTCTCATCCACTGTAACCCCTAGGTCCTTTTCTGCAGAACTGCTGCCCAGCCATTCGGTCCCTAGTCTGTAGCAGTGCATGGGATTCTTCCGTCCTAAGTGCAGGACTCTGCAGTTGTCCTTGTTGAACCTCATCAGATTTCTTTTGGCCCAATCCTCTAATTTGTCTAGGTTCCTCAGTATCCTATCCCTACCCTCCAGCGTATCTACCACTCCTCCCAGTTTAGTGTCATCTGCAAACTTGCTGAGGGTGCAGTCCACACCATCCTCTAGATCATTAATGAAGATATTGAACAAAACCGCTCCCAGGACTGACCCTTGGGGCACTCTGCTTGATACCAGCTGCCAACTAGACATGGAGCTATTGATCACTACCCATTGAGCCCGATGATATAGCCAGCTTTTTATCCACCTTATAGACCTTTAAATATATGCCAGAATTGTGAAAGCAAATTTGTTTAATTTACTCTACTTTTCTTTTAAAAAATTGCATTGTTAGCCAACACCTATGTTATAGATTACACCCCCGCAGCATTAATAGGTATTATGTTAATGGTACTAATATTGTACATGTTATGTTAAATATGAGTGCTGGGCCATTATGCTAACTGACTTGTATCATGCTCTTCCAATAATTCTGTTCATCCATGCCAAGTATCCCACAACACTTTTTGCAAAGCTGAACTTAGGTTTCATATTTGCCAAAGCTATCGTTCATTCTATGTCCTGGTGCAGGTAAGGAGTGCTTTCATCACCCTAACCCTTGGAATATGGGTTCCAAAACAGAAAATGAGAAGGGTACATCATGGTACACAAAAACAAGGTAAAAGCTGATTGGTGAATTTTGGTCTTGTGTGAATTTATAAATTGCTTTTTAGTTTGTAAATAACCTCACAATATATCTGACTGGTTTTGAAAGCATATTTCTATATAAGGTGGAGTGCATGCTGTGAGAAGTGCTTCTCGGAAGCATTGGTAACATATTAACTCTTTCTTTTCTGTATTGTACTGCTCTGTTTCTAGACAATAAGTTGGCTCGGTGATTTGGTCTCTAGAACATTTTTAATATNGACTCCAGATGTCGAGTAGAGGGGAATGATCACGTCCCTCAATCTGCTGGCAATGCCCCTACTCATACAGGCCAAAATGCCATTAGCCTTCTTGGCAACAAGGGCACACTTCTGACTCATATCCAGCTTCTCATCCACTGTAACCCCTAGGTCCTTTTCTGCAGAACTGCTGCCCAGCCATTCGGTCCCTAGTCTGTAGCAGTGCATGGGATTCTTCCGTCCTAAGTGCAGGACTCTGCAGTTGTCCTTGTTGAACCTCATCAGATTTCTTTTGGCCCAATCCTCTAATTTGTCTAGGTTCCTCAGTATCCTATCCCTACCCTCCAGCGTATCTACCACTCCTCCCAGTTTAGTGTCATCTGCAAACTTGCTGAGGGTGCAGTCCACACCATCCTCTAGATCATTAATGAAGATATTGAACAAAACCGCTCCCAGGACTGACCCTTGGGGCACTCTGCTTGATACCAGCTGCCAACTAGACATGGAGCTATTGATCACTACCCATTGAGCCCGATGATATAGCCAGCTTTTTATCCACCTTATAGACCTTTAAATATATGCCAGAATTGTGAAAGCAAATTTGTTTAATTTACTCTACTTTTCTTTTAAAAAATTGCATTGTTAGCCAACACCTATGTTATAGATTACACCCCCGCAGCATTAATAGGTATTATGTTAATGGTACTAATATTGTACATGTTATGTTAAATATGAGTGCTGGGCCATTATGCTAACTGACTTGTATCATGCTCTTCCAATAATTCTGTTCATCCATGCCAAGTATCCCACAACACTTTTTGCAAAGCTGAACTTAGGTTTCATATTTGCCAAAGCTATCGTTCATTCTATGTCCTGGTGCAGGTAAGGAGTGCTTTCATCACCCTAACCCTTGGAATATGGGTTCCAAAACAGAAAATGAGAAGGGTACATCATGGTACACAAAAACAAGGTAAAAGCTGATTGGTGAATTTTGGTCTTGTGTGAATTTATAAATTGCTTTTTAGTTTGTAAATAACCTCACAATATATCTGACTGGTTTTGAAAGCATATTTCTATATAAGGTGGAGTGCATGCTGTGAGAAGTGCTTCTCGGAAGCATTGGTAACATATTAACTCTTTCTTTTCTGTATTGTACTGCTCTGTTTCTAGACAATAAGTTGGCTCGGTGATTTGGTCTCTAGAACATTTTTAATATCGAATCTCAAGTGTGGTGAACCAATTGGCTATACTTTTGGACAACAGCATGTTAATTTAGTGCACATGAAAGTGGCTTGATTCTTAGCCCTGGAGACTGAAGTCCCATGTCAGTGCAGAACAAATGCAGTATAGGCAGTAGAAGCTTCTCCGTGCTCTGCCTTCAATAAGCTGTAATCATTACCTGGAGGGGAATGATCTAGGGAGGAAAAGGTAGACCAGTCTCTATGCACATTCATTTTCTTGTTCATGTTGCCAACAGAGACACTAATTTGTGACAGTTGTGATGTGGATATTAGAGCTGATCGAAAAATTATTTTGCAAAAAATATAATTTCAAAGTTTTTTTCCATTTCACAGCGTTTGAAAGGGAACGTTTGTTTCTTTTTTAATATTGCAACATATCTTCCCCAAAATGTTGTTAATTTTCTTCCTCCAGCCCCTTTTTATCTTTCAGTGGCAAAAAGAGGATTAAAACACAAACTCTCTAAGGCTTCATTCACTTTCATTTTTGCTTTCTGCCACTAATTTTCAAAATGTCTCCAACTTTGGAAATGTTACACAGTGGCAAAAGGAAAAATGAAAAGTCTGTAACTCTGCCTCTCTAGAATGTTTCCAAAGGTGGAAACATTCTGAAAAGTTTGAGTGGCAGAAGGGAAAATGGGGGAGGGGAAGGAGTGAGAGGAAGAAAAGACGAAGTGGTAAAACAAAACCCTACAGATCACCTGTTTTGCTGCATTCAGTGGTGCGCACACAAAAATTAAAATAAAATAAAAAAAATAGTGGGGAGAAAGGGTAAAAAACAAAGAGTTCAAAATATTGACATTTTTGGTTTAGATGAAAAACTGGGAAATTGTGAAACTACCAAAAACTCTTTTCAAAAGGCTTCTTGCTTCTAATGGAAAAAAAATCAACCAGCTCTAGTGGGTTCCCTTGTCCACTGGAAACTAGACTGAGACCATCAATTGATTTCACAGAGGCCATCAGATGATTATTTTCAGTTACTATTTACCTAACCTGGATTTGAACTGTGATCCAGAGGGTCTGTCTATCACCATAAACCATCCACCTGCAATCCTAGCCCTTAGCAATGTCTCTCTATTTACTGTATTTGTGGGGGTATTTTTTTTAATTTTTTCAAATCTGGTCTATGGCTTTTCCTGATTTTTTTTTTTTTTTTTTTTTTTTTTTTTTTCTTTTTNCTAAATCTATCTTGGCGTTACCTCTCTCCTCGCATAGTCATATGTAACAGACTCACCCTTACTGTAATGACAAGAATTACATAAAAAGCAGTGAAAGGTGACAGTTTCTAGATGTTTGCATTATCCTATAAATTCACTCACATCACACCACACATGGAACACAGTGCTGCCTGCTTTACTGTGGCAGACCAAGGAAAGCTTCACTCCGGGTCCCATCCCTTCTCAGGGACATGGAGAGAAGGGGACAGCCAGGTTTAGGAGCATTCTCCTGCACAACATCCTCCTCCTCCTCCTCCTCCAAGTCAACTACCCAGGTAGGAAATCTAACTATGCATAGTAGAGAGGCAACATGGGTGAGGTTATCTTTTTATTGGACCAATTTCTGTTGGTGAGAGAGAAGCTTTCACTCCACTAAAAGATATTACGTCACCCACCTTGTCTCGTTAATATCCTGGGACCAACAGGGCTACAACAACACTGAATATAACCATGCATACCTCATTAGACTATTACCACTGTGTAGCAAGTCAAATCACAAAATAAACCTTTGAAGAAAAAAGATCTCTCATCGTGTATTTCCAAATAAGACAGCAGCTATTATTCTCCACTCTACCTTCGCTCTCTGAGTCACTTTCCACTTGTCCGTCAATCTCCATTCCAACTGCAAGACAAAGCATGTTGAATAATTGAATTTGTTGTTGGGATTTTTACATACAATGTTTTACGCTTGTAGTTCTTAAGTACTGGCTGAGGACCGCAGAGTGCCCTCTTTAATTATATGCTACTGTATTTTTATGCTATGAAGTCCTTAATATTTCTTAGCTCTTTGCAAGTGAATTAATAAAAGTTCCCAACACAAAAGAATATCAAATGTATTGACACACACAAAGTGGAGCCCGAAGACACATTTTTACAAATATTTGGTAAAACTGGTACAAATTTCAAAACTGAAATGGTTGGTTGTTCATACTAACCATCTTCCATGATGACCTGTAATGCACATTTCTTTTTCCTCCCCATGATTTTTTTTTTTTTTTTGCCACAAACACTGTAGCCCTAGTGCTGTGAACACACCAATTATCAGTAGGTTATTTTCCCTCTTTCAGTGACCAATTATTTGCCTCCATGCTGCTGCGCAGTAAAGCGAGCAGTCCATGAAGCTGGATCTAGTTCACTTTGACATCATTTGCATGCTAGACAGCAACTTCAGGGTCTGAACTTGGGGGAAGGGGAGACACACACTCTGCAACAATCCAATCCAAACACTTTCTGCTCTGATCCTTTTTCGGTGTGGAAAGCACCTGTCAGCATTACATTACATCACATTATTTAAACATGAAGGAAAGCCCTTTGATGGATACTCAGCAGTATCCTATGAAATGCAGACACAAGTCATGTCCATTTTTGACCTAAGCATGTTCACTAAAGCTTTGGGAGTACCTCGTTCTAAACTGCAATATCTTTCTTACCTGCATCGATTTATGTAACCCTATTTATAAGGGAGAAACATCAAATGGCCGTCTTAACCCTGTCAATGCTTTGCCTCTCAGGCACACCTCTTTGGGTCCCCTATTGTCTTCCATGTACATTCCTACAGAGGACACGTAGTCTAATAACTGACACACAGGACTGGGCGTTAGAGCAGTGGGGCTCCACTCATGCCTCTCAGAGCTATTGTTCCAGGCTCTCTGCAGGTTCTGCGTCGTTACCTCAAAAATATGAACCTAGTGTCGTCTTCCCAACCATAACAACTAGAGACTTCTCTTTTTTAAATGAAAGTTGAGATTCTGGAGAACAAGATGGTGCCCGTATGGGTGCCTACCAGCTATTTTCAAGCACTGGTCCCACATATACTCCTTTGGGTGCATCACTGGTTCTGCCTAATGGTGGTGGTCTTGTCCATTGAGTGTATAGCTGTTGAGAGCAGGGTCCTATGACCACTTCACTGTTGGGTTAAGCATCAAGATTTCCACCTAATCACATAGCCAGTAACTGGTCATTCATTCATCATCTAACATGTAGCTGCATGCTCAAGCCCTGTTTTGGCACAGCCACAGCTAATTATATAATTTTCAAAAGTGCCTTGGAATACATGGCATGGAAGGTTCACTAGAAATGCAGTTTGATTTGATGTCTGCAGGGCTTGTCTGTATAACCTTTTCCTGAGAGAGAGGCTGTTCAAAAGGGCTGTCTTTCACAGAAGCAGCAATTCAAGGGCTCACTCTCTTGCCCATAGATGGCCCCTGCTGCTTCTCTCTCTCTCTGTGTGCGCACGTACCATCTCCAGTCATTAAGCCAAAGACGTGCAAATGTATTAAACTACGAAGTTAGGTAATTCCACAGTCTCATGCTGTGAGGAGGAAAGAGGCTTTGCCTAGGTGCATGTCATCTGATGATTTTATAAACTGAAATAATACCAGAATCCAATTCACATCAATAGTAATCACACATTAGAAATGGCAGTCTTGTCCTCCTCAAAGCTAGTGATCATCATATATTGCAGTATCTGCCTCATTAAACTTGTTAGCGCGTGTGTAGGAAGGCATATGCAATGGCGCACACTTATTTTTTTTATCAAAGGGATTTATTAATAGCTATCTGAGTGATTACCCCTCAGTGATTGCCTCAGTCTTGCAGCCCTTTCAGATTAACCGAGTTCCCCTCCATGATTTTGTCTGTCACAATGGCCCTTTCACCTGATCTTTTACTTCGTTTGCTTTAGCAGCATTAGATCAGATTTGTATGAACAAAATAATCATGTCCTGATCAGCATTATCCTCCTCGTGAATTAGAGCAAGCTTTTTTCCTAAGGCTGAAATGCAGGGGCAAGAGCATGATAAAAATGGAAGAGTTTTGTCCCTTTTTGGGTGTGAGCACAATTTTTAATCTCCTGGGAGCATTGCTGGTTTTGTTTTCTATGAGGCTGTTGATTAACACACAGAAGCTCTCAGTCCAACTGCACCTGCTGGGTTAGTGATCACACTGTGTGTAATGTGACGTTAGCCATGGGAGATTAGTGCTATGCTACAGATTGGTTGGTGTGTGTGTGTGTGTAAATTGTAACTGCACCTCTGCCTGAGAATCTGATGCATCTCCAGGGTTACCTGGAGAAAATCCATAACTGCTTCACATACAAAAATCACTTGACAGACTACTTGATATCCAGGGGTTCCCTCTTGCTAGTACTTAGGTATTACAGATATCTCTTTCCTACTAGGGTGACAGGGGAAGTGGTATGAGCATCTCCATAGTATGCACATGGACGTCACAAGGTTAGCAGTCAAAGACCTTGAGACAGGAAGGATTAATTTATCTTAGCAGTATGAAGTGGCATAAATCAGGGAAAGAAAGGTCTGGCACACTGCATACCAGGACTCACTTTACAGCGGTGTGCATGCATTACAGAATCATAGAGTAGAGAACAGACCACAAAATATTCTATGTATATTTGACATGGATTTATATACTTGTATGATGTGGCTAATTTATTTTACATTTGTTTAGCAATGAGGATTTGAATCCTCTATTTTTCTTAGTGTACGGGGTTGGTTTCCCTAGGAGGATAAAATGTCTTGCATGCTTTATTTCTTCCTTAGAATTATGGGCTGGGAAATGAAAGGATTGTTCTTTTACATCTAAGTTTGCTTCACACAAGGTATAAATTAGTAATGCACAATCATGAACCTAAACAATTATTTATGTAAATGTCAGACTTGTGAATGGAGCATGAACATTTCATAGAACTCTAATTTTTCTGCTTGATATTACTTAGGTGTCTCTCTCCTTTTTGATGACTAATAGTGTTTAACATATGACATTATAGTTTTAATATACTGGGACATTAGACTTTGCACCCACATCCAAGTTTTTAAATTAAAACAGTTTGTGTTTTGAAGGAAGCGTAACTGGATCCTGGAAGCACATGTAACATGCCTCTTAATATTTAATGAGATAGTATTTCCTTTCTTTCTGTCTGGTAAACAAAGAGCTTTAGCTAATTAATCCCTGTTATATTTATTCAATATTCATCTCATTTTATAAGTGATCTGTGCTTGAGAAGGTTTCCCAATAATACTTGATTTGTGTGTACTATTATTCTGGTGAGGCACTGAAGTTGTAAAATGCAAAAGCAAGCATTAATGCCATGTTAAGTTTGAGAAACCAAGCTCTCCAAAGTCCAGACACTTAAAAAGTTAGAAATGCTTCCTCAACATTAACTCAGCCATATTGCGCATGCGTATATATTATGCCCATCTCCAAACACATGTATATTTAATAATATTCAATAATACATCACGGTTTACAGTTTTCGGCTGTTTCCCTTGTTACATGTAAACCGTGATGTATTATTGAATATCTATTACATATACATGTGTTTGGAGATGGACATAATCATGTATCCAAATGTCCCTGAACTTTATTTGGATAAAATGAGATTTAGATTTGATCAGGCCCTGCTTGGATTTTGCAAAACAAATCTTGACTGAGTCTTGCAAAACCAGCCTTGGGGTGCATGTGAATGTGCACATGTACAGATATTCACAGTGGTCAACACCAAAAAGTCGTCATTTGCCAACTTCACATACAGTAATGTCTGATATGCTGTTATATTTCTCTATACTTAGAATTAGAAATGAACTTGAAATTATCTCAGAAACAACAGTATGGTAACTCTTAGTAAATGCTGACTTTTTAATGGCGTTCATTGTATATGTGGAGGTAGAGAGTCACATTAAGTTAGCGGAATATGACAAAGAAATTTCTGAGCTCTTAGCACTTAAAACTTTCCTTTTGGAGACCTGAATCATTGCCTATTAACAATTGACTTGCATTGTGGAGGAGGGGAAAGCTTTGTAGAAAGGGTATACTCAAAATTCTCTTATAAATGATCTATGTTGTTTGTACATTGTGGGCATTAAATTACCTCTATGGATTGCACAGTGAGTTCCACTGAGAGGATTAAGAGCAGCTAGTATAGCTTTTGAAAAATGCTGCATTCTGAATAACAGCTGAGTTCCCAAATCCCTACTTATTTGTGCCATATGTCTCTGTGGAAACAACCTAGTCACAAAATTCTAGGACTGATGAGAAGGGGCAGGGAACAGACAAGGGGAGCCATCAATGACTTCCTTTCTCTTTGGTTAGCCTTTTCTGTTGTTGTTCCTGTCACTAGCTCATCTCATCCAGAGAGCAGCTGAGAACCTCCTAGGAATGAAAACAATAAAAGGAAAGTGAGCTCCAGTATAATCTATTACTGTCTATTTTATTTGAATAACAATTACAGTTAGAAAGATGTCAATACAGATAGTCTGGCAGAATTCAAACAAAAAAGAAACTGGGGGGTACATGCATGAACTAGAATAGTAGTAGGAGGAAGAAATAAATCATTTGTTAAATGTAACCCGACAAAATTATACAAAACCCCATTTTATTACATGTGGAAGGCTGTGATAAAGTTATTTCTTTTTTTAAAAAAACCACTTTTATTGCTAATATTGCTGTCTGTCTGAAATGACATAACTACATGAAGAGATGCCTTTAGATTTCACTTCACATCCATTTGGAAGATGTTAGCCTCCTTAGCCTCCTGATTCAGAGCAAACTTAAGTACGTGTTTAAACTCATGAATAAGAGCTATCCTGAATCAGCATGGGCTTAAGTGTACAGTGTAAATGCTCTCCTGAATTAGGACTTAAATGAATAGAACTCGTGGTCTGGATATATTGGGTGGGGAAGAGATTTTGTGCTCAGGGAGCTGTATTCAGTTGCAAAGCACTCTCCATTATTGGTCTGTGGTGCCGTGCCATAGTTAATTAACTGGAGTTGGTACGAACATTTCCATTCTCAGCCTGATATCGACACCCATCCATCCATCACTACCACTCTCCCCTCTAACTTTGTAAGAAGCTCCTTTTTTGGCCTAAAGTTTCCCTTATCACCCTTTTGAAGAATTTACAAACTCCACTGATGAAGCCCCAAAGTACCAGGAGAGAGAGAGAGAGAATAAAGGAATGATGAAAACCATTCAGACTGCTCCCCCGATCTCCTAGTAAATGAAAAGAAACCCCTATGTGAGGGACTTGACTGTAGACAATCTCTGTGTGGAGAAACTATTCATGATGTATGAAGAGTCAGACTCATGTGGAAAGGTTTTTGTGCAGAACACTTCCCATGTGAGGGATTTGCATGTAGAAAACATAATATGCAGAACTCTCTTGTGTAGAAAACTTACATAGAAACACCTGAAGTGTAGACCCTTTTTTCTGTGCGAGAACGTCCCATTAGAAAGCATCCTACTGGAGGAATTCTTATACTGGGGCTCCTCCTTAATTTGCATAAGATCTCTTGGGGAATGAAGGAAACCTCCGGTGCTAGGGCTCACTGGGTCTCCCAGGAGAGTTTGTTTTGTTCTGTTAACTCCTGGGAGGTGCTCAGAGAGGCTGGCGGTGGATGCTGTAGCGACAGAGCAAGAGCCCCACTTTGCTTCCTTCCTGAGCTTTCCTGGAACAGCAGCTGAACCCCGCTGCCCCAGTTCTCCCAGGAAGTGAAGAGCCCTGCTGCTATAGTTCCCTGCTTTCTCCTGGGGAAGGAAGAGGAGGCTGGCTGGCTGTTGCCTCATTTAAGTATAAGCAGCAAAGAATCCTGTGGCACCTCATAGACTAACAGACGTTTTGCTGCTTTTACAGATCCAGACTAACACGGCTACCCCTCTGATACTCATTTAAGTATGCCGCTGCATTTTTTTATTTTTTTTAAAATATGAAAACGAACAGTACTTTTCTTCATTTTTCTCTAAAGCTTTTTCCCCTAGGAAAATTTAATACTTCTACGTAGCAAGGCATAGGGCAAGCTTACTGACCAGGGGAATGGCGGGGATAAGGGGTTCAAAAGAAGAAGCACACGCTGCACCTCTGCCAAGAGCAGCCCTGCAGCTGTGCTCCCCTAGGGCTCCTGAAGGCATAATGCCTGCCTGAGACTCTGGTGTAAACTGACAAAGCTTTATTGACTTCAGTGGGGATATTACAATTTACACTAGCTGAGGATCTGCCTCAAGAATTCTAGAAGCTCCTGCTGGAGAAGGGTGCTGTCATTCTACCTCGTCTGTAGGCTGTGACTTGATGCAAAGGAGTGTGTGTGTGTGTGTGTCTGTGTCCATAAGGATATATGTAATGCATATGTTTTCTCTGGGATTACAGGGATCTCTGGCACATATTTCTTAGGATTCCCTTTGAGACCTCTTACCACTTGGCCTTCAAAAACTCAGTTGGCCTCCAGATTTCATCACTTATTTATCTTTATTTGGCAGGCACCAAAGCTATACTGAGTTGATCAGACTGAAACAGGGGGTGGGTATAGAGCGTGCCACACATCCAAAGTTGCACAGAAAGCCTCTTCCTTTATATACACTTACACATTACGTTGCATTTGCTATACACTGCATTGCACATTTTGGGATTGGCTTGGTTACTTTGTAGGAACGAATCCCTGTACAACATGCTCTGTATATGCGCTGTTCATGCATAACCTGATCTTTACACTCCACTTTGGGAAGATGATAGAGAGAAGGCTGCCTGGCTACTGTACCTATTTCATAGAGAGAGGACTTCAGCCTTCAGGGCTGTCAATCTGTCGCAAGCCTTTAGCTCACATATGGAGTAGGCCTAAGATACAGAAAGGGGAGGAATGTGATAGACTCTAAAATGATACTGGTATAGAACAAACACGAGTGTATTTCTAGCACTTTATGCGGCTGGGTCTGGTCAATGCTAACCATATAGTGAACCCTGTAATAATGCAATAAGAGTTCCCTCTTGTGGCAGTAAATTTACATAGCACGTTACTCAATTTGGAAAGGTTTGTCATGTGTTCTGAGATCTGAGGCTCTCTTTTTAAAGGAATGTTTTTTTTGTTTTTGTTTTAAAGTGCAAAAGATTGATTTATTTCTCCCCATAAGCTCTCCCCACTTGCTGCATCACTTCTAACTTACTGATGCGGGTATTTCAATAGCAACTGATTTAGAAATAAGGTACACCCAAATAAGGGAGAAATAAAGGGAGACCAAAGATGGTCTTACCTACTTAGAACATTAATTTAGAAACAAAAGGTTGCTGTTCATGCTCAACATAATCTCTGTGGAGCTCCTAGAGAAGTTCTGGATCAGAGTCCGGGATATTTTGAATGTTTGTAAAGGGCCACTATTTAAGTGCTAAAACTCACACACAACCCTCTAGCGGCTACAGTGATTTCAGACCTCTAGCTTATTTGGAAACTTGTTCTTTGAATGTATTTTTTGAATGCAGCTAGGAACTATGCTCAGACCTCAGCATAAGCAGCTGGGCTCCACCTATCCTACAGGGAGCAGCTGTGAGCTGCTCAAAGATTTTTCTCCACCCCTTTTTTTGTTTTGAAACTAACAAAGCTCGAGGGTATTCCAAAGAATAATCCCGCTGCCTGAGATAATTGGGAATGGGAAGGTGGGCCAGTAAATCTCTTCTGTAGCTAAGGCCCAAAAATACTATGACAAGTTCTGATAGTACCAGTGAAATGCAGCCACCACAGAGGTGGAGAGTAGGAGTAAATGGAGTATAGTGCACTGAACAACAGTGGGGAGTCTGGGGAAAACTTTGGCCAAAGAGGCACAAAATCTCTTCAAAAATTACCACAGGAAAGATCCAATCAGAGCAGACAGTACTTTGTTTTTTAAGATTTCATCTTAAATCAACCCTGCCAGGATTTGAACCCCTGGCTCTTGGAAGTCTAAATATATAGAACCTGAAACAACTACACCCACCCTTCTTTATTTTGTTTCTTAACTTCTGATGTGATTTTGTTCCTTAAAGCTAACTTGTTCTTTCAGGAAAAGTGTCATCTTTGCAAAACAACAGAAACTCTGTTGCTTTGCAGGAGTAAAATGGCAGTGACTCAAAGGCCCTATCTACACTAGGGACATGCTCTGAAAATTTTCCACACAGCTGAATACTAGATAAACTCTAGTGTTAGCAACGTGGGAAGCCCTAGTGTAAACATGCTGGCAGGTGCCACTAGCATTATTAAAACTTAGTTAGACCTCCTCTAAGCAGGGCTAAATGATAGTGTTAAAATTGCTGCTGTGGTTGGCGCACCATTCACACCAGGGATCCCACTGTTGCTAGTACTGAGGGAACTGAGCTGGTGTTAGCAATGGCAGGGCATTTGTAGATAATTTCCTTAGTGTACACAAGGCCAAAGAAATGACTCTGAAGGGAATTTCATCTAATGCTCTTACTCCTTTGTTTACCTTCACCTTTCAAAATGTGCTTTCCTGCTGTTTTCTTTTTTGCTACCCATCCGTTCTCAGCCCATTAGTTCTAAACAAGCCTCTCGTCTTCCATAATCCATCCTCTCACACCTATTATTTCCGTCAGAGTCTGGCAGTTCCTCAAGTGCCTGGTGTTTTGTACATAGCACTTTGGGTTCTATTGATTATTATAAACCTATTTATTCATCCTTTAAAGCAGTGTTGTTTTCACCCTGCTGATTTTAAGGAATTACAAAATTCATCCGTAATAGCAGAGTCTGTACAACACAAAAGGGCAGAACTGGGAAACCATCCCTGGCTTTTTTTCCTCCATTACTAAAACATGCACTAGCAGGAATCTGAAAACCTGCCCAAGACAGTGAATGTTTCATTTTGGCTACTGATGAGATAATGCTGGCAACTGGCACACTTCCCATTCCCCAGCCTTAGAGAGATTTTTGCATTCCATTGTGTTAGTTTCTTCAGATTAATTAGCCAACTCTGCCAAGGGCCAGAAACCTCAGGCTAACCGTTGGCGTATTGGTGCTCCAGAGACAACTTTTTGTTGGCAATTACTCTATACCCCTCTACCACCAAAACTGACATTGGGAGTGGAACTGGGGGACACTGATCTGCCCACGGGGGGAGCAGCACATAACCGGCATGGACCGGTCACACTGTCTCTGGTGGAGTATCTGACACATCGCCAGTTGGGGAATGTTGTGTGACTGTGGAAGCCCGGTCAGGCCACGTAAGGCTAGTTGAGGGCAGTTGGACTTAAATCATCAAAGAAATCAAGCCTCTAAGCAGTGCACACTCTGACAGGAAAGTGGTTTGTCTCCCTGTTGACATTGGGTCAGGGATGGCCAGCACTACACCCTCCATTTAGATTCAGTACCATGGTGATTAACTCATGGACAATTCCCAAACAGAGCGAGGCAAAATTAATCAGACAATCTTTATTATTTATTCATCTCTTACTGAGCCAATTCACTTTTAAAACACACATCTCTGCGCAACATACGTTCCAGAACTATGCACCACCAACTCTCTGACTCCCTGTTTCCACTCATTATTGTCAAAGACACAGCATAAACCAGGCCAGATTAAGGCAATCTGGGGCTCTAGGCCTGCCACAACAAGGGGGCTCCCATGGCCCTGACCCTCATTTGGAGTGGTAAGTGCCACTCACGCAACAACTGTCTGCCGGAAACCCCGCCCCCCCCCCTCCCCCCCATCCATCACACTTATTTGGGCAGGCTAAGGCTCCCTTCCTCACTGGACAGGTAGAGTAGTGGCAGCAGTAGGGGGTAGGGCGCTTCACCCCAGAGCAGGGCAGGTGGGTGGAGGTGTCTTGGAGTTAACAACACAGAGAAGCACGGGGCATTTTCCCCTTTCTGAGTTATTGTTTCAGGCTGTCTGCAGACTCAGGAAGATGTTACTGAATTGGTTACATTCAGGTCACCTTTTCAAGCTTTTCTTAAGGGGGCAAAAAAAAATTTCTGTGTGTGTAAACAAAAGCTGAGACCCTGATGTAATCACATGACTCCAGGGTTCCTCGACATGGGTCTATAGTGCTTATGCCTTAATCAAGCCCTGACTGATTGAAATGTAGTTTTATCATTTAGAATAGGCCCTAATCAAAGAATATCCTTGACTGCTGGCCCCTAGGATAACTGCTGATGCTTCCTTGCCCCGCTAGACCATTCTCCTCTGGCATGTGCAGTTGTTTGCACACACATTGAGAGGTTGGGTGAGGCCCTTTTAAAATATAGGGATTGTTATAATTTAATATGTAAGTATATGAAATATTAATATATTTTCTTTGCAAGAACACTTTAAAAAAAATCTCACTATCTCAAGCTATATTTCTCCTCCCCCTCCCCAACAGCATCTTGCCTCCATTGTGTTTAACAAAATACTGGCAAGGCCTGCATTCTATTTCAGCATCAAGCGAGAGAGGAGATGAAGTTCCTGCTGAATGCTGAAATATATAAAAACAATCCCTTTTCTGGAGAGACCCTATTTGCTCAATGAATTTGTACGGAGGCAACACTGGGAATGGGGTGAGTGGGAAGAGCCCCATTTTCTTTGTCTCCTGATTGAGCTAGATACACAGTAAGAAATCACTACTGAAGGCTGCAAATGTGGGCTTTTTAGGGGGAAGGAAGCCATACAGAGGCACTGAAGTTGTGACTGAGGTCAGTAATACAGCATAGCCATCAAATGATAAAAATACAACAAACAAGGGGAGAGTACAGTCCGTGAGCAGAAAGTTCGGCCCTAGTTCAGCAAGGTATTTAGGGCACAGGCTTAAGGTTAGGCACATGCTTAACTTTAAGCAATTGAGTAGCTCAATTGATTTCAGGGAGGCTATTAAAATGCTTAAAGTTAGGCATGGGCTTAAGTATCTTGCTGACTCAGGGCCCAATGGAACACTTAGGGACAGATGACAAACCAGAAATGAATTTAGCACTAACTCCATTGCAGTCATGGGGTTAATTTAGCCCAGAGGGGTTAGAGGGCAATGTTCTAAATTGCCTCTAAACTTTGGTTTCCTTTGTCATCATCCCTTCCCTTTCCTTCATTAAATGTGCTAATACTGAGCTGTGGTATCCAATCTCAAGACAACAGACCAGCATGTCTGCTTGCCTGAGCACTCTTCCAAGATTGTTTATGATATCCATAGAAATGATGTGCAGTTAATACAGTTCGGTGGGAATTTTGCTGCCGTGATTCAGCAGCAGATCAAATATCTATGAAATGTCCAATGGAAAAATCTTTCCCTGACAGGCTATGCATCTACCTGCTTTTGAGCAGTCATTTCATTCTGTGCATATGAACCAAAAATGCCTGCGGAGATTTTATGATGAGAGATACCAATTTTCACAACTCTTGAGGGGTGCTGCTGTCTGTGGATGTGACTAGATTATGAAAAGCCCTGGCTCCATATGGACGTTATGCAGGGAAGCTGAATATCTTACTGTGTTCATTATCCTTTGATTCTTTTTTTCAATAAAAAAAAGCTTTCTATTTATAGGCCCAAGAATAGTTTGTTACTAGTATTAATAATTTGTGCTTGTATAGCATCTTTTGTTCAAAACCCTCAAATCATGTGCATAGTAAGCCTTGCAATGCCCCGGAGGAGATGTGCAATAAATATTAGCCCTATGTTATAAATATACTGAAGTGCAGAGACACTGACTTGCCCAAAGATCACACAGTGAATAGGTGACAGAGCTGATAGAACTCAGGAATCCAGCCCCCAAATTCTTTGCTCTGCCAGTAGAATGCACTGGATCATAGGGGAAATTAATAGATTTGATCATTTCCCTTCCATATTAATTTCAACAAATCATACTGGAATGCGTGTGTGTATAATTAATGCAATGTTCATGTTGCACAGTTTAAAAAAAAATAATAATCAGGAAATGCAAAAGTGAAGGTTCATCAGGATTATCTTGATTGTATTGCATAGCCTGTTTTTTTTTAATTTTTAAAATATAAACGGTACTATATTACACTGCACATTTTAACCAGAAATGCAGGAACACAGAAATACGACATGCACAGCAGCTGATTTTAGATCACTCTTGCATTCCCTGACTTTTTGTGATTTTTTTTTTTAAATGTACAACCTAGACACCATATTAACCTACTTTTTAAAATTTAATTACAATTTTTGGGCAGAGGAAGGGGTATCTGTATTGTGGATGTGGTTGAGGTAATACAGAGAAGGTGAAATCCTGCTTGTAGTTGTCAGGGTTGGATGAGAACTAAAGTAGGGATTTCCTGTTTTTGTTGATGGCATATGCACGTATGGTTTCTAACAGTTTGTGGGACTATATGTGTACGTGTGTATTGAAGTCCACCATTTAATAGTGAGACATGTTTATACAATTATTTTTTACTCTCAGTGAATGAAAAATAGTTACCAAAAATATTCATCTTCAGGCAGAAACCAAGCATTGGTTTCCAGTCTGAGCTATAGACAATGGACACTGCCATGCATCTGCTATACTAGAGCTTTGCAAACTTTGTGACTAGGAAAGTAGTAAACTCAGAAGTTTTGCTTTTTGTGAATATTGTTTTTTGGGGGGAGAAGATCTGGAAGGTAGAAGAAGAGGAGGTGGTCTGAGACATGACACAGGTCACTTTAGAAAACCTGTTACCCCAGATGCCATCTTTTATATTTTGCATTGAATGCATGGAGAGCTGCCGCCCCCTCCGCCCCCCAATGTTTATACTCTCACTGCATTGGCTTGCTCTTGGTGCAATTTGTTAGCAAACGATTGTTTGCGGTGAGACGGTTCAATTACACTTTTAGCTTTATAATATGCCTGTGGTTTTGTTGTTAGTATAAGGATTGTTGTGAATACAGGCCTCTCTTATCAAAACCAGTCTGAGCTAGTTTTAGTCATTAAACTGAGAGAGCAGTCCACGCAGGCAGAGTTGGTGAAAACATCTATAATCAGACAGCACTGCTGTGAGCTCTTAGAATTCTCCACTACAGCTTGGCAGAAGGGGTGAAGCACTCTATATGAGGGTTCTGAAATCCCCCTGTTAAACTCTCTCCCTTTTGACAGGGAGTTTCCATTCTCTCTGTGTAAGAGGATGAGAAATTCTGGTAGCTCCGGTTAGAAAAAGCTTTGCTATTAAAGTACATTCTCTCTTCCACATTGGCTTTATGGAATTGTTAAGAGCTTTCTCTGAGGCGTGTGCCTCTATGCACACAAAAGGAACTTGAAATGCCCTCCTTTTGACCTGCTGAATTAGTGTCCCTTTTGGGCTTAGCTAAGACTTCAGATTTTACCTTGTTAAGTTGTGCTAAAATAGTTCCTAATAGGTGGTATTTTATGTTACTAAAATACTGCTGTTACGACTTTACATGTATGTGAAACGCATGAATTTAGTCTAACATCACAGCTGATGAGGAAGCTTTTGTTATCCCTATTTTGATAGGGAAACTGAGGTACAGGGCAATGAAATGACTTACTCCAGAAAGTCAATGCTGAGATGAGGACTTAGATCTCTTGGTTCCCAGTCTTGTGTCATAGCAGTAGGTATAGTAGTGTGACTATCAGCAATTTTTTACCTCCCACATTTGTGATTTCATAAAGCTGTTTTTATATGCTTCAGAACATTCTTACAAAAGGCAATTTTCTGTATTTGACCAGTCATATATTTTCTATTCCCATTGATGATGTGATTTGAATAAGAACTTATTTCTTCTGCTTGAGCACCTGCAACAGAGCCAAACTCCCTGTTTTTATGAAATTGCAATCTGTCACTCCATGAATGTATAACAGCATTAGAGACCAAGTTGGAAGAGAACATGAGCTAGAAAGGATCAAAACTTTTTTTTAAAAACACAAATACTCTTAATTAGTGAAAATGGCAAGAAAAATTATGAAAAACGTGAGGTCCTGTTTTTTGTACCTGAGTGGAGGCAACCCTAAGTGGGTCACGCACTTCCTTTGGACAGAGGAAGTGCATCTGAAGTCCACAGCAATTCAAATCTTAGAGGAGACTCTGCTTACGTGATGTCAGCCATCTTGGCTGGCACTGGGTATTGAACTGGGGATCTCCCTAACTAAATGCAGATTGACCTAAACAGTGAGACACTATAGCTAGGAACTATAACTGATTCACGTTGTCTGTGAATTGGGCACAGAGGGGAAGATGTAATACATGCTGACCAGTGGGTTACACTTGTGCTAGTTATTTAACTACTCTCTGCCTCAAGTACTCTCCCCATTTTATAGAGGAGAAACTATCTACCTCACAAGCATGCTGCGAAGCTCAGTTCATTGTTTGTACAGGTCTTTAAAATCTTTGGATGAAAGCACAATGTAAGTGTGAAATATTGTTATGTCTGAAACATTTTCCCTGAATCAAAATGCTCCTTTTCAAGGGACACTCAAATACCTTAGCTCACACATTTGTCCTATTCTGAAATGACTGTAACCCAACAGGAAATACCCAGTGGGCTCATTTAAATAAATATCTAAATCCAAGATTAAAATCAGTAAGAATTATTTTACAGATAGGTACAATGGGGCCAGATCATCAGATGGTGTAAATCAGTGTATCTCCTTTTCAAGTCAATGGACTTACACACCTGAGGATCTGGCCCTATATTTTGCTGGGCATCAGTAAACAACGTTTTCTGTTCTTGCTTCTTCAGCCTTCTCTGCAGTATCAGTTAATTAACACACATTATTCCCTGCACTATGCAGGCTCCTGCTCACACAGTAGATGAAGCTGGAGCCCCAAGGCATCAATAAATAAAACTGAGCCATATTTGATTGTTCTCTTAAAAGGCAAGGAAGAAAATCAAGGTGTGTGAAAAAACTTTCAATCAACAGGGAAATAACATGGATTCAAAAGTCTTTCAGAATTTATAAACAGTGGTGTAATTGGCTACTTGATCTGAGTGTACATTAAGCTTTATTTCCAATGCACTGGATGGCTTTTCATCTTTGCATCTGCAATCTGAGTACATTGATAAAAATTTCAAGAAGCAGCAGCACACAAATTTCACTGGTCTACAATTTTTGAGAAGTCGTCTGCTTCAGAGATAAAATGTGATATTTATTATGTATTTTGATGTGCTGAATTCAAATATGACAATTAAAACAACTGATTGGCTACTGTTTCTAAGATATTTAAGTTTTTACATTTTATGTCTATGTATATTGTGTAGATAGTGGAGTTTTAATCATAAATTGTAAACCTAGGTCTTTTCATGTGTTTATGGTTGCTTTACATGATAATATTTCACCTGTCCTGTTTATGTAACACTTTAAAAATCAGCAAAAGGGTTATATAAATAAAATTTATTATGAAACAAAAGGCAAAAAACTATTATGTACATAGTTTAGTCCTATTCAGTGTCTACTCGGCGCTTCTTGGCTTGTCTCTTGTATTCATTAAATGGAGCATCTCTTGTCACTGTCCAGCAATAGTCTGCAAGCATTGATGGGCTCCATTTGCCCTGATAGCGTTTCTCCATTGTTGCAATGTCCTGGTGAAATCGCTCGCCGTGCTCGTCGCTCACTGCTCCGCAGTTCGGTGGAAAAAAATCTAGATGAGAGTGCAAAAAATGTATCTTTAGTGACATGTTGCAACCAAGGCTTTTGTATGCCTTGAGGAGGTTTTCCACCAACAACCTGTAGTTGTGTGCCTTGTTGTTTCCGAGAAAATTTATTGCCACTAACTGGAAGGCTTTCCATGCCGTCTTTTCCTTGCCACGCAGTGCATGGTCAAATGCATCATCTCGAAGAAGTTCACGAATCTGAGGACCAACAAAGACACCTTCCTTTATCTTAGCTTCACTTAACCTTGGAAATTTTCCACGGAGGTACTTGAAAGCTGCTTGTGTTTTGTCAATGGCCTTGACAAAGTTCTTCATCAGACCCAGCTTGATGTGTAAGGGTGGTAACAAAATCTTCCTTGATTCAACAAGTGGTGGATGCTGAACACTTTTCCTCCCAGGCTCCAATGACTGTCGGAGTGGCCAATCTTTCTTGATGTAGTGGGAATCTCTTGCACGACTATCCCATTCGCAGAGAAAACAGCAGTACTTTGTGTATCCAGCCTGCAGACCAAGCAAGAGAGCAACAACCTTCAAATCGCCACAAAGCTGCCACTGATGTTGGTCATAGTTTATGCACCTCAAAAGTTGTTTCATGTTGTCATAGGTTTCCTTCATATGGACTGCATGACCAACTGGAATTGATGGCAAAACATTGCCATTATGCAGTAAAACAGCTTTAAGACTCGTCTTCGATGAATCAATGAACAGTCTCCACTCATCTGGATCGTGAACGATGTTGAGGGCTGCCATCACACCATCGATGTTGTTGCAGGCTACAAGATCACCTTCCATGAAGAAGAATGGGACAAGATCCTTTTGACGGTCACGGAACATGGAAACCCTAACATCACCTGCCAGGAGATTCCACTGCTGTAGTCTGGAGCCCAACAGCTCTGCCTTACTCTTGGGTAGTTCCAAATCCCTGACAAGGTCATTCAGTTCACCTTGTGTTATGAGGTGTGGTTCAGAGGAGGAGGATGGGAGAAAATGTGGGTCCTGTGACATTGATGGTTCAGGACCAGAAGTTTCATCCTCTTCCTCTTCCTCGTCTGACTCAAGTGAGAATGATTCTGGTGCATCAGGAACCGGCAGTCCTTCTCCGTGGGGTACTGGGCGTATAGCTGATGGAATGTTTGGATAATGCACAGTCCACTTTTTCTTCTTTGACACACCTTTCCCAACTGGAGGCACCATGCAGAAGTAACAATTGCTGGTATGATCTGTTGGCTCTCTCCAAATCATTGGCACTGCAAAAGGCATAGATTTCCTTTTCCTGTTCAACCACTGGCGAAGATTTGTTGCACAAGTGTTGCAGCATATGTGTGGGGCCCACCTCTTGTCCTGATCTCCAATTTTGCAGCCAAAATAAAGGTGATAGGCTTTCTTAACCATAGTGGTTATACTGCGCTTTTGTGATGCAAAAGTCACTTCACCACAAACATAGCAGAAGTTATCTGCACTGTTCACACAAGTACGAGGCATCTCTGCTCACTTTGGCTAAACAGAAATGTGTCCCTTTGCAAAATCAAACACTGACAAATAAGAGAGCACGACACTGTATGTTTTCTAGAGCTGATATAGGGCAATTTGTTCAGCAGAGTGATGTAAGCTTNGTGATTCTGGTACATCAGGAACCGGCAGTCCTCCTCCGTGGGGTACTGGGCGTATAGCTGATGGAATGTTTGGATAATGCACAGTCCACTTTTTCTTCTTTGACACACCTTTCCCAACTGGAGGCACCATGCAGAAGTAACAATTGCTGGTATGATCTGTTGGCTCTCTCCAAATCATTGGCACTGCAAAAGGCATAGATTTCCTTTTCCTGTTCAACCACTGGCGAAGATTTGTTGCACAAGTGTTGCAGCATATGTGTGGGGCCCACCTCTTGTCCTGATCTCCAATTTTGCAGCCAAAATAAAGGTGATAGGCTTTCTTAACCATAGTGGTTATACTGCGCTTTTGTGATGCAAAAGTCACTTCACCACAAACATAGCAGAAGTTATCTGCACTGTTCACACAAGTACGAGGCATCTCTGCTCACTTTGGCTAAACAGAAATGTGTCCCTTTGCAAAATCAAACACTGACAAATAAGAGAGCACGACACTGTATGTTTTCTAGAGCTGATATAGGGCAATTTGTTCAGCAGAGTGATGTAAGCTTCGTTATGATTGCATTATCCATGACTTCTAGGAATAACATGATGCAATTCATATCCTGTATGACGCAATACCAGCTTCAGATTGCATCATTCATTGTTTTGCCTAAAAAGCAAGTACTGTCCAAACCCAGTCATAGATTTATTCATAGATCCAGTCAAAGATGTATTTTAGTCATTTCTGGTTTAAATTGAGATCCCTTCCCTTTATAACTCACGTATCCTCCGCCATTCCCAAGTCAAGGGTCGTATATACTGACCAATAGCATATCTTGAAAACTAGAGCCAATCAACAATTTTAAGCATCATTTTCGTTCTCAGTGACCCAGAATTAGTAAAGTTTGACTACATTTATTTCAGAAGCATTTTGGCTGTAGAGCAATGTTATAAGACCTTTTATTGCTCTGCCAGGTATAGCTAAGGTTTAGCTTACCTAAGGTATTTTAAACAGTGCTGCCTATTGGCTGAACAGGATAATCAGTTTTGCATTTGATTATAGTGCCTGAACATAAGCAGGGGTACAGGAATAAATCCGAGTCCTTCTCTGTCTAAAACATAGATCTGGGCTGTGCAGATCTGGCTGCTTGAAAAATTTCTAGACACCCAGTACCACTTAGGGCAACTCTGGTTTCCCCAAACTCCAGTTAACTAAAACTCCTGTTTAACCAGAGGTCAGCTACATCCCTTGGATTTGCACTGACTGAGGCTCCACTCCATGGGAGTTACCAGCGTAAGTGGGACCAGAGCGTTTTCATATCACTGAAAATGTCTTCCATATGGAATGAAGGATGTCATCAGTAACACTAGAGTCACTTGTATCTAGTGGAGTTCCACAGGCTGGTTCCTGGGTTTGGCACTATTGAATATTATCATTGATAATTTGGATAGTGGAGTAGAGAGTATGCTTATAAATTAAGTGGATGACAACAAGCTTGGAGGTGGTGCTATCCTTCGGATGATAGAATTAGAATTCAAAACAACCTTGACAAATTGGAGAACTGGTCTGAAATCAACAAGATGAAATTCAATAAAGATCAATGAAAAGTACCACATTTAATAAGGAAAAATCAAACGCACAAATACAAAATGGGGACTAACTGGCTGGGGGTAGTACTGCAGAAAAAGATTGAGGATTATACCGGATCACAAATTGAATATGAGCCAATAATGTGAAGCAGTTGCTAAAAAGGCTAATATCATTCTGGGTGTCGTACGTAAAACACATGAGGGAACTGTCCAACTGTATTCAGCACTGGTGAGGCCTTAGCTGGACTACTGTGTCCAGTTCTGGGTGCCACGTTTCTAGAAAAATGTGGACAAATTACCGAGAGTCTGGAAGAGAGCAACAAAAATGACCTATGCGGGCGGAAAGGTTAAAAAAACTGGCCATGTTTAGTCTTGAGAAAAGAAGCCTGAGAGGGGCCTGAGAACAGTCTTCAAATATGTTAAGGCTGTTAAAAAGAGGATGGTGATCGGTTGTTCTCCATGTCCATTGAAGGTAGGACAGACAGTGCTGGGCTTAATCTGCAGCAAGGGAGGTTTAGGTTAGACATTAGGAAAATCTTTCCACCTATAAAAGTAGTTACATTGTGGAATAGGCTTCCAAGGGAGGTTGTGGAATCCCTGTCATTAGAAGTTCATAAGAATAGGCTGTACAAACAACAGTCAGGGACAGTCTAGTTCTACTTGATCCTGCCTCAGCGCAGGGGGCTGGACTAGATCTCCCAAGCTCCCTTCCAGCCCTACATTTCTATGATTTTAATAAGTTCTCAACCAGAATTGTTCTTAATTTGCTTATCTGTAAATTTTCAATTTTTATTCATGGAAATTTTTTTTTCATCAGTTTGTGAAATTGACATTTACCAATTAAAAACTTAATGCTTCCAAACCTATTTATAGGATGAGGGAGAGTATCCAGGAATGCAGAAATTTCAGAAGGGATGTAAGCTCTTAGTGTGTGTGTGTGTGGTAGGGTCAGGGTAAAGAGAGACAACACAACTCCTAGCTGTACAAGCAGAAGAATATCAAATAGAAATAAGGAAGTTGTATTACGTTGGTGTACAATTTAGTGAGACCATTACAGAAGTACTGTGCCCATCACTGCTGCCCACACTTCAAAACGAATTTTGACAAATTGGAAAGGGTTCAGAAAAGAACTATTAGAGAAATGATTCAAATTCTAGAAAACATGTCTGATAGTGAAGAGACTAAAGCAGCTCAGTTTATTTAACGTAATCCAAGAGAAGGTTAAGAGGTGACTTGATCACGGTCTGTAAGTACCTACAAAGGGAGAAGATTTATCATAGCAGACGGCTCTTCAATCTAGCAGACAAAGGGATAACAATATTCAGTGGCTAAACGATTAATATAGATAAATACAAACTAGAAATAAGGTGCAAAGCTTCTAACTGTGAGAGGAACTGATCACTGGAACGATGACTTTGGGGTGTGGTGGATTCTCCATCTCTTGAAGTCTGGATATTTCTCTCAAAGCTATGCACTAGTTCAACCAGAAGTTTTGGCTTATGCAGGAATTGCTTGGTGAAATGAAATTCTGTGGTCTGTGTTACACAAGAAATCAGACTGAATGGTTTCTTCTGGTCTTTAAATCTATGAATCAATTCCTCTTTGGGGATCTGTACTAGCAGATAACCCAGGTAAATCTTGAAACATCTGTGGTCATTTCAGTCTCCAGTTTCAAAGGGAAGTCTCCTAGAAGACAGCTTGGTATTCTACTGTTGGACCATCTTGCTTGCTAAACAGCTCCCCGTTTGCACAAATCACTTACAGCAATCTGTTCACAGATGCCCGCAGATCCCAAATGATCTGAGAGTTGCTGGTGGTCAGATGTTCATACCATCCCCAAGCAACCAACTTTAAAAAAAAAAATTGTTTGTGTGTGGGTTTTTTTACTGACCTAGGCTGACCCTTTCATAGAGTACACTAATGAGCATGCACACCTCCACTGGCTGGAAACCAGGGTTTAGATGTATTAAATTGGACACTGTGACCCAAGAACCAATTAATGCCAACTAGCAGAGAGCACAGGGGTGCATACATTTTACAGGGATCCCCTGGGTCTGGTATTTACATTCTAGTTCATCAAAGAACTTCATGTAAGGTTTCTACTGAAAGTCTGTGTCACATTGAAGATCGTTACCTTTGTATGTCTGGGGAATATGTACGGGTGTGTGTGTCTATATCTATATTGGAAATGATGTTATCAGAGCCTTGTAATTAAAGGCAGGTCACTCAGAGGTAGCGTGCCTTAAGGCAGGTTCCAACAGACAGGAGGTAGAAGACACTTATTATCTTCCTAGATGACCATTGTGGGTCTTCCAATGGGAGTCTATTTGCATACTGAGTCAAATGCTAATGAAGAGAGTGCAGGGACTTCAAGAGAAGAAATTAACAGAAGAAGTAAACAGCAGGGGAAGGTACCCTGCTGATAGGTAAAGAACAAAGGGGTGGTCTAATGTATCTAGCATTGCAGACAGGCCATGGCATCTTTTGTCTGGGGAGACAGGCTGCCAGGGGGCTTGGTCTCATGAAAGGAGATTCTCAGCCATCCTGGTTGAAGAACATTCAGAGAAGGACTTTGGGGTAGGCAGGACCTTATTCCACTACAGGGCATCTTGTAAGTCTCCAAGATGTGTGTTATCATTGTATTTTATATGTAACTCCTTATTGCCAGTATTGCTATTTGCTATCGTCTCTATCTCTGTTCTTTCTTAAATGAACTTACATTTTGTCTTCTCTGTAAAGCAATGGAAACGCTCTGGGTTAAGTGACACTGTGTTCTAAGGTGTAATTAGTAAGCTGTGGTGTACTCTTCCTGTGGTGACAGCGGGTCTGGTAATTCTGTGAGTATCTAGCGGCTAAGGGGCTGGATACCTCAGGGAGATGCTCGGAGGTTAGAGTGTGTCTATCGCTAGCTTGCAGGTGAGACAAGTGAGGCCATATGGACGGAGAGGGGAGTGCTTGTGTTGCCTGTGGCTGGGAGAGTCGGGGCTGATCCCCATTAGTGTGCGATAGTCTTGTACGTAAGAGCGCAGGTGGTAGCGAGGTGCCTCACAACCCTGGGTACTTCTGGGAGGTGTCATGGCGGCCAAAACCAAACAAAATTAGTGGACATTTCTAAAAACTTTGGCCTTAATCCTCTTTTGCCAGGCTCTAACCAGGGCAGGGCGAGTGGGGCAGCTGCTGGGGGCAGAGAAAAGGGGTGACGTGGGGTGGGACACGGAGCCCCTTGCCTCAAACTCAATTTCTGCCTTCTATTAAGCACAGAGGCTTTAGGGCATGCCCCACAGTTTGAAAACCATCGCCTCCTGCCAGGAACTGGTGGATCTGAAGCTGGTTGGAGCTGTTTCACCTGCTTGGGCCCCAGGTTCTCTCTGCTGTGGGAGCCGGGGCTCTGTCTGGCAGCCCTCCCAGCTCTGCTCCCCGAGCCAGGCCACACCTGCATGGTCGGGCGCTTCCCACGGGTCGGCTACTGACACTCCCAGCCACAGGCAACACAAGCATTCCCCTCTCAGCCCAGGCAGGCTCCGCTGACCCTTCTGCAAACTAGCGATAGACATGCTCCAACTCCCGAGGCCTCCAAGCATCCCCCTGCAGTGTCCAGCCCTTTAGCCACTGAATATTGTTATCCCTTTGTCTGCTAGATTGAAGAGCTGTCTGCTATGATAAATCTTTTCCCTTGGTAGGTACTTACAGACCATGATCTAGTCACCTCTTAACCTTCTCTTGGATAAATTAAATAAACTGAGCTGCTTTAGTCTCTTCACTGTCAGACATGTTTTCTAGAACTTGAATCATTTCTCTAATAGCTCTTTTCTGAACCCTTCCCAATTTGTCAAAATTTATTTTGAAGTGTGGGCAGCAGTGCTGAGCACAGTACTTCTGTAATGGTCTCACTATACTGTATGCAGAGGTAATACAACTTCCTTATTTCTATTTGATATTCTCCTGCTTAGATAGTTAGGAACTGTGTTGTCTGTCTGAACCCTCTCCTCACATGCGCACACGCAAGCTGTTTGTTGATCCTACATCCCTTCTGAAATTCCTGCATTTCAGGATATTCTCCCTCATTGTATAAATAGGTTTGGAAGGATTAGGTTTTAATGTTAAATGGCCATTTTGTTGTACACACAAAAACTGATGAAAAACGATTTCCATGAATAAAAATTGAAATTTACAGATATGCAAATTAAGAAAAATGATCCTTGAGAACTTAACTCATAGCAATGTAGGTCTGGAAACTACCTTGAGAGATCATCTAGTCCAGCCCCCTGTGCTGAGGCAGGACCCACCCCTGAGAGCTCTTTGTCCAACCTATTCTTAAAAATCTCTAATGACAGGGATTCCACAACCTCCCTTGGAAGTCTAGTCCAAAACATAACTGCCTTTATAGTTGGAAAGATTTTCCTAATATTTTACTTGAATCTCCCTTGCAGCAGATTAAGCCTATGACTTTCTGTTCTACTTCTAGTGGACGTGGAGAACAACTGATCACTGTCCTCTTTATAGCAGCCTTAACATATTTGAAGACTGTTCTCAGGCCCCACTCAGTCTTCGTTTCCCAAGACTAAACATGGCCAGTTTTTTAAGCTTTCCACATAGGTCAGGTTTTCTAAACCTATAATTTTTGTTGCTCTCCTCTGGATTCTCTTCTAGAAAGAGGTGAACAAATAGTAGTGTAGCACCCAGCACTGAACACAGTATTCCAGCTAAGGTCTCACCAGTGCCGAGTATAGTGGGACAGGTACCTTGTGTTTTACGTATGACAGGTACCTTGTGTTTTACGTACGACACTTCTGTTATTACGCCCCAGAATATTAGCCTTTTTTGCAACTACTTCACATTATTGGCTCATATTCAATTTGAGATTCACTATAACACCCAGATCTTTTCAGCAGTAATACTGCCTAGCAAGTTATTCCCCATTTTGTATTTGTGCTTTTCCTACTTAACTATAGTACTTCCTGTATCTCCTGACATGTAAAGAACACAAGAACGGCCATACTGGGTCAGACCAGGGGCGGATTAATCATTTTGCCGCCCCTAGGCCCGGAAATAATTGCCGCCACTGGCCCCCCCCCCGCCCCCCCCCCTCCCCCCTCCCTCTCTGACCGCGAAACAGCTGCAGCAGGGGAACTTCTCCGGGGGTGCGCAAATTTGCCGCCCTAGGCCTAGGCCTTGTTGGCCTAGGCAATAATACGGCGCTGGGTCAGACCAAAGGTCCATCTAGCTCAGTATCCTGTCTTCCGACAGTGGCCAATGTCAGGTGCTTCAGAGGGAAATAACAGAACAGGTAATCATCAAGTGATCCATCCCCTGTTGCCCATTCCCAGCTTCTGGCAAACAGAGGCTAGGGACACCATCCCTGCCCATCCTGGGTAATAGCCATTGATGGACCTGTCCTCCAGGAATTTATCTAATTCTTTTTGAACCCTGTTATAGTCTTGGCCTTCACAACATGCCCTGGCAAGGAATTCCACAAGTTGACTGTGGATTGTGGAAGAAATACTTCCTTTTGTTTTGTTTTAAAGCTTCTGCCTATTAATTTCATTTGGTGACCTCTAGTTCTTGTGTTAGGAGAAGGAGTAAATAACACTTACTTATATACTTTCTCCACACCAGTTATGATTTTATAGACCTCTATGATGTCCCCCCTTAATCATCTCTTTTCCAAGCTGAAAAGTCCCAGTGTTATGAATCTCCCCTCATATGGAAGCTGTTCCATACCTCTAATAATTTTTGTTGCCCTTTTCTGTACCTTTTCCAATTCCAATATCTTTTCTGAAATGGGGCAACTGGATCTGCATGCCATATTGTGTACCATGGATTTATATAGAGGCAATATGATATTTTCTGTCTTATTCTCTATCCCTTTCCTAATGATTCTGAACACTGTTCGCTTTTTTGACTGCCGCTGCACATTGAGTGGATGTTTTCACAGAACTATCCACAATGACTCTCTAAGGTCTCTCTTGAGTGGTATCAACTAATGTATACTCCATTTTATATTTATAATTGGGATTAGGTTTTCCAATGTGCATTGCTTTCAAGGCCAGCCTTTAGACTGGGTGGGCTGGGCGGTGGCCCAAGGGTACTGTTTTAAGGGGGCTGTCTCCAGAGCAGAGTTGCCCCTCCTGCCCCCACTGTTCTGTTCTGCTCTGCTGCAGCCGCTGCTGCTCCTGCCTCACCCTGCACCTTGGTGCTGCCGTGGCCAAGCTGCTCCCAGGAGCCTCCAGTCTGCTGTGCAGAGAGAGTGTGTGTGTGTGTGGTGGGGGCTATGTAGGGGTATCCTCCTCCACCCATGTACCTGGTCTCTGCTAAGCTGGGGTGGGGGGACAGGCATCTGGTCCTTCTGGGTCAAGAGTGGGAGCTGCTGTCGGCTGCTGCTGTCTGAACAAGCCTTCAGACTAGTGAGTGCTGAGCTTAAAATGACAGCACGCGCTGTCTCTCTCACTCCCCCAACACACACTTGTGGTGGTTGTGTTATTATTTGTTGGTACTTCCTGTCGAAATGCAGAATACACATATATTCTCTGTAATTTTATTCTTTCAAAGTTAAGGATTACAGTGCTGTTTTTTACTTTTTTGACGTGTGCATTTCATAATTTTATTTCTCTCTTATTCTTTCTTTGAGTAGTGGGTTCTAAAATGCCTCAGCTGTCCTGGCTGGAGTAATTACCATTATTACTTTTATTACTACACCTCTACCTCGATATAACGCTGTCCTCGGGAGCCAAAAAATCTTACCGCGTTATAGGTGAAACCGCGTTATATTGAACTTGCTTTGATCCACCGGAGTGCGCAGCCCCGCCCCCCCCGGAAGCACTGCTTTCCAGCGTTATATCCGAATTCGTGTTATATCGGGTCGCGTTATATCAAGGTAGCGGTGTATATTGTGCTTTGTCATTCATTATTTAAAATGGCACAATCAAATAATAGTATCCTTCTAGAATGTACATTTTGCTTGTACTCACCTTAGCAGTGACAGTTTAAAAAAAACTAGCTAAACACATAACCTTAGACACTGTGCAGATGAAGGTGCTCATTTCAAATTGTATTTGTAGTTATATCTATAAAATGACTTAAAATTTGTACAAAAATAAATACGGTTCCAAATATGAAAACTAATAGCAATGATGGAGTCAAATGTTAGTGAATCACATATATAACTGTGATCAGTAAACATAAATGCCATAATAATTAGAAAAATAAATTCCCATTCTTAATAAAAGAGTAAAAAACCCTTAATCATGTATTGTTAAAATTAAGTAAATACGTTTTTAGTATAGTGAAAAACAATTAACTAAAATAGAGTAGAATATGGCAGCAACACAGTGTGTCTGTTAGAGAAAGTAAACAGATTTTAAGCAGATTTTATATATTTATCTCTACTAAAGATAGTGTACAAAGTATCAAACTTGTTTCTGATCTGTGTTTAAAGCTCCAGAATTGATACCTCAGGGCTCAGGATTGGGAATATCTTGCTGTATTATCTCCATATTGTTCTAAATTTACATATAAACTTAAAATATGGCTTTAATTGGAGTTTGTAAATGTATTTTCTTTATATAGGAATTAGCTACAGTGCTCATGTCAGCTAATTCCTACGTTATCTGCAAAAAAAAACCCAACCTCCTAGAGTTTTCAGGTGCCTAAGTAGCCCCTGGAATCGTAGTTAAACTTTCCCCACCCCACCAAAATCTGAAATGGTGCTCCTGGTGAACCAAAGTGGCCAGAGGTCTGTGGGAGCACCGTGGACTCTGGCAAGATGCAGCCCCCGTGTGACAACGCAAAGCCTGCCTTAAGCCGCAGACTGAGTGCCAGGCAAAAAAGGGTGGCAATGCACCATATACCATACCACCCTTACTTCTGTGCTGCTGCTGGCAGTGGCATTGCCTTCAGAGTTGGGTGCCTGGCCAACAGCCGCTGCTATCAGGTTGCCCAGCCAGTGCTCAATTTGTGCCTGAGCTGAGCTCTGGTACCTCTTTCAATACAAATTAAGCACTGTGGGGAGGCAGCAGGGCCCAGAGGTGATGGGGGTGGGTGGGAGGTGGGGAGCCCTGGGAGCTAGTGGGGGTTCAGGGGTGATGGTGGGGGCACCAAAATACGAGTTCAGCCAGGGTGCCATTTTCCCTGAGGCTGGCCCTTGTCAGCATTGAATATCTGCCATTTTGTTGCTTAGTAACTCAGTTTTGTGAGGTCCTTTGTAATCTTTGCAGTCTGCTTTTGACTTAACTGTCTTAAGTAGTTTTTGTATCATCTGCAAATGTTGCCATCTCACCGTCTACCCCTTTTTCCAGATCATTTATGAATATGTTGAACAGTACTGGTTCCAGTACAGACCTCTGTGGGACACTGCTATTTATGTGCCTCTATTCTGAAAATTGACCATTTATTCCTACTCATTGTTTCCTATCTTATAACCAGTTATTGATCCATGATAGGACCCTTCCCTCTTATCCCATGAAAGCTTACTTTGCTTAAGAGCCTTTGGTGAGGGACCTTTAAGTTAAGACTAACTGACACATTGGGCCATGCAACAAACTCATAAATTAGTCCACTTAAAAGGTTGTAGTGCAAATATCTTAAAGAGCCTTGGCCTGTAGTGACTAACTTATAGGTTGGTACATATAGACAGCAGATGATTCCTCCTTCATCTTCTTCCAGTTTGACAAGCACCAGCAGACTCGAGTTATTCTCCCCCTTCCTCCCCATCCAGGGGGAGGTTCCTCTGGAGTGTGAATAGATAAATGAATAATATCTGTCTGGATTCTGCACTATGGAAGCCTAACTGAGGCCTTGGGCACTCTGAACAAAAAGATTTTCCATAGCTGACATTGGCCTTCTTTGGTATGCCCAGTGTACCGCGTTTATTGCACCTTTATTTATCAGTGAAGTCAAAAATAAAAATTCTTTGCTACAGCTTTCCTGCCGTAAACAATACGGTGATCAGATTCCCAGAGAGAAGATTTATATTCTCCCTACACAGTCACCTGCATCAATTTTATGACTGCAGTCTAGTAAATAGATATCTATCCGACACAGCTCTGTTTCCACGATACTAGCCAACAGCAGGCTGGGTTCTGTTTGAAGTAGCCTTTTTGCACTGATCACCTTGCTGCTCACATTTATTCCTACAGAATTTCTTTTAGCTGCTAGTTGTTGCTCTGTGTAGATCCAGAAGCTGATGCCAAAAGTTTGATTATTTACATCAAAGCATCTCTATTTGAGGAGGAGATAGAAAATTATTTCTCTCTTGATACAATTCTGGGGCCTGATCCTGTGAGTGCTGTGCAACCTTCAGCTCCCTTTGAAATTGATGGAAATTGAGAGGTCATTTGCAGGAGGGGAAGCGGAAAGCAGTAAGAACCCGAAAATTTCATTGCTCTGGGCAATTGATATCAGTTAAGTACAGTGTGCTATTAAAAAATACTGTCATTTGTTTTATTTTGAATCAGGCTAGACCAGCTTAGGAGGAGCATATGTTCATGAACAGAAATATAAAGTATGGATTTCAAACCAATTGTCTCCACCTCTGCTTAAAGTGTGGTCAGAGCTTACACAATCTGAGACACAAGTAGGGTCTTATAGCAGCCACTGGTTTCCTGTATATGGGTCACAATTCCAAAAACCCTTCCTCACATTACTAGTCCCAATTAAGTTGATTAGACTAATTGTGTGAACAAGCACTGTTTGCATGAGTAAGGATTTGTAGAATTGGGCCCCAACAGTACTGCAGAGCCAAAACACTGTCAGAGAATAGTTTAAAACACACAAATAGTATCAGCATATATTAGGCAGCTAAGAAGTTTCCCCACTGTCCTAAAAACCAAACTTTTCTTCCTTTCCTACTTTTAGTAACAAAATAAAATAAAACAAAACAACCACACACATCCCTGGAAACAACACCCCCCTCCATCCCTGAAAACCAACCAGCTAAAAAAAACCTGGTTGAAAAAACCCAGAAAGACGGAAACTATTCTACAGAAAATATTTACTGGCTGCCAGAAATTTCCAACTTTGCCAGCCAAGTGAATTATGAAGAGGCACCTGTATATTTGTTCAACAGCCTGAGGGCTGAAAATGAGCATAAAATTATTGGAGAAAGTATATCTTGGGGGAAAAAAATTCCCTTAGAGCATATAGAGTTCAGTCATGAACTTGATTAGAAAATAGGAACAGCTATTAAAAAGAGAGACCTATATCTTTCAGCTGTAGCTTGGCAGATCAGTGTGTGTCTATTAAATATGGTAAACTTTTTAATTTGTATCTCTGCCCATCTATCTTCCTGTATTTTTTTCTATCTCATCTGCATGTCTGCTTTAGCGTAGGCTTCCTAACCATTTATTGAAGACACTAAAGCAGCTCAATTCATTTAATTTATCCAAGAGAAGGTTAGGAGATGACTAGATCGTGGTCTGTAAGTACCTACAAAGGGAGATTTCTGATAGCAGAGGGCTCTTCAGTCTAGCAGACAAAGGGATAACAATATTCAATGGCTAAAGGATGAATCTAGATAAATTCAAACTAGAAATAAGTTGCGAAGCTTGTAACCGTGAGAGGAACTGATCACTGGAACAATGACTTTGGGGTGTGGTGGATTCTCCATCACTTGAAGTCTTTAAATCAAGACTGGATATTTTTCTCAAAGCTATGCACTAGCTCAACCAGAGGTTTTGGGCTTTTGCAGGAATTGCTTAGTGAAATGAAATTCTATGGTCTGTGTTACACACGAAATCAGACTGAATGGTCCCTTCTGGCCTTTAAATCTACGAATCAATTCCTCTTTGGGGATCCATACTAGCAGATAACCCAGGTAAATCATGAAACACAGAATCATAGAATCACAGGGTTGGAAGGGACCTCAGGAGGTCATCTAGTCTAACCCCCTGCTCAAAGCAGGACCAATCCCCAAAAGCAGGACCAATCCTCAAAGCAGGACCAATCTGTGATGATTTCAGTCTCCACTTACAAAGAGGAAGTCTCCTAGAAGACAGCTTGGTATTCTACTGCTGCACCATCTTGCTTGCTAAACAGTTGCCTGTTTGCACAGATCACTTAAAGCAATACATTTGTGGATGGCCACAGATCTCAAAAGATCTGAGTTGCTGGTGGTCAGACCTTTATACCACCCCTGAGCAGCCAGCGTTTTTAAAATGAATAGTTGTGCATGTGTGTTTTTCCACTGACCTAGGCTGAACCTTTCATAGAGTACACGAATGAGCGCGCATACTTCCACTGACTGCAAATCAGGGTTTATTTGTATCAGATTGGACCTTGTGACCCAAGAACCCCTTAATGCCAACTGACAGAGAGCAAAGGGGTCCATAAAATGTACAGGGATTCCCTGGCTCTGGTATTTATATTGTAGTTCACCAAAGAACTGCATGTAAGGTTCCTTCTGAAAGCCGGAGTCACACTAGTGATAGTTATCTTTTTGAAATGTCTGTGTGAACAATATGTATGGAGGTGTATGTGTGAAGAAGAAGAAAAGAAAATTGGAGATATACCTATCTCATAGAGCTGGAAGGGACCCTGAAGGGTCATTGAGTCCAGCCCCCTGCCTTCACTAGCAGGACCAATTTTGCCCCAGATCCCTAAGTGGCCCCCTCAAGGATTGAACTCACAACCCTGGGTTTAGCAGGCCAATGCTCAAACCACTGAACTATCCCTCCCCCCTGTGTGTATAGCCTGTCAAGTGATTAAAAAAACTAATTGTGAGTAATCGCACTGTTAAACAATAATACCATTTATTTAAATATTTTTGGATGTTTTCTACATTTTCAAATATATTGATTTCAATTACAACACAGAATTCAAAGTGTACAGTGCTCACTTTATATTTATTTTTTATTACAAGTATTTGCACTGTAAAAAAACAAGAAATAGTATTTTTCAGTTTACCTAATACAAGTACTGTGGTGCAATCTCTTTATCATGAAAGTTGAACTTAAATGTAGAATTATGTAAAAAACAACAACCTTGCATTCAAAAATAAAACAATGTAAAATTTTAGAGTCTGCAAGTGCACTCAGTCCTACTTCTTGTTCAGCCAATCGCTCAGACAAACAAGTTTGTTTTCATTTGCAGGAGATAATGCTGCCCTCTTCTTGTTAATAATGTTACCTGAAAGTGAGAACAGGCGTTCTCATGGCACAGTTGTAGCCAGCATTGCAAGATATTTATGTGCCAGATGCACTAAAGATTTATATGTCCCTTCATACTTCAACCACCATTCCAGGGGACAGGCGTCCATGCAGATGACGGATTCTGCTCGATAACAATCCAAAGGTGTGCGGACCGACGTATGTTCATTTTCATTATCTGAGTCAGATGCCACCAGCAGAAGGTTTTTTGGTGGTTTGGGTTCTGTAGTTTCCGCATTGGAGTGTTGCTCTTTTGAAGACTTCTGAAAGCATGCTCCATACCTCATACCTCTCAGATTTTGGAAGGCACTTCAGATTCTTAAACCTTGAGTCGAGTGCTGTAGCTATCTTTAGAAATCTCACATTGGTACTTTCTTTGCGTTTTGTGAAATCTGCAGTGAAAGTGTTCTTAAAATGAACAACATGTGTTGGGTCATCATCTGATACTGCTATAACATGAAATATATGGCAGAAGGTGGGTAAAACAGAGGAGGGGACATTGAACTCCTTGAGGGAGAATTGTATCACAAATTAATTAATGCATTTTTTTTTAATGAGCATCATCAGCATGGAAGCATGTCCTCTGGAATGGTGGCCGAAGCATGAAGGGGCGTACGAACGTTTAGCATATCTAGCACATAAATACCTTCCAATGCCGGTTACAAAAGTGCCATGCAAATGCTGGTTCTCACTTTCTGGTGTCATTGTAAATAAGAAGAGGGCAGCATTATCTCCTGTAAATGTAAACAAACTTGTTTGTCTTAGCGATTGGCTGAACAAGAACTAGGACTGAGTGGACGTGTAGGTCAGAGACCACCCCCCACGACCCCTAGAGCAGAGCTGCTAGACAAACCTTCAACAGTGGCCAGGGATGGAGAATTCCCCGCAACCCTCGGTAACTCCTCCCCGTGGCTAACAGCCCGGCCTGTTACAACCGTGCCCCCTCTTGCTGCAGCTTCCAGCCCCGCCCGGGTTCCCGCTTCGGCTGCAACGGCAGAGCCCCTGACACTGCCCAAGCCCGGCCCCTCTAGCCAGTCCCCGCGCCCGTCCCCTGTGTCTGGCCCTGGGACGATGCCTGGGCCCATTTAACCAGTGACTCGACCCCTCGGCTCCTTGCTGGCCACTCAGCCCAGATTCCCCTCACGGGGGCACCTCCCTGCTCAGATCATCCACAGCCCTGGGAAACCAGCCGGGGGCGGGCGAAGCCACTTGCCAGGCCCTGCTCCGGGCAGCTCTCCCCCTGCCCCGGTGCCACCCACCCTGCCCCGCTGCCCTCCCGGACGGAAGGAGGGGCAGGTGGAGGCGTGACCATGTTCCTCATGATTTATTAACAAACAAACCCAGCAACCAGCAAAGGGCGCTGACAGGGACAGTTAAAATGGCCGAGCGGCTGGTGGTGCCCAGGGGGAGGCCCAAGGCAGGGGCCAGGGCACCCTGAGGGGAGGGTGGGGACCAAAGTCCCCAGGCCCTGACCGTGGCATTGGGGGGGCAGGAGCACCGGGCCCCCCGGCACTCTCCCCATTAAAGCCGCAAGGCAGCCTTGCACCCCGGGCCAGGAGGGGCGGGCACCGCTGCCCCCTCAGCTCTGGGAGGGCCTGAGCGGCTTCTCGGCCAAGCTGAGGCGCCAGAAGAAGCCAGCGAGGGTGGAGACGCCCTTGGGGGCGGCCATGGGGGAGACGGGGCCCACCTCACCCTCCCGCCCTTTCTTACGGAAGAGGCTGGGGAAAGGGCGGGAGGGTGAGGTGTCGGGGGAGCAGCCCCCGGCCTTTGGCGAGGCCCCTGGGGATGGGAGCCGTTCAGGGAGCCAGGACATGAGGCCCCCTTTCCTGCCCACGGGGGTGGCAGGCGCTGGGCCATGGGAGTCCTGGGGCTCGGGGTGGGCTGGGAGGATGGCGAGTGTGTGGCGCCGGCTCAGGTGCCTCTGGCCGGCCCCCCTGGCCGAGGGCTCTGGCAGGGCAGCCCGGTCGGGGCACTCCCCGGCCCCCGAGTCCAAGCTGCCGCAGGGCCCAGTGCGGGGGCCCCGTGGGGTGCGGCTCCGCCTTTCATTCAGCGCACAGGCTTAGGGCATGCCCCACTTCAGCACGGCCAGGTGCTTCCCGGGCCAGGCGGGTGGCAGGCATAGATCTGAGATGTGCCCCTGGCACACTCTTGCCTCTTCCCTGCAGGAGCCTGGCACCAGCTGGTGATGCCCCCTGGAGCTGGCCCCTGCCTCCGGAACCTGACTGTTGGAAGATGCTCCCTGAGGCACTCGCTTGCTGCTCCTCTGGTGCTCCTGGCTCTGCTGCTGCTCTGTAGTGGTGACAAATTCCTTAGGGAGCATCTCATGGCAGTTGGGCTCTGTGGTCAGGGGCTGGCTTGCAGCGGGCATTGCCAGCGGGATCCGGGATCCTTCGGGGGAGAGGCAAGAGCACATCCAGGTCGCAGCTGGGAACTATGCAGCCAGCCCTGCCTGGGGCATGTCTGGCCATGCAAGGGGGCAAGGCTCGGGGAACAGGACAGGGAGAGCTGCCAGGCAGCCAGCCAGCCAGCACCCTGGCTCCCACAGCGCGGAGAGCCAGGCGCCTGGGCAGCTCCCACCAGCTTTTATCGCCGGCTCCTAGTAGGAGGCGACAGTTTTCAAATGTGGGGTGAGCCCTAAAACCTCTGTGCTTAATGGAAGGCAGAAATCTTGGGGGAGCACGTGTCATGCCCCCCCCTTCCCACATTGCCTCTAGAGGTTGCAAATATGATTGCTCGCCCCGGGTGCTAAAATATCTAGTTACAGCTCTGATCTTCTGAAGAATGATAAATTTTCCAGCCTTTCATCTGGTAACACAGGTTGGGCTAAGATGCTTAACTCTCAGTCAACCCCAACCTATGAGTTGAATACTAAGTTTCACTGAATTTGACAACAAAAGGAGGAGCATGTGAGCAACAGTAGGTTCTTCTTGGACTGCATATTCAGTTCCTGTTGTTCAGGGAGCGGTTGTTTGAACTTGTGGATAAATGATCTTGTTTCAGCAGTGTGCAACTGTGCTGTGCACAAGGCACAAAGAATTACCTGATGGTCTTCCGCCTCTTTGCTGTCCTCCAAAGATAGACTGCTTTCCGGTATACTGCTTGAGAAGCAGATAGACATGAGCTGTCATCAGATGGCTAAAAGACTAAGTGGGCATCTCATCTTATGCTTTCCACCAAACAGAAACTGGTTGGCTCTGTTAGCATTGCATAAACTCAGCACAATATAGGACTGGTAAGGTACTCAAGGAAATGAAATAAGCCAACATGTACCAATAAGAAGGAAGAACCTGTATTTTTATTTGCATTATAAGGCCTCTTTTTAATCATAGTGAAATACCTCTGAATGGCTATGGCTAACAAACTAAAAGTAGAAGCTCCTAGGGCAATGGACATATCATCTTCCCTAGGAAACCAAATTGTGTAGGACAGGCTCAAAATTCTCTTTGCAGACATAAAAATGTTTACTTTGTAAACTATTCCAGTTTACAGATGACAAGGAATTAGACTGCTGCTTTAAAAAAACAAACAAAAACCAGTACATATGGTTGAGATTTATTTTTCCATTGGGCTCTCAATACCATAAAGTTCTCCTGGGCTGTACCACTACGTATGAACAGAAATGCAATATTTGTTAAGTCTATATGCCCAGTTGGCTTTTCTCTTAAAATATATTTTCCTGTATAATTATAATGTAGCACTATCAGAGAATCAGCCTCTTCATTTCCTTGAGGGGTAAAATTAGGTGCCTCCATCTTTACTCATCAGGCCTGTTCAAACAGTTCATCCTCTGTCATACAACAGTTGCACGGTACTTTCTTAGCCAATAGTTTGGGGCCAGCACTTCACAAGTCCATTAGCCTCCCTCCCTAGGTAAGGAGACACCAATTTGTCAGGGCTGTTTTGAATTCTAATCCTGGCATCCAAAGGATAACAATGCCTCCAAGGTTGGTGTCATCCACAAATTTTATAAGCATACGCTCCACTCCAGCATACAAGTCATTAGTGAAAATGGTACCAGACCCAGGTATTGAATGGTACCAGACCCAGGACTGACCCCTGTGGGACCACACTAGATATGTCCTTTTAGTTTGACAGTGAACCATTGATAACTACTCTTTGAGTATGGTCTTTCAAGCTGTTGTGCACTAACATAGTAATTTTGTCTAGACCACATTTCCCTAGTGTGCTTATGAGAATGCCGTGGGACTATATCAAAAGCCTTACTAAATTCAAGCTATATTGTGTGCTTCTTCTGCACCCATTGACTAAGCCAGGGGTCAGCAACCTTTCAGAAGTGGTGTGCCGAGTCTTCATTTATTCACTCTAATTTAAGGTTCCATGTGCCAGTAATACATTTTAACGTTTTTAGAAGGTCTCTTTCTAGAAGTCTATAATCTAGAACTAAACTATTGTTGTATGTAAAGTAAATAAGGTTTTTAAAATGTTTAAGAAGCTTCATTTAAAATTAAATTAAAATACAGAGCCCCCCAGACCGGTGGCCAGGGCTTGGGCAGTGAGAGTGCCACTGAAAATCAGCTCGTGTGCCGCCTTAGGCACACGTGCCATAGGTTGCCTACCCCTGGACTAAGCAAAGAAAAGAAATTAGGTTGGTTTGGCATGACTTGTTCTTGACTAATCTATTTTGGCTATTACGTATAATCCCATTATCCTCTAGGTGCTTACAAATTGATTGTTTAATAATGTGTTCCAATATCTTTCCTGGTATCGAACTTAGGCTGACAGGTGTATAATTCCCTGGGTCATCTTTGTTCCGCTTTCTAAAGATAGGTGCTATGTTTGCTCTTCTCCAGTCCTCTGAGACCTCACCCAGTCTCCATGAGTTCTCAAAGATAATTGCTTATGGTTCCAAAATTGTTTCAGCAAGTTCCTTAACTACCCTCAGGTGCCTTTCATCAGGCCCTGCCAATTTGAATACATCTAATTTATCTAACTACTCTTTCACCTGTTTTTTCCTCTATTTTGGCCTGCATCCCTTCCTCTTTGTTGTTCATATTAATTAACTATCTGGAAGCCATTTACCTTTTTAGTGAAGACTGAAGCAAAATAGGCGTTGTAAACCTCAGCCTTATCAATGTCATCAGTTATTAGGTCTCCTTTCTGGCTGTTTAGAGGATCTACACTTTCCTTTGTCTTTCTCTGGATCTTAAAGCATTTAAAGAACCTCTTCTTATTGCCTTTCATGCATCTTGCTTGGCATAACTTGTCTGTGCTTTAGCCATTCTGATTTTGTCACTATCTGCCCGGCTGACCCCCTTGGTTACTTCCTCCACTTTCCAAAACAAAAAAATTGTCCCCAATACATTCCTAGAACTTACTGGACACTTTGTGTTTTGCAATGTTATTTTTCAAATAGAGATATGGGTAGTTAAAGTCCCCAGTTACTATCAGGTCTTGTATTTTTTTGGATATTTATGTTGGTTCTAAAAATGCCTCATTCACCTCCCCCTTCTGATTTAGTGGTCTATATTAGATCCCTATCATGACATCTCCCCAGGTTTTTTCCCCTTTTTTCTTCACTCACAAACTTTCAACTGGTCTTCATCTCACCTCCCTCTGGACCTCAGATCAAGAGCATAGATACTTGATGTATAATGGAAGACCGTCCTTTCTGAACAAGCTATACCCCTGGGCTTCTATACCAACATTGCCTTCATAAGAATTACCCCACCAAGTCTCTGTGATGCCAATTAAGTAATAATTTAGCTTATGTACTAATACTTCCAGTTCTTCCTGTTTATTCTCCATACTCCTGGAATTTGTGTGTAGTCATCTGAGATGTTGGGCAGATTCCTCCACTGATATCCATCTCGTGGCTCTTATGACCCTATTGCAATTTTCACACACACACATTTGAAGCTTTCTGTTAGGGTTGCCTTTTTTAAATACCTGTTTGTTGTAGGATTTTGTCACCTGCCCTCTTTGAACATAGTTTAAAGCCCTCTTCACTAGTTTGACTTAAGGATATTTATTTTGTATATTTTGAGTGTGATGTTGACAATTTGTGTTTTAATGGTCTGAAGCTCTAACTTTTTGGATCTCAATGTCTACTGTTATTTAATAATTATCTGATGTCTCCTCTTGTCTGACACCCCCCTACCCCCATAATTTCTCCAACTGGGAAATTTAAGTATATATATAAAATAGCCTAAGCACCATCATTTTGTATAACTCTGAAAATTTAAATAATTAAATATGCTTATAAGTAAACATTGATATTATCCACTGAACTTCTATGTAAAAATTTGGAATTCTGAAATGCCTACATAAGTATGACCTACATCCTTTGTTCCTAGATGTATGATCTAGTATTTGGCTTTATTAAAAACCCAGTGTTCAAATGATCCCACCATACCATTGATCATTCTGTAGAACTGACCGTTTCTCATTACTTACCACATTTTGTCTTGTCTGCTAACTTTATCAGGAATGATTTTTATATTTTCTCCCTGATTATGGGAAAAAATGGCTAATGGCTTTATGTGAAAGTATATTTCTGTCCTCCAGATCAGAGGTAGTGCCCCTATGGCCTGAAAATGAGGGTGAGAAACAGCTGCCCACTAGTATGAAATGTGGGGCAAAAAGGAGGTAAAAGTGAAACAATCATGGTTGCGTCGTCTGTGTATGTGATTGATTTTTAATGACTGTAGATGAAGATTTTTAGCTCCCCGCCCCCAACAAAGCCTAGATCTGGGGGCCTAAATTACTTGGTAATGGTCTTTTTAACACACATGCTGTTAACATCCATGGTGTTGCTATTACAGACCTGGGATTGACTTGTACCAGTAAGGGGTGAAAGGCTCTGTATCCTATTACCATGTAGCATCCCAATGGTAGATAGTCTGGGCCAAATTCTAATCTCTTTTGCACTGGAGTAATCCAGAGTAGCTCTACAAGAGATTAGAGTTTTGCATTTTAACTTTCCGCACCACCCATCCTTTCTAACTCTCTGACTTACTACACACTGCATGTGTTTTCTTCTGTGCATCTAGGTCCAATTTTCAAAGGGTCCACTAATGAGCACACAAGCCTACACGGACTGAAAATCAGGGTCTAGATGTATCAAATTGGATACGGTGACCCAAGAACCTCTGAATGCCAACTGGCAGAGAGCAAAGGGGTACATATAGTTTACAGGGATCCCTTGGATCTGGTACTTGTATTCTAGTTCACTAAAGAACCTCATCTAAGGTTATTACTGAAAGCTTGTTGTCACACTGGCAATACTTATCTTTTTGAAATGTATGTGTGGGTGTGTATATATGTGTGTGTGTATATATGTAATATAGCAATTTGTCAAAATTTGATTTTGAAGTGTGGGCACAGTAGTTCTGCAATGGTCTTACTGAACTGTAGAGAGAGTTAATACAACTTCCTTATTTTTATTTGATATACCCCTGCTTATACAGCTAGAAATTGTGTTGTCTATCTTAACCCTCCACCCTGACCCTCCCCCCCCTCCCCCCCCGCACACACACACATTGAGAGCTTACATTCAGCTGGTTATCCATCCTACATCCCTTCCAAAATTCCTGCATTGCAGGATACGGTCCATCCTATAAATGGGTTTGGAAGGATTAGGTTTTTATTGGTAAGTGTCAATTTCATCATACCCACAGAAACCGATGAAAAAATATTTACATCAATAAAAATTGAAATTTACGGATAGGTAAGTTAAGAAAAATGCTGCTTGAGAACTTAGTAAATCTTAGAAATATAGGACTGAAGGGACCTTGAGAGATCATCTAGTTCAGCCCCCTGTGCTGAGGCAGGACCAAGTATAACTAGGCCATCCCTGACAGCTGTTTGTACAACCTATTCTTAAAAACTTCTAATGACAGGGATTCCACAGTCTCCCATATAAGCCTATTCCAGGATGTAATTACCTTCATAGATGGAAAGATTTTCCTACTATCTTACCTGAATCTCCCTTGATGCAGATTAAGCACATGACTTTTTGTTCTACATTCAATGGAAATGGAGAGGGACTGATCACTGTCCTCCTTATAACAGCCTTAATATATTTGAAGACTGTTTTCAGGCCCCCCATAGTCTTCCTTTCTCAAGACCAAGCATGCCCAGTTTTTTAACCTTTCCTCATAGGTAAGATTTTCTAAAGATGTTATCATTTATGTTGCTCTCCTGTGGACTCTCTGCAATTGTTCCACATCTTTCTAGAAGTGTGGGATCTAGAACTGGGCACAGAATAGTCCAGCTGAGGCCTCACCAGTGTCTATTGTTAGCCAAACAGGGCTCGTTTCCCCCCGGAGCTTACCTAATTACACCAAGGAGGCACGGAGAGGCAAGAAGACGGGTACCAACATCTTTATTTGATCGATCAGCTGAGCGGGTGTGCCCTCATCGGCTAATGCCAGAGGAGAGAGACACCCTACATGGCCGGACTGGCCCTTTTTATAGTCAGTAACAAACAAATTAGCCTTCATTCCTTTGCGTCATTAGGTCGGCCCATAGATAATAGGACACATACGATACATATTTCATGTTCGGGGAAGGGAGTACACAAGAAACATTTGTTGCGGATACATGTATCATTGTGAAGGGAAAAACAAGATATAACTGTTGACCCCTTGCACTAACTACCTTGAAAATACATGGGAAAATAGCAGCATTATAATTGTAAGCCAAATGAGCCATTTAAGCTGATAGGGAATAGCTGACATGGTTATATACATGTCCTTAGTTCTATTGAGCTGTTTTCAGCATTTTCCTAACAGTATCACTAGCTTGCAGGAGGGACAGCAGAGCCTGCATGGGCTGAATGAGGAGTGCATGTGTTGCCTGTGGCTGGGAGAGTCAGGGGACTGACCCCTGGTAGGTACAGACAAGACTATTGCAAGCTAAGGGCAGGTTGTAGCGAGGTGCCTCACAGCTCTGGGTACCTCTGGGAGGTACATCAGAGGCCAAAAACAAACAAAATTAGTGGACATTTTAAAAAACATTGGCCTTAATCATCTTTTCAGGGCTGTACCCAGGGCATGTTTCCTGCACACACTAGGGCATCACCTTTACCCAGTTTCCAGGACTCAGGGTGTACTCTTCTGCAGGTTTGCAGGACCTTTTACCAGTGGAAGAGCCTTACACAGTAATATCCTTTAACCTCTATTAACAATCACCAAGCAGAATACACACACTAAGCTTACAATCCTATGCTCACCAATTCTGATCACGCAGGTGGACTTTCCCTGTTGGCCAGGCAAGGTCGGTATCATCTGGGTTCTGGTTGCTGCAGATCACATTTGTGCATAGGATTTTAGCAGCTCTGCTCTTGGGCTGTGTCTTGGAGGTGAGTTCTTCTTTTTCTTCCAGTTCTTTCCTCCTTTTTCTTCTTTTTCTTTTCCTTTCTTTCTCTGCTGGTCTCATTCTTGGACCTCAGTTTATACAGTGGAACTTGAGTCCTGCTTAGCTATACTTTAACCAATCATTTTACTAAAATATTACTTTTATCAGGGACTGATAAAGAATTATTTTGTAACAAATCCCTTTCACCTTGCTGTTGCCATACTGGCAGTAATTTAGAAAATAATTGTTGACCCATTCTTAATTTTGACAAGGATGCACTGATGAGCTTTCCCAATTCTTGTATTTCAGCTGTAACATAACTTAGTTTGTTTGCCAATACCTCTGTTAGTAGCATCCAGTATTCCAACTCCTAATCCAGTTCCACCCAAAACAGTTTCCAATATACCTGTGGGGTCCTTTTCCTTATGGATTGTTCAATATACCATACTTTAAACCATGCTGCCCATCACTTATGGAGAGTTTGTACATATGGGGTGCATTGAGGTACCACCTTGAACACATTTAAATCTGGTGAGGTATAGTGGATGATTTGTAACACATGGTCTGTGATCCTACCAACCTCCTCCATATTATCCCCATGCACCAATATATCATCAACATATGAAATTACTCTTTTGGTCTTCAGCTGTCAATTTTTCTGACATCTTAACCACATGGGAGTGACAAATTGCAGGTCCATTATGAAAACCCTGTGGGACCCTTGTTAAATCGGACTGTTGTCCCCTGTAAGTGAACCCAAATTTGTACCAACACTCAGGGTTTAAAGGAATGGTAAAGAAAGCATCTGTGAAGTCTATAACTGAGAACCACTGTGCTCCTGCTGCCAGTGCAGCAACTACTTCTTGGTACTTAGCCTCTACCAGAGCAGTGGGAGGGGTTACTACGTTTTAATGCTCTAAAATCCACAGTCATTCTCCAGGTCTTCCCATCCCTTTTCAGTACAGGCCAAACTGGGGCATTAGTAGTACTAGCCATTTGCGCTATAACACCCTGTTCTAAGAAACTTTCAATGGTAGATTTTATTCCTTCCTCTCCCTCCTGACGATACTTGTATTGATGCTGGGGGGGGGGGGGGGGGGGGGGGGGGGGGGGNCTCAGCAACAGTCTTTCCATGTTCTAATTTATTTTCACCCCATACCCCAGGAAACTTTTTTACCCATGGTTCCTCTTCTTCTGCTTGCCCTCCTTCCAGGGCCTTTATGGCTGCACACCTATGTATAGCATTAATAAAGCGGGTGGATGTTTCTGCTGGCTCTTCGCTATTTGCCCATAGGAACCCACTGACTAAATCCACAATGAGTCTCCCATTGTGAAGGTAAGGAATTCCCAATATTCCATCCTCCTTACCCACATTCCCAATTGGATCCTGCTTCTGAACACAATATTTTACCCATGAATCCCAATTTTCTATATGGGTCAGGATCGGTCTTGTGATTAATACTTTCACTGTATGTGATGTTAGTTCTGCTGAGTTGTCTGTTTCCACAGCGTCCTGGGGAAGCCACTGCTCTCCAAGCACACATACTGATGCTCCGGTGTCTATTAACATAGCGGGGCATGTTTGTTTTCCCAATCTCCCCATTATTGCCCCTAGAATGGGACTCTCCTATTTGTCATACTGTAGTTAGGCCACTACCTCAATGGGAGTCTGGGGAGGCGGGCACCCCTATCAGGGTGATGCCGATGGTTCGGACTCCATTATAGGAGTTACAGGAGCCCCGTCAGTCAATTCCTCTTGCCTCTCTAACTGGACAACCCTCTACAGTGACTCACCTGTGGGCTTCCCATCCCATTTCTCTTTTAGTTCTCCTGCCATCATGAGTTTCCTCCATGCCTCCATTCTCAATGTACCTTTTCCACTTTCAGCCATATATCCTCTCTTCTGCATCTGATACTCATATCCATTTCTTCCTTTTGCTCCTCTGCTGCCCATTGCACCTCCCCGTCCTCTTCTTGTAACGTGCCATAAAGCATCGGGCCCTTTTCCCCCGGGGGCCCGTTGTTGGCAAAAGTTACCGCCTGGGCAGGTTCCATTCTTCTGTCCTTGTTTCCTTTCCCTGCTCATCCCTGCGTGTCTCAAAAAACTACAACCACTCAAAAAATGTCCTGTTTTAACTCACGGTACCTCCTAGCTGGATCTATGGATCCTGAAATCACCTTCCTTTTTGAATTCAAACCGTCTAGCAATGCAGTCTTAGAAGCTAATGTATTAAAATCGGGGAAGGTGGGGTTCCCAAATACGGTTGGCAAACCCCAGCAGCCATGGCCAGTACCTCCTTTTTAATAAGATAAAATTCCAGGGGCTCACAGGGGCCCGCCCTGTTCTGCTACATAAAAAAACTTCCCCAATTGTCGGGCCGACGTCACTGCCTTAATTACTTCTCATCCTCTAGCAAGAACACCATTCGCACCTAACTGCTCTTCAGGGCCCAGTGTAAAGCATTAATACATGCTTGGGCTAAAACCTCAGTCTGCCAGCCTCCACCCGGATTGCAACAACACCTTCACCATCCAGTCCAGACCCACATCCCTATCTAGGGGTCCCAATAACTGAGCCGTTGTCCATACCTGCTCTTGGGTAAAATTGGAAATCTATGTAATACTTTGCCTTGTTTCTCTTTCTTGTTGTGCATTATTTGGGTCAGGTTCTGTTTTTGTTACCCCCCTAATGGTAACTGGAGCCACAGGATTGAATTGTTGCGCCTTTAATTTCAAATCCTGCAATTCCCTTTTTTACAGGGGCATAGGGCCCTTCAGGAAAACCATCGGTGGGGTATGACCATCCAAGAGCTCTCTGTTCGGGATTGATCCAAGTATCCCCCTTCCAAATATTGTCCCAGGTATCTGTATCCCTGGTGCCCACATTTACTCCTCCTCTTACTGCTGCTACTATGCCCTTCTGGATTCCTAACATGTTTTCTAGTTTCTCTGTTTGCTGCCTGTAGACTGTATTGTTGCTGTTTGTCTGGGCTGGATCCTTATTTTCATATAAAACTATTCTGGCAGCTGCCTGAGCATGCCCCAGCTTCATTTGCAATGTGGCTACTTCCCCCAATTAGGTTTTCTAGGTTCAGTTCTCACACTCTTTTTTCGCCTGTAAAGCTGTTGCATTCTGTAATGCTGAAGCTCCACTGGCACACAGAGATGCCTTATACTGAGCCAAATTATCCTTAACTATATCCAACACCAATTTGTAATCCTACAATTTCCTCTCCTGGGGTGCTACTAGGCTGGAGAGATTAGTGACAGCTTTCCATAATGCCCATGCAGCTGCTGCTTTTACAGTCTTTTTCTTTGGTTTTGGCTTCATATACTTACAGAATGCTTCACATCTCTTACAAGCAGACTCAAGGGAATCCCTCCCCTGGAAAGAATCTTGTCTCGTGGGCATGGACCTTGTCCTGCTACCCATTTAGCAAGGACGGCGAGTTCTTCAGCTAACCCCCACCCATCCTGGTCCCTTTTCTTTTGTTTTCTTTTCCACCTGTTGTTTCAGGGTGGACATTTTGCCAAGCAGGCAGTGACCCTTTTTGACAAAATGGCACCCGTATTCTGCTGCTATTATTTTGTTAGGCTAGATCAATTTGGTCTAAATGACCCTAGGTTGCCTGCATTCCCCACCAAATTTGTTACCCGCACACTCTAGGGCACCCACCCTCACACAGTTCCCAGGGCTCAGGGCGTACTCTTCTGTGGATTTGCAGGACCTTTTACCAGTGAAAGAGCCTTATACAGTAATATCCTTAAACTCTATTTATTAACAATCACCAAGGAGAATACACACACTAAGCTAACAATGCTATGCTCACCAATCCTGATCACGCAGGCAGACTTTCCCTGTTGGCCATGCAAGGTTGGTCTCATCTGGGTTCTAGTTGCTGCATGTCATGGTCATGCATAGGATTCTAGCAGCTCTGATCTTGGGCTGTGTCTTGGAGGCGAGTTCTCCTTCTCCTTCCTTTCCCAGCTGGTCTCTTTCTTGGACCTCAGTTTATATCATGAAACTTGAGTCCTGCTTAGCTATCCCTTAACCAATCATTTTACTAAAATATTACAATATAATTCTTTGACCAATCAGACCCCACCACTTTAGTTGATTTAAATCTTGCAACATGAGTTATGTCACAGACAGAAACAATCAAAGAACCAGACAGAGACCATACAGATAAGCAATAGAGAAGTGGGGACCATAAAGACAAAACAATAAAGTAGATTTCACAACCACAACTGTTGTCCTTGGCAGACAGAATGCTATCAAACAAAGTTTTCTTTAAACATCTTAAGATCTCATTCTTTATCTGGTGATGGTGGGTACTATTAGAACAGGATCGCCTTCTTAACAGCCCGATATTACATTGTTTTAATGTAATTTAGATGGAATGTGAGCATGTGACTTTCTGCTTCGTGGCTGCTGCTCTCCTTACAGACAGGGCAAGTGGAGTATCTGCTGGGGGTGGGGAAAAAAGGGGTGGCTCGTGGGGGAGCACCCTTCCCCCCCCCCCCCCCCCCCCCCCCCCCCCCCCCCCCCCCCCCCCCCCCCCCNAAGCACAGAGGTTTTAGGGCATGCCCCAGAGTTTGAAAACCAAAACCTCCTGCCAGGAGCTGGTGGATCTGAAGATGGTGGGAGCTGCCCGGCCCACTCGGGCCCCGACTCTCCGTGCTGTGGGAGCCGGGGCACTGTCTGTTTGTTAGAGGAATGGATGGCCTACCCCTCTAACAAAGGAGGAATATAGGCAGTACAGTATCTGGGCCATTGCAAAGGAGCCCAGAGCCCCCTTTGAAATCATGCCCTCTTCCACTTCAGTTGTGCCTTTTAATTTCCCCACAGGCCCTCTGCATTAGGGTGTTAGTCATTATCACACCTCTATTTTCAGTAATTTCTGAGGTCTCTCATCTACTGGCTTGTATTTAACGCTGTAAAGCATCTAGGGTTACCAAGTGAAATGTAAACTGTTATATAAAAGCAGAAAAAGTAATTCTCTAGGGTCCCTTGAATGTAATGATCAACAGATTTCTGCCTCCATTTAGCACAGAGGTTTTAGGGCATGCCCTAGAGTTTGAAAACCATCACCTCCTGCCAGGAGCCAACGGATCGGAAGCTGGTGGGAGCTGCCCAGGTCACTTGACTCTCTGTGCTGTGGGAGCCGGGGTGCTGGCTCGCTGCTGAACAGCCCTCTCTACCCTGCTTCCCGAGCTGGGCCAGCTCTGTATGGCTGGGCAGTCCTCAGACAGGGCTGGCAGCACAGCTCCCAGCTGTGACCCTGATGTGCTCGACTATCCCAAGAAGGAGTCCGGTGCCGGTTGACAACCCCCCCTGAATCCAGCTTCTGCCCACAAAGCCCAACAGTCATGAGATGCTCCCAGAGGCACCAGGGCAGCAGCGAGAGAGCCTGAGGGATCCGCAGGCAGGGACCAGCTCCAGGGGGGCGTTGCCAGCTGGCACCTGGCTTCTTCAGGGAAGAGACGAGCTTGTCGGGGCGCAGCTCAGAACTGTCGCCTGCCCTGGGAGCGTCTGACCGTGCAGAGGCGGCCTGGTTCAGGGAGCAGGGTAGGGAGGGCTGCCGGGCAGCCTGCCAGTACCCCAGCTCCCACAGCAGAGAGCCAGGGGCCCAAGCGGGCCGGGTAGCTCCCACCAGCTTCCAATCCCCTGGCTCCTGGCAGGAGGCAACAGTTTTCAAACCGTGGGGCATGTCCCCCTAGGTGAGGCGCATCCCACAATTTAAAAACCTCTGTGTTTGAATGTAAGGCAGAAATCTGGGAGGGGGCATGTGACCCCATGTGCCCTCTCTCCTCTTCCCCCCCTCACCTCCCCACTGCATGTTTGAGCCCTGGGCAGCTGCCCCGCTTTCCCTGTCCTGGTTACAGCCGTACAAAAGATGATTAAGGCCAAAGTTTTTGGAAATGTCCACTAATTTTGTTTTTGGCCTCGGTGATCCCTCCCAGAGTTGAGGCACCTTGCTACCATCTGCCCTGAGCATGTGATAGTCTTGTCTGTACCTACCCAGGGTCAGATCCCTGTCTCTCCCAGCCACAGGCAACACACACGCTCCCCTCTCAGCCCAGGCAGGCTCCGCTGTCCCTCTTGCAAGATAACGATAGGCACACTCCAACTCCCCAGGCCTCCAAGCATCCCCCTGCAGAGTTCAGCCCTTTAACCACTAGACCCTCACAGAATTACCAAAGGAACAGTCCACCACAGCCTTAGAGCACAGTGCCGCTTAACGCACAGCCCTTCCATCGCTTTCCAGAGAAGGCAAATAATAAATTAATTTAACAAAGAACAGAGCTGGAGATGATCGCAAACAGAAATATTGGTAGCAGGGAATTACATATAAAACACAATCATAGGACACATCCTAGAGACTAAACTTCACTTACAAGATGCTCTCGCATGTAATAATGTCCTGCCAACCCTCAAGTCCTTCTCGCAGTGTTCTCAACCAGGATGGCTGAGAATCTCCTTTCGTGAGACCAAGCCCTCTGGGCTTGTGTCCCCAGATAAAGGATGTCAGGGCCTCTGTCTACACCCCTTGATATATTAGATCAGCTATTTGTTCTTTACCTGTCAGCAGGGTTCTCGCCTCTTCTGTTCACCTTTTCCTGTTAATTTCTTCTCTTGAAGTCCCTGCAATCTCTTTATTAGCATTTGACTCAGCATGCAAATAGACTCTGAGGTGTTTTCCTGGGGTGCAACCTGAAATGTGGGACTGCAAAGCTCTCTGTCCCACTGACCTCGGGTATCCCTCTTATACTGTGATGCTGGGACAAGTTGCAAACCTTTGGCAGGTAGTGCACTTACAAAGACATCCACAGGCAGGGACATACCCAACTGAGCTACATGAATGCTTCTCCCAGCCACAACAATAGAGAGGCTCTCGACCAATTCCCCCAGCTCCCCAGCCTTGCACACCCAAACTCTACCATCTTGCCTGGGTCAGAAGCCTGACCAGTGTAGGTTCATGACCCAGTCTACCCCTCCCTCCATGTGGAGAGGACGCACACTAGCCTTTGTAACCTGAGCTGAGATTTCCTAAGACTTCACCAAAACACACTGTTTTAGGTAAAATATAAAACATGTATTAACTACAGAAAGAGAGATTTTAAGAGATTATAAGTAGTAAGCCTAGAGATCAAAGTTGGTTACCTAAGAAATAAAACAAATTTGCAGTCTTTGTTTGATACAAATCCTGTTGAGTTTATAGAACTGTGTCTCCTGCTGATAGATAGTACAAATAGGTCAAAGATCTTCAAAACACAGGCTGGAAGCTTCCTCCAGCTTGGGACCACCTCCCCAGTTCAAAGTCTTTGTCCTCCACATGTGTTTCCTGGTGTTGAGTTGTGGGGCGAGTGAGGGAAAGTGATGATGTCACTTCCCCTCTTTTATAGTTTCTTCCAGCTTTCTGGAAAGATCTTTTCTAGTGACATGGGGGTCCACCCCCATTGGTCAAGCATTTTCCATTGTCTGTGATCTCTCTGACAAGTCTGCATTGTATACAGTTCCTCAGATAGTAGTTGTGAGTGTGAATTCCCTTTACTGGAGCATCAGTGCATCTGTCTACTCCAAACTATTTCAGTAACACACACTGCAAAACTTCATAACTTTACATACACAGGTAGCACATACAAAACAACAGCATTTTAATGTTCAACAGATGAAGGCTTTTAAAATAATACCTCACAAGATATACTTTGTACAAAACATATCATAATTATATGTCAGTGGTGAATATGGGGGTTCCATGGTGCTGCTTTGAGGTACAGAGTGCCACAGATTCCCATTGGAAGACCCACAATGGTCAAATAAGGAGATGTGTTTCCAATCCCTTGTCTGTTGGAACCTGCCTAAAGGCACGCTACCTCTGGGTGAACTGCCTTTAATTACAAGACCCTAATAACATAATTTCTTTTATAGCCTCATGTAAGATTTCTACTGAAAGCCTGTGTCACACTGGTGATCATCATCTTTGTGAAATGTCTGTGTGGACAGTACATTCGCACATCTCCATACATATTGCCTACATGATTATGCTATTCTTCTGTACTCCTGAGCAATTTGTCCATGTTTCCACTTTTTATAGCATTTCTTTTTGATTTTCAGGGTGTTAAAAAGCTCCTGATGGGAGCATATTATCCTCTTACCATTCTTGCTATCTTTCTTTTGCATCAGGGTAGTTTGCTGTTGCACTCTTAATATTGTCTGTTAGAGAAACTGACAGTTCTGAACTTCTCTATCCTCCTCTATCCCTTAGATTTTCTTCCTATGGGACCTCATCTACCAGTTCTCTGAGCTTGTTGAAGTCTGCTCTTTTGAAATCCATTGTCCTTATTCTGCTGCTCTCATGCCTTTTCTTAGAATAATTAAATCTATCATTTCATGATTCCTTTTACCCAAATGACCTTAAACTTTCAGATTTGCAACCAATTCCTCCCTGTTGGAATCAAGCCTAAAATGGCTGTCCCCCTTCAGTACTTCCTTCACATTCTGAAACAAACAAGCAAAAATTGTCCACAATACATTAAAAGAACTCATTGGACACTTTGTGTTTTTCCATATTATTTTTCAAATAGATATCTGGATACTTAAAGTCCCCAGTTACTATCAGGTCTTATGTTTTTGGATATTTCTGTAGGTTCTAAAAAAGCCACATTCACCACCTTCTTCTGATTTAGTGATCCCTACCATGACATCGCCTGTTTTCCCTCCTTTTTTCTTCACCCACAGACTTTCAACTGGTCTTTGTCTCACCTCATTCTGGACCTCAGGTCAAGAGCATATATACTTGATGTGTAATGCAAGACACCCCCCCCCCCCGCCTTTTTCCCTGCCTGTGCTTTCTGATAAAGCTATACCCGTCTATATCAACATTCCAGTTATGAGATTTATCCCACCAAGTCTCTGTGATGCCAGTTAAGTCATAATTTAGCTTATGTACTAATACTTCCAGTTCTTCCTGTTTGTTCCCAATACTCCTTGCATTTGCTTATAGACATCTGAGATATTGAGCAAATTCTTCCACTGATTTCCATCTTGTTGCTCCTATGACTCTATTGGAATATACCATTCCACCACCCCTCCAAATCCAAACTAGCCCTCTGTTAGGGTTTCCTTTTTTTTTTAAACTGCTTGTAGCCTTTTTGTCACCTGCCCTCTTTAAACATAATTCAAAGCCCTCTTCACTTGTTTGGTTTAAGGATATTTACTTTGTATATTTTGAGTATGATGTTGACAATTTGTGTGTTAGTGGTCTGAAGCTTTAACTTTTTGGATCTCAATGTCTACTGTTATTAAATAATTGTGATGTCCCCTCTTGTCTGACACCCCCCATAATTTCTCCAACTGGAAAAATATAAATAGATAAAAATAAAATCACTTAAACACCATAATTTTGCACAATTCTGAAAATTTAAATCAATTAATATTGAAAAAATGCTTATAAGTAAACATTCATCTTATCCATTGAAATTCTATTTTAAAAAGTTTGAATTCTGCCATGCCTACATAAGTATGACCTACATCCTTTGTTCCTAGATGTATAATCTAGCATTTGGCTGTATTAAAAACTGTGTTCAAATGATCCCACTGTGACAGGCCCCCCTGTGGTGCAACCTGGAACTAGGATGCCAATGAGCCCTCTGTCTCACCAGCCTGGGCTCCTTCTCACACTGTGCTGCTGTGACAAGCTGCAGACTGCTCCTCGTCCTGCATTCACATAGGAAGGGACACACCCAGCTGCAGTTACATGAAAGCTTCTCCCCCAGATTCACAGCCTAGGACGCCAGAGCTGTACTCTCTTACCCTGGTCAAAAGTCTGACCAGTATGAATTTATTACCCTGTCCACCACTCCCTCAATGTGGAGAGGACAATGCATCAGCCCTTGCTCCTGAGCAGATTTCCCTTTAGCACTTGAAACAACACACTGTTTTAGGTAAAAATATGAAACAGATTTATTAACTACAGAAAGATAGATTTTAAGTGATAATAAGTAATAGTGTACAGATCAAAGAAGATTACCTAAGAAATAAACAAAATCACAATCTAAGTTCTCTAAACTGGATAGGATTTTAATCAAGCAGTGTCTCACTCTGTTAGATAGTACAAACAGTCCACTAAGCTTCCATACAAAGGCAGGCTTACTTCTTTCCTTCCTGGGACCCCCCTTTCCCAGTTCAGTCTTTGTTCCTAAGGTGTTTCCAGGTGTTGTGTTGTAGGGGGAGTGAGGCCAAGTGATGATGTCACTTCCCTCTTTTATATCTTCTTCCAACTCGCTGGAAAGATCTTTTGCTGTGACATGAGTCAAACAGTCTCTGTTAGGTAGAGAGGTTTCCATTGTATACAGTTCCTGAGATAATCCTTGTGAGGGTTTGTATTTTCCTCAATAGGCCATTAACGTAGTTTGGCCTTTTTATTGTTGTACCTGAAAGGCTGCTTGTGGGTGTTCCCAATCTCACAACATGTTTCAGTGGCACATAGATAGCAAAACTTCATATACAATGATTGCACGTACAACTTAACAGGATATTAATGTTCAAAAGATTAAGACTTTTAAAATGACACCTCACGAGGCATACTTTGTACGAAACATCATAATCCTATCACCATGGTAAATATGGGGTACAGAGTGTCACACTCACCTGTACCAGAGATCACTCTGTAGAACTGACCATTCCTCATTATCACCACTTTTTGTCATGTCTCCCAACTTTATCAACAATGATTTTTATATTTTCTCCCAGATCACTGGGAAAAAAAAAAAAAAAAAAGCCTAATGGCTTTATGTGAAGGTGTATTTCTCTCCTCCATGTCAGTGGTATGTGCCCCTATGGTCTGAAAATGTGGGTGAGAAACTGCTGCCCACTAGTATGAAACATAGGGCAAAAAGGAGTGAAAAGGGAAACAATCATGGTTGTGTTTGATCTTTATCGACTATGGATGAATATTTTTAGCTGTTTTTTTCTAAACAGCCTAGATCTGGGGACCTAAATGACTTGGCAGCGGTTTTTTTAACATATGCTGTTAACATCCATGATTTTACTGTTACAGACCTGGGATCATAGGAGCCGACTCCATGTATGCTCTGGGACTGGAGCACCCAGGGGCCCACTGGCAGCCCCCTTATCAGCTCCCCCACCCAGCGCCTCCCGCTCGCTGGCAGGCCCCGTAGATCAGTGCCTCCTCCTCCCTCCCCACGCCTCCCACCTGCTGCAAACAGCTGTTTCGTGGCATACAGGAGGCGAGGAAGGAGGAGCAAGGACACGGTGCGCTTAGGGGAGGGGGTGGAGCGGGAAGAGGCGGGACAGGGGTGGGGCCTGGGACAGTGCCGGGGGCTGTTGGGCACCCCTGGCACTTTGAAAATTTGGCACCTGTGCCTGGGATTGACTTGTACCAGTAAGGGTGAAAGGCTCTGTATCCCATTACCATGTAGCAACCCAGTGGTAGGTAGTTTGGGCTAAATTCTGATCTTTTACACTGGAGTAATCCACAGTAGCTCTACAATAGCGTAGAATTTTGCATTTTAACTCTCTGCACCCCACAACCTTACTCTAACTCTCTGACTTACTACAAGAGGCACACAGGTTACTGTTTTGCCTGCAGGCTGAGGAATTGGGTGAAGTCTGCTTCAGCAACATGTGAAAGGAATATTATGCGCTAACAAGTAGAGAGAAAACATTTCCTTTCCTGCCATTTGTGCCTGGAGCCCAAAGTGGAGATATGGGAGCTGAGTTTTTCCTGACTCGTAAAAAACAAACCCTTTAACTTATGACTAATTGACACATTGGACCATGAAACAAGCTCATAAATTAGTCCAATTAAAAGATTGTAGTGCACATATCTTAAAGAGCCCTGGCCTGTAGTGACTAATTTATAGGTTGGTACTTTACAGACAGGACATGATTCCTCCTTCGTTGTCTTCCATTTTTACAACAAAGACCAGCAGACTCTAGTTACTCTCCTCTCCCTCTGCCTCCAGGGGAGGTTAGTCTGGAGTGTGAATATCTGTCTGGATTCTGCACTATGGAAGCCTAACTGAGGCCTTGGGCACTCTGAACAAAAAGATTTTCCATAGCTGATATGGCCTTGTATGGTATACCCAGGGTACCGTGTTTATTGCACCTGGTCTTTATTGATCAGTGAAGTCAAAAATAAAAATTCTTTGCTACAGCTTTCCTGCCATAAACAATACAGTGATCAGATTCCCAGAGAGAAGGTTTATATTCTCCATACACAGTCACCTGCATCAATTTTATGACAGCAGTCTAGTAAATAGATATCTATCCGACACAGCTCTGTTTCCATGATACTAGCCAACAGCAGGCTGGGTTCTGATTGAGATAATAAAGTAGCCCTTTTGCACTGAGCATCTTGCTGCTCACATTGATTCCTAAAGAATTTTTCAGTTGCTACTTGTTGCTCTGTGTAGATCCAGAAGCTGATGCTGAAAGTTTGATTATTCACATCAAAGCATCTCGATTTGAGGAGGAGACAGAAAATTATTTCTCTTTTGAAACAATTCTGGGGCCTGATCCTGTGAGTGCTGTGCAACTTTCAGGTCCCATTGAAATCAACGGAAATTGAGAGGTCATTTGCGGGAGGGGAAGCGGAAAGTAATAAGAACCTGAAATGTTCATTGCTGTAGGCAAATGATATCGGATAAATAGATTGTGCTATTAAAAAAATAGACTGTCATTGATGTTTTATTTTGAATCATGCCAGTACAGCTTAAGAGGAGCCTATGCTCATGAACAGAAATCAAAGATATGGATTTCAAACCAGTTTTCTCCACCAGAGAATTGTGACCAGAGCTTAGAATCTGAGACACAAGTAGTGTCTTATAGCAGCCACTGGTTTCCTGTATGCGGGGCACAATTCCAAAAAGCTTTCCTCACATTACTAGTGCTAATGAAGTCGATGAGACTAATTGTGTGAATAAGCACTGTTTGCATGAGTAAGGATTTGTAGAATTGGGCCCAAACAGTACAGCAAAGCCAAAATAGCATCAGAGAATAGTTTAAAACACACAAATTATAACTGCATATATTAGGCAGCTAACAAGTTTCCCCATTGTTCTAAAAAACATTCCCTATTGTCCTACTTTTAGCAACAAAATAAAATAAAACAAGACAACCACACACATCCCTGGAAACAACACCCCCCTCCATCCCCGAAAACCAACTAGCTAAAAAAACCTGATTGAAAAACTCTAGAAAGGAGGAGACTATTCTACAGAAAATATTTACTGGCTGCCAGAAATTTTCAACTTTGCCAGCCAAGTGAATTATGAAGACACATCTATATATTTGTTCAACAGCCTGTGGGCTGAAAATGAGCATAAAATTATTGGGGAAAGTATATCTTTGTTGGGAAAAAAAATCCCCTTAGAGCATATAGAATTCAATTTTGAACTTTATTAGAAAACAGAAATTGCTATTAAAAAGAGAGAAAGAGAGACCTATATCTTTCAGCTGTACCTTGGCAGATCAGTGTGTGTCTACTAAATATGGTAAACTTTTTAATTTGTATCTCTGTCCATCGCTCTTCATGTATTTTTTTTTTCTCTCTCATCTGCTTGTCTCCATTAACACAGGCTAAATAACCATTTATTTACTGAACATAACATCTGCATACTAACTGAGATTAGCATTATGTGATGGATCTTTGAAACTTCAGGCTTCAAGCAGCTTATCAACACGAGCATAACTAGGAGATATTGAACAGTCTATTCATTTATAATATCTGTCCATCTTAAGTACTTCTAGAGCATCCATTGCCCTAGTATCTATACTGCTATGTTATGTTTCAACTACCACCTCTGTGATGATTCTCTCTATACACCTGACTTCTCCCGTGTCTTTCCTTGCATCTCCAGCTCACTCTGCTATCCTGTCCTAGACAGTCTCACACTATTTCAAACCCAGTGGGCTAAACCTATTCCTGTTGTAACTCCTTTGGCTTCGTGGATGGATTTGGCACAGAATGTCAACATTTGAACTTTGCATCTTACCTTATAATCCCTCTCCATTCCTCCCCTTGTCTGTCACTTCATTATCCTCCCAGTCACCTAGGCTTACAATGCTTGCTGTTATTTTTTACTCCTCCACCTTCATAACTAGGATCTTACTAAATGCCATTGCATCTTCCTCTTTAATGTCACCAAAATCTACCCTTTCCTCCCCATCATCACTGCTATAAAATCCTTGTCCACTTCTTGGCAGTCTCTCACCTTGGCTGTGATAACCTCTCTGGCCTCCTTGCTTCTTTCCTTGTCTCATTTCAGTCTATTCAAAACTTACTACGCCCACTTCTGATGCTGCAAGCATTTCACTCCTCTCCTCAAATTCTTTCATTGCCTTTCTGCTTTTTAACACATCCAGCTCCTCCAATTCAAGGCCCCATATGACCTGGCCCCATCCTAATTCTCTGCTTTCATTTCATCCAACCCTGTCTCAAGATGCCCCTTCATTTCGTTTCCCCGTGCTTGCCCTCATGTCTTCTTTCATGCCACTCCTTATACTTAGAACAACTCCTTATCTCTTGCCTGTTATGTTTTCCCTCTCCATCTCCAAAGCCATCCTTAAAGCCAACTTCTTCTGTAGTCTCTGATCTCACTCATGTCTCCAAACACAGAGCCAGAAGTGCCCAAATGAGCAGCAACTGTGCCAGGTGTGTAACAAATCTATGGCTCCATTAGAGGGGATTCAACCTGGAGGGACAGGGCAACTTAAAAATCCAGCCAGGATTCCATAAGTGTCTTCCTAGTGAAAGTTCTCACAGAGTAGTTGCACTGAATAAACATGTTACCTGGCTGGCCTGGCCCTAATTGCTCTGGCTAGCCCAACTCACTTTGTAGGGGTCTTGCTAGCTCAGAGCTCCAAGCCCCTTAGAGGAGTAAGACATACAGGTAGCCTATAGGACTCTACAAGTGGAGTTGGGTTCAGTCAGAAGAATCTAGTTCGTAGTGTGTGTGCATGCATGTGCGTGCACACACTTGTCTTTTTTTTCTGTTTAATATTATTGTGGCAGAGCAAGCTACCTATAAGGTTGAATTGCAACTTCCATTTCTAACCCCCACATCTCGCCAACAATTTTTCAAACTTTGTTAAATGAATACCTATTTGGAGTGCAATTTTCCATCTTTATTCTCTGCTCAAATATTGTACATTTCAGCCAGACTGGTTTAGCATTATTTGAGTATGAAAATATAATAAACTTCCGTAACGTTTTCTCCTATTGGCCATGTGTGACAGTTACAGTCATAAACTGCATAGACTGTAGCTCAGTGATACTACTTATCAGTATGTATTACATTTTTCAGTTAGGCCTGCAGCATATTTTGCCGTGTGGCAGGCCTCTGAGTGGAGATAAAGCCATATCACATGCTGGCTTGTCTGCTACGACATGGACTGTGGAATGCCTCAGTATGCAAACCAGAATGTGAAATGCCTTTGATTTTACTGAGAGGTACCCTACATGTCACAAAATGCTGATGTACCTTCTCACGTTTTTGTAAGCAATTTCCTTTTCCTGGCATTCTGAGAGATGGGGCCAGATCCTCAGCTGGTGTAGCCAACAAAGATTGATTGAAGTAAGAGTAGCTACACTGATTTACACTGAGGATTTAGCCCATACCATTAAGGTACAATTTAAGTACAATGAACATGCAGTGTAGTTTATTTTGGGGCGGGGGAGATATTTTTGTAATGTGATGTCATTTTTTTACAAAAATCCATATGTTGTTTCCACCCTCATTCTTATAAAGCTTACAAAATGTGAGGGAGAAATTCAATCAACGTTGAGCCTGATTCATCTCTCACTTGTACCAGTTTTAACTCGGTGTGTATATATAAGCAAAGTTTTGGTGAACCAGGGGCTTCTCCATAGCAGAATTCTGGTTACTCTAATTGAAGTCACCAGGGAGTGTACCCTGCAGTGGGCAAATAGTTTAGAAGTTTAAGTTCTTCAGTCACAATGAGAGGAACCTCAGCAAGACAGTAAAACTGAGGACAATGGAGAGTCCCCTTCCTCAGCCATTTTTGTGAACGATGCATGTGTAGTTTGGAGTGGATCCCATAGAGGGTAAAGCACAGAATCTCTCTTTATCAAGGGTTCTCCAGCTTCTTCACAGTGTGAGGCAGGGATAGCATCTTGTGGGCTGTTCTCCCCTTTCCACTGGCTATTATGCTGACTGCAGCATAACATTTCTGAGGCAACTATAACATTTCCTTATACGAAAAAGTAATATCAGGAAAGTGATTTATTTTGAAGCAGCCACAAACAAGGACCCCGATTCTCCCATGCCTTGTCTCTTGTCTGGTCACCTACGCCCATGCAAAGCCAAAGTAAAATCCTCTTCATGGGCCAGCAGTTTGAGAATGAATGTCTATGCCTTTAAAAAGGTGGGGGAGGGGTTATTTTAGATCCAGTGATATTGTACATACCATGTGGTATTAGAGTTGCTATGGTAACTACTCCTTTTCTCCTTGAATAGCAAAATCAATAATTGCCTAAAGCCTGCACTGTGTGTTTAGTGTTGGATTTTAGACTGCTCTAGAGATGTCTCCTTCCTGTGTATTTGAGAGGAAAAGAAAAGCACAAGGGAAAAGGGCAATGAATTGTGGGATCTTTCTAAAAAACAACAAGTAGTTGTCATCGTCGTCATCATCATGTTCCCATTACGCCTCTGGTGTTTAGGGCAGCAACGAAGCTCCTCCACTCCTGTCTGTTTCTGGCAGGTCTTTCAATGGTTTTCCCAGCTGTGCCCCAGGTTTTTCAACTCGGCTTCCACAGCTCTTCACCGTGTTGTTTTTGGGCAGCCTCATTTTCGCTTACCTTCAGGTGTCCATCTTATTGCTGCTCTGGTGATGGAATCAGTTTCCATCCGAAGCACATGGCCAATCCATCTCCAACGCCTCCTGGTGATGATGGTGCTCATATCCTCTTGGCTGCACTGTATCACTAGATCTTGGTTTGAGGTTGTTCTGGGCCAAAAGATATGGAGGATCTGAGGCATACTTTATTTTCTCTAGTATAGTACCTGTCATCTTCCCCTCTCCTCCCCGTCCCCCCCGTGATGCCTAAATCTCACAGTCAGATTTGAATAGCTGGAGCCTTTATTCTGCCACATTAAGGGCCTGATGCTGAAAAGTTTCCAGCATGTGAAGTAAATCACATCTTCTCAGGAATAGCTCCACTGAAATGTATAATACAACTACTCACATGAATAAGGGTTGTTGGCATTAGTAAGGCATTGCAATTTCTGACCCAGAACTGGGACTTCTCTGTTGTAGAGAGTTGGAGAGAGTGCAGGAGGTTTGCATTGTTGAATGTTTGGTACCTGTATTTATTGGCAGCCAAAACCATCTCTTCATTCTGGATCATCTGCCTCTGGAAGGAGGTTATTCAGGAAATGATGAGCCCTATTCTTTGCTGTTATAAATTCCTTGACGCCTACTAAGCTCCTTGGATTTGGTTCACCCTTGATTGGGGAAAAAATGTAAACGGTGTCACCCACTCCTGATGCCATAATAAGATGTTATTCAGGGCATGGCTACACTAGAGAGTTTACAGCTGCACTGTAAACTCTCCAAGGGACCCGCTCTAATCCAACAGGAGAAAGCTCTCCCATCAGTTTAACTACTTCAGCCCCCATGAACGGCAGAAGCTATGTCGGCAGGAGAAGCTCTCCTGCCAACATAGTGCTGTCCACACCAGCTGTGACGCTACATCCCATATTCTTCATAGCGATATTGTTATGATATGAATATGACATAACTAAGATGCAAGATAAGGCATGTGAGATCATTGGAAATAGTTATGATTTGCTGAATATGATTATCCTATTTGTATGCATGTATCTAAAGTTAAGAATATTGACTATACATCTGTACCACAAAAGTATTTGCACCTGGGGAATGCCCACCAGACAAAATGCAATCAATCTGGCTGGGTAGCCGGAAACAAGTCAATAGACCATTAGGGAGAACAATAGCTCTTTGAAGATGCTAATCTCCCACCTTCCTGGATGCTGCAAACGGCCTTTGACTCATGGCTGCTTTGACACTGCAGGGTCATGTGATCATGCCACCTGGTACTGGACTCCATGATAGAATACCAGTATTTTTCCACTGAGAATGGGAGGAACCACCCTGGGGAAAAAAAGGATTCCCGCCATATGTAAAACTTATTTAAGGCAGGGGAGTGACATAATGAGGGGTCATTCTTCACTGAATCCCCACCCAGGATGACTACTGGAAACATCTAGGAAACAAAGACTGAGCAGGAGAGAAGAGCTGAGCCCAGACTGGGAAGGTGTCTGGCCTGTGAAAGAAATACCTAGAGTTTTAAGCTGCAAGCAAGAGCAGCTTGCCTTCAAGAACCTCTGCAATCTGCCTAAAGCAACATTTAGGGTGAGAAATTGTAACCAGTTTCTTTAGTATATTAAGCATAGCTTGCGTGTTTGTTTCATTTGCTAGGTAATCTGCTTTGATCGGTTTGCTATCCCTAACATTCACTTAAAATCTATCTTTTGTAGTTAATAAATTTGTTTTTGTTTTCTTTAAAACCAGTTTGTGGAATTCATAATGCGGGGGGGGGGAGAAGGGGAGAAGCTGTGCATATCTTCCTCCACATTGAGGGAGGGAGCGAATTCAATGAGCTTACGTTGTAGTTTTCTGTTTAGTGCAAGATGATGCAATTTTGGGTTTGCACTCCAGAGGGGGTGTGCACTTGTGTGCTGGGCAATTCCTTAGCTGAAGCCGTCCCATGCAGCGCTGATTTCAGTGTCTGTGTCCTTTTGCAGCTGGGTGTGGCCCTACCTGTGTGTGCTGGAGGACCTGGCTCAGCAGGCCAATGTAAGGGAGCCCAGGCTGGTGGAGTAGGCGGGCTCAGTGGTACCCCAGTTCATTGGGTGGCACCCCAGAGGGGAGGGCAACCCATCACACCGGCACTTATGTCAGTGTCACTTATGTTGCTCAGGGGGATGATCTATTCGCACCCCTGAGCGAAAGAAGTTTTGCTAACAAAAGCTGCAGTGTAGAGACAGCCTCAGAGTAGATCATGTAAATTTTCCTCTCATCCCTTTCCTTTTTACATGCTTTAGCCAGCAGTGAAATAGTTAACAATGTTAACGTTTTAAGTGATTTTCATTGAGCATCTGACTTAATGCTACACTGAGATGGCCAGGAGCAATCACACGGCTTAGAGCTGTTGTTTCAGGTGGTCTGCAAACCCAGGCATTGTGTCAATTGGATTCCTGGTTATAGGTTAGTTTTTGCTGTTTTTTCCCTTGTATCTTTCCATTTGGAGCTTTTTTTGAGCAGATACTCATCTGAAAGAGCTCTGCTGCATTTCTGTATCTATTTTGTTTGGTGTAGTGCACATGTAATCTTAACATATCGGTTCCTTCAACACTTCCTGCTGCAAGTGACTCTCGTACTTTAGCACATTCTGTACCAGGCACATTGAAACGGAATATTAGTTTTAATTAAGTAGTCTTGAATTTAATGTGGTAGAACAGAAATGAGGTGGCTTGATTTATTTTTAAACAGTTGCATGTTTAGTAAATTGATGTATTCAGAAAGCTAGTTTAATGACTACAGGGGATGGCTCATGAATGTTCCTTCCATTGGCTAGTTTCTATAGTGCTAATCTTTTGACATCTAAAAATCCAAGGGATGATCTTCATCTTGGCAGGTGACAAAATACAGGACTAGCCTGCAAAAAAACCCAAGAAAAATCCTAGGAGGGAACAGTGTTTTTTCAGGTTTTCAATTTTTTAGACTATGGAATTACACGCAGGGATTATCTTGTGAAAATTATATTTTTAGGAAGCCTAAACAGGGTGTTTCACAGGGGGGGGGGGGGGGGCNTTAGTTTGAACTTGGACCAAATGGACACGTTGCGCTCCAGCTGTGCAGGCTTCATGTATACTGCTGGAGGGTCAGATGTAGATATCAGAAGCGTGTAAAGTAAAGTGGCAGGAACTGCTTTATCATATCTTCTTCTGTTGGTTGTTTTCATCCTTAACATCTAAGCACTTGATTTGCCCACCCACTGAATGCCTCACTGGTGCAAGCTGCATCCATGTACAACCTGCATACCTCCTTTTCTGGTCAATCTATTACTGACACCCAATTCCTACTACGCTCTCTTTCAGTCCTGTGTGTAATGGCCATTTACCTCATCAGTGAATTTAATTTATTGTGTGGTGTTCTATTTCTTTTGTATATACAAAGGTAGGGCCTGCTTCTGTTGAAATTAATGGGAGTTTGTCCGTTGTTAACCTCCATGAGAACAGGAGTACGCCCACGATGAAAATCAAGAAAATATAGATTCTGAAACTGGCCTGCACTGAGAATATAATAAAAAAATATTTAGTGTGATATCAAAACACACTGATCTCCATTTATTCTAAAGTACTGGGGGAAATTCACTATATCCAGCAAAGCTCTTAAGCAGGTGCTTAACTTTAAGCAATGGGACTACTCACCTGCTTAAATACTTTATTGGATTGGGCCCTGGTAATGAGAAGAAACTAAGTCTTAATTCTCCTCTTACTAAGATTATTTGAACACTGATGTAAGTCCATAGGGACCAGGACTTCAGATGGCCTAAATAAGCAAAATTCTATTGAAGTCCAAAAACAAAGCTGATTTTACACCATATGAGGACCTGAATTGTTAAGGACATAACCTCTGTTTTATGCTGGTATAAGTGAGAGGACAATCAAGACCTTTCATTTGACAGAAACCTTAGGACTTGGCTATTTCAGGCTGTTGAATAGAAACAGAGCCCTTTTGACAGCAGTCCTATTGGATTTATTCCGGTAGATACCTCTGAAACCATTTGCTGCAGAAAGTTGAGTATTTCCCTAATTAAGTGCCCAGTCCTGGTCCTACTGAATTAAATTCCTAAAGACTTAAATGAGATCCAGCTCAGACTCAAACCTTTTACGCAGTGCGACATTGACTGAATGGAGGTCTTCCTGTACTCCTTTTTGAAAAGAAACATGAACCATGCTTTGGGCTGCATATTTCTAAGACAAATTCTTCTTGAGTTTCCTTAATGATATTTCCTGTTAGTCTAACTGCTCTTTCTATGTGCTACCATTTGACACATCTCTCTTCCTTCTTTCCTTCCAGCTTCCAAAGACAAATTTTGATCTCATTAAATTTCCAAATGCCCACCAGTCCCAGTCATGAACATCAGCTGTGTGAGACCATTATCTACCTTTAATATCTTCGGTGAGCTGAGCATGAAAAATAAACAAGCAATAATATTTGCAGTACATAGGGCACAAAGGTAGTGATGGATGGTAGCCATCTTATTAATTTCACAAAACTATGGCCCAGATTGTGTCCCCGAGCTCTGTAGATGGAGCGAACTTGCTAAGCACAAATCTCACCCCTTTCGCACAAATGGAGGACTGGCACATTCCCATCCTTTTTGGCTCCTGCAGCGGCTTTTCTATTCTCTCTCTTGCTGTGGGAAGGGGCAGGGTGGGAGGGGCGCTCTGGGTGTACACTGTCTCCCCTCTATCTTTGCGGAGACTCCCCAGGAAAGATAATTCAGCCTGGGACTTTATCCTTTCACCCAGGGAGGCCCAGTGACAGCCTGGCCAGGGGGAGTCCCTGTTACTTCAGCCCCTCTCTGTGCTGGCATGTAGGGTTGGTATAGAGACCCTGAGCTAAGGTGCACAGAGAAGAAGGCATGTCTATCTATATCTAAATAGGATTAAGATTCTGGGATCAGTTTCCTCAGTATATTCACTCCAGTGATTCATAGGCCAGACGGGACCATTATGTCGGACCTCCTGTGTAACACAGGCTGTGATTGACAGCAGGCATATAGAAAATGACAAAGCTAATAACCTGATTGTGCCTTGGAAACCCACAGATGGAGGGGAGCTCTGTATGCAGATCTCTTCTTCTGCGTGGAAAGGGCACATAACCAGTGGTGAGCTGGAGCCGGTTCACGCGAACCGGTTGTTAAATTTTGAAGCAGTTTTAGAACCGGTTGCTAACCTGCTTCCCTGCGAGGGCGCGCTGTGGCTTTGATGGGCTCTGGCTGGGAAGTGATGTAATTCCTCCTCTGGCCGCCGGGGGCGCTGCGCTGCGGGAGCCATGTGGGCCGCTGCCTGGCCCTGGGCATGGGCCCTGTTGCTGCTGCTGCTCCCCCGACCTCTGGCCCTGGGGCTCCCGCTGCTGCCTGGTGGGTCCCCGGCTGCTCTGCTGGGCCTGGGTTGCGTCCTGCTGCTTGGGCTGCTCCGAACTGCTCTCCCCGTGAGTACCCTCCACCCTGCCTGCAGCCAGCCCCTGTCTCCAGCCAGCCCTGCACCCCCTGTCTCCAGCCAGCCCCTGCTGCACCCCCTGTCTCCAGCCAGCCCCTGCTGCACCCCCTGCCCTGCCTGCAGCCAGCCCCTGCTGCACCCCCGGCCCTTAACCAGCTCCTGCCGCACCCCCTGCCCTGTCTCCAGCCAACCCCTGCCGCACCCCCCTGCGGCCCTGCCCGAAGCCAGCCAGCCCCACACACCCCTGTCTCCAGCCAGCTCCTCACCCCCTGCCCTGCCCGCAGCCAGCCCCACACCCCCTGCCTCCAGCTAGCCCTGCCCCACGCCCCTGTCTGCAGCCGGCCCCACGTCCACTGGTGCCCTGCAGTTCCTAGGGCAGTAACCCTTCACACCTGCTTCAATGAGGGGGGCAGGGAGCAGCTGGGACCCACACATGTGCACGCCCTAGGGTGACCAGACAGCAAGTGTGAAAAATCGAGACAGGGGTGGGGGGGTAATAGGAGCCTATATAAGAAAAAGACCCAGAAATCGGGACTGTCCCTATAAAATCGGGACATCTGGTCACCCTAGCACACCCCCAGGGAATGGCGGGGACCCACACATGTGAAACGGAGCTCATTTCTAGTTCAGGCCCATCTTTTTAAAAAAGAACTTTAGATAGGGTTAACATACATCTGTATTTTCCCAGACATGTCAGGCTTTTTGGTTCTTAATATGGACTTAACAATAAAAAATAAGTATGACTCCCAATGACTCAATGCATTGCCACTTCTTATGGAGAAAGGTACAAAAAATACATACTGTGGCCAGGGCCGGCTCCAGGCACCAGCGGAGCAAGCAGGTGCTTGGGGCGGCCAACGGAAAGGGGCGGCATGTCCGGCTCTTCGGCGGCAATTCGGCGGTGGGTCCCTCAGTCCCTCTCGGAGGGAAGGACCTGCCACCGAATTGCCGCCGAAGAATGAAGCGGCATGGTAGAGCTGCCGCCAAAGTCCCGCCGATCGCGGCTTTTTTATTTTTTATTTTTTCTGCCGCTTGGGGTAGCAGAAACGCTGGAACCGGCCCTGACTGTGGCACATCCCTTAAATCAGAACTTTTTATAGGGAACCAGTTGTTAAGATTTTTGGCAGCTCATCACTGCACATAACCACCTCAGGATGCACAGGGCAAGGTTGAGGGGATAAACATTCCCCCCTTATCCTTTTGCAAGTCAATGGGTGTGGATGCCTACCTTTCCTTTGTGCCTTTGAAAATGTCTTCCAGTGTAACTTTGAATTTCCAGGCTTTAAGGTGTTGTGTTTTAACTACACTGTTCTATTAAGGGCATCTTTCTCTTCACAGCTCATTGATACATACAAACTTAGCTCCGGCTTCCCAAAGGATTCCCTTAGGAAATCCTCCGGCGTGTTAGCATCTTGTTGTAGCAGGGTTCGCTGTCAGTCCCTCAGCAGGAAGGAGTGCTTTGGAGAATGTATCTGTCATCAAATTGCTGTTACAGAAGCTGACAAGTTTACTGGGAAACAAACAAACAAACAAATCCTCTGACACAAAAGGCATAAAGCTGACATGAAGCAAGCCTGGGAGTAATTGAGGTTTTGATAGATGAAGCCTGTTACTCCCGTCACTCACTTCAGAACCTGTCTGAAATTCACAGAACCTCCTATTATTGAGCCCATTTGCTCTGTAGTTGATTAATATTGTCATGCCTGTCTCTGAACTTCTTCGGCAATTGCTCTTAGATTTTATTTATCCAAAGAGATACATTCTTTCAACTTTCTTGTGGACAAACTTCATAATTATTCAAGTAGGTCTGAATAAGGGATAACTCTGTTTTCACCACCATTATTCAGTTACTTCCCCGCAGGTTGCCTATGCATGCTGTGCTGTCGTCTTCAGCCCCAAACACACAATGATCTTTCAGCTCCTCGGACAGAGGGTCACTATCAAACTTCCAGCATGGTGCTGAAACATTTAGAGGGGACTTGCATGTATGCCAGCATATAGAGTTAATTTCTTGGCTAGTCCATTCTGCATGGAGTAAAGCCCTGGTAATAGAGGGGTGAGAGGTAGTCAGGTGATGTATTCATCAGGGAAATCCACATTTTGAATAATATATTTTATTATAAACCAGAAATGCTTTACAGTGTAGCATTAAATGGGGATACTCAACACTCCATAGGCTTTCCAGATATGAAATAGGAACAGGGGATTGGATAGATTATAGAAAACATCAGTATGGAGACATGAACAATGAACATATAGACAAGTCTGTATGTTTGACCCACTGGAGCTCAGTCCTGTGGCGTGTTCAATGTACTTAAGGACCAATGCATTCATATATGTATTGTTTAGTCATCACCTACTTAAGAATGCCCTGAATAGGCAGAGAGGCTGTCACACCTGACTAACCATTCTATGCATGATGCAAAGCAGGCACTAGTCAATGATGACAGAAACCTCTGTGGAGGTAGAGCCTGCTTTCAAATATATATATTTTGCCCATGAAAATATTATATTGTTGCTTAGCACAGTTTAACGATGACAGTTTTTCCACCGTAAGTTTTAAATTTCTCTGCACACAAAGAGCAACAACGAGAAGGAGATTATGGAACACAACGAGAAGGAATAAAAGTAAAGCTCCTGTGAGAGAGCAGAGTGTGTGTTTCTCTTTTAACAGGCAGCAGAATCTCTAAGAACAAAATGGTGGCTCTGCCTGTGTAACACAATGGCTAAGTGTGTTATGTCATGTCCCTCTGTGGCTAATCCACAGAGATAGGTGACCTGATACTTCTCCTAGGAGATAGTCTTAGTCCTTTAGCTAGGGTTACCATCTTTGAAATGCAAAAAAGGCACCCCCTCCCCACAAGGCAAGCCTGCTGCAACCCCAACCACAAGACAACTCCACACCCCGCCCCCCCTTCAACAGCCACTTATAGTATCTACAGAGATAATACATATAGATAAGATTGATAACCTCATTGATAACGTATGGGCATTTGTTTTATCAGCACATTTTGCCAGCCAGTCTTTGTAGTCTGTTTCGTTTAGCCAGTTGTCATTGAATGTGCAGTTTCTGATGCAAGCTTTTTTTCCGGGGGTGTAGTAGGATCACTTGCACCATCACCCTGATCTTCATTATTTAATATGCCTCGCATGTCTCCTCACTCTCGCATGACTAAAACCCTCTCACACTCACACTCACACACACACACACACACTCTCTCTCTCTCTCTCTCTCTCATGGTGTATTTGTAGGGTGGGAAGACACCTACTGTATTTCCAACAGTTTTGATCTGTTATTGCTTAAACTGCAGAAGTGGAAACACTGCAGCGACTTTAGCTGGACACAGAAACTTTTAACATTAGATATCCTAGTGTATGTGATGATGATGCAAATCTTTAGACCCACGTGGGGGGGAAAAACCCAGCAGATTAAATTATTTTTCTGGCAACTGGCAAATCCATAAAAAAAAAAAAAAACCCGGCCAGGCCAGTCAAATACCAGCCAAGTGGCAACCCTACCTTTAGCTCAAGTGATGGAGCAATCGGTAACTGTGAACTTAGAGATCCTGGATTCAATCTCCACTTATGACCCAATGAGGGTGTCATTACATCTGCTCACAGGCTGAGTTCTTATTGATTTGAAGACACAGTACACACAGAACAAAGGCATTATAGTTTCATAGTTATGTGCCGCACAGCAGGTGTGTATGATATTCTTTGCAGGCATTCTGATTCAGTTGGAGGAAAGTTCTACTTCCCATGACCTGACAGTTTTTTGTTTTTGTCAGCTGAAATTATTATATACAGTGGCAGATATCTCTGTAGTCATCCATATTCAGCAAAGCATCTCTCAGGCAAGAACAGGAAATTAAACCCATTCAAGTGATGTCATTAATCATATATCAGAATTTAGGAGTAGGCAAAATGTGACTATTTCTTCACAAGGCTTCTGGAGGTCAGGTGAAATAGCACTGTTAGTTAATTAACTTGAGGCTATTAGACTTGGGGCATCCATATATCCACATATCTAACATAATGTTATCTGAACAGTTCCCGTTCCCTAGGGTAAATGATTGAATGTGACACACTGGTGCAATTAGCATATTTGGTGACATTTCTATACAGTTAGGCACATTGTGACTGAATCCCTCACCCTTTATATGTTACTTGTCATCTTAGATTCTAAACACTTTGGGACAAGGACTGTGGTGGAGATTTTCAGATCTGACTAGGAGATTTAGAGACACAGGGTTGGAGTTTCAAAAGTGGCTCTGAATTAGAAGCACAAGTCCCATTGAAAGACCACTCCCATGAATTTTAGTGGCTATTGTGTGTCTAAATCCCCTAGTGAGCTCTGAAAATCTGTCTGTTCTCCAATGCATGCGGACATTGTGGGTGCTACTGAGATGCAAATTAATAATAAGGCTAATTCATTTGAGGGGAGGCCTCCAAAGACACACAGGGCTGCGAGCAGGGCTGGCTCCAGCTTTTTTGCCGCCCCAAGTGGCAAAAAAAAAAGAAAAGCGAAGAAAAAGAAAAACTCGATTGAGCTGCCACCGAAGAGAAAGAGAGGGACTGAATGACTCGCCGCCGAAGACCCAGATGTGCCCGCCGCCGAATTGCCGCCAAAGACCTGGACGTGCTGCCCCAATAACGGACAGAGCGCTGCCCCTTTCTATTGGCCGCCGCAGGCACCTGCTTCCTTCACTGGTGCCTGGAGCCGGCCCTGACTGCGAGGTATTCATTGACATTGAATGGAAGGTGGGCGCGTAACTCCTTATTATGCCTTTGGAAAATCTCCCTCTTGCTGAATTCCAAAGGCATAATATCTGCTCTTCCAAAGTGATTTTAGGAGTCAAGAATATAAATTCTCTTTGCTTTGCCAGGAATGATTTAGCGGTATCTAGGGAAGAGGCAGGGAGAATCCCATCTCCTTTCCAGCTCTCACTTCAGTTTGAACATTGCCTAGGGGACATCTGGGTTACTTCTGAACTGCAGCTAGATAATGGACAGCTTTCCATATTCCTTGTGGTGGTGGTTGTATTCAAGGGAAGTGTCCTATGCAGTACACACAGATATAGCCACTTCTTTCTAAAAAAGCATTCCTAACTCAGGATAAAATCAGCTCGTTCTCTTTCAGAAAACAGATGCCTCTTGCCTTAAGAACTGCAGACTATTTTGGGGAAGTCAGCCCTAAAGCTTTGAGCCTTCAATATTGCCATCTCTATTGATAAATAACATTCCACACACAGTGCAATGACTAGAAGCAACCTCTCCCTGGACTAAAGTGTCTCAACATTTTATGCAGTGGGCTTGGCATGCTGTCACTACAAAGAGTGAGTGCCGGGCACTTACTGTTTAAAGAGTTTGTGTCAAAGGAGAAATACAATGGGAAGAAGAGAGTGGAAAATCTGAAGAGCAAGATTTAAAAGTCTTTCTGGGAGCCTTGTAAAAGATACCAGATGCCTCTTCCTTTGAGAGGATGGTCTGACTTCAGGGCACTGGAAAGTTTAAGTTTAACATTTCTTTTAAACAGAGTCAAACAAAGTCAGCTGCTGTTATTTCTGTACTTGGATACTTTTTGGAACTCCTCCATGTCAGAAAACTTTTCTAATTACTTTCATTCTATTTTTTTTTCTATAGATATTGTATCTGTATTTGATGCTATGAAATCAATCACTCACATCTAGAGATGGGCCTGAATCACGACATTCTAATGCAGATTTGGCTTGTATTTCAACCCTCCCCCTCTCTCAAAAAATCAGGTGGAATTTTGGAATTCTAATTTGTGCTTGTCTCCACTAATAGTTATGTCTGCTTTCAATAACATCACCATATTAGATGCTAAATAGCACATACTTGCTTTAATCAGGAGCAACATTTATTTCCACAGGTAGGGTTAGATTTTACTGTCCGTTCAATCGTGGAAGGATCATCCAAATGTCTGAAGGTGTCTGTCATGCACGGTAGGTTGCAGGACTACTGCTAGCAGGTAGGGCTTCTATATCCGCTATAGACTGACTACAGAGCTTACTTCTCACAGAGAGACACACCAGATGTGTTCGTTATAAGATCCTTTAATGCTCTGCCAGGTGTAGCTAAGGTTAGCTTAAATAAGGTCTCAGAAGAGCAAGGAATGGATCTTACTGCTGTAGGATTTTCTTGGCTGTCTGTACAGCTCTTTCAGCCTCTCCATTTCCTTCTGGGTAATGTGTGCTGCTAGTAAGATGCTCAAAATCATATTTTATTTTGAATGATTTACATTCTTCTGCAGTGAATGGTGGTCTCTTATCTGTCAGTAGTTGTTCTGAAATACCAAAATGAGCAAAAGTGCACATCAGTTTCTCAATGACACTGTGACATATTATGTCTTTCAGGTACACTATTTCTATATATCTGGACAAATAGTCCACTATGACCAGGTGGTAATGTTGTCTGAATTCACATAAATCTGCAGCTAGTCTCTTTCAAGTCTAGAAGGGTGGTTGTTGTTAAAGGTTCTTTGTGATGTCTTGCTCTGTTTTGTTCTGCAATGTTCTCATGCAGATATTTTATTGTTTTGTCCTTGCTGATGCGCCCAGCCACCACATTGACTGCTTGGCTCATTTTCAACATTTAGTTAATCCTTGATATCTTTCGTGGATGCGGTTTAGGATTTCTCCTCTCATTTGGTTTGGGATTATGATGCAGTCGCCTTTAATCATCAGTCCAGTGGACTCGCTTAATTGTCCACATACTGCAAAGTAGTCTCTTGTCACTTCCTTAGTGTCTTTTAGATACTTGGGTCAGCCATATCTAATGTAACTTAGAAATTGCATGTCTCTTGAAGTTGCTTTTTGTAGCCACTGTATATGCAAGATCATGCTGTGCAGAGCAAAATGAAATCCTCTGCAAACTAGGGTTCGCCATGACACAATTTGCTGATGGAATGACCAACTTGGGGTTGTGACCCACATTTCACAAACTGCTGTCATAGCTGCTTGCATCTGCACTGACCATGGTGGGCTTGTTTACATCACAGTACTTAGGAACTTGAGCAGTTGAAATAATTCCTTTTACCTTTTTTGAAAGCAGTTTCTTGATTTAGCCCCATAACCAAGCTGTGTTGGACTTCAATAGTGCATTCAGGGGTTTTATCATTGTAGAAAAGTCTCGTAGGTATCAACCAAGGTAATTTACCATCCCCACTATGTGTGTCTGTTCTGGTACATTAGTTGGTGCATTCAGTTCTCTAATTGCTTTTACTTTCTAAAGCTAGGACTGATTCCATCTTTCTTTGTCTGTCCCAAAAACACAATTTAGGGTAGGCAGAGAATGCAATTTTCTTTGTTTAGCTTCAGTCCAGACTGACTGATTAGGCTTTGAACTTCCTTGACAGTTTTGTTGGGTTCTTCCATCAAAGACCCATAGATCAAAATATCATCCATGAAAATTACAACTCCATTTGTGTGTGTTAACATTTCTGCCATCTTTCTTTGAAAAATGTCAGCTGCACCGGTAATCCCAAAAGGTAATATTTGAAAGCAAAATATCCCAAAGAGTGCGATTCAACGTAGTCCGTTTAGCACTTTCTTTGGCAAAAGGAATTTGACAGAATCTGCTGGAGGCATCCAGCTTGAAGAATACTGAAGTTCCTTTCACTTAGGTGAGAAAGTCATCCAGTGTTGGGAGCAGATATTTTTCTCTCACAATTGCGTAATTAAGTCTTTTAAGATCCACACAGATTCATATTTTTCAATTTTTCTTTGTATCTGGTACCACTGGGGCACACCATTGTGTTAGTTCAGAGATTTTTCTCATTTGTGCCAGTCCCCTGCATTCTCTTTAACTCAGTTTTCACTTTATAAAGTAATGGGATAGGAATCCTGCAAAGCATATGTACACTTTATGGTTCAACAATGTCTCTTAAGGTTATTTGTACTGGATCTCCTTTCAAAAGACCAATATCACCAAATATTCCATTGTGTTCTTCCCCCTTTCTCCCTAGGCCCATCATGGCTGCCACGCTGCAGCTGAGAAGGCTGTTGGTCTCTGGTCCTTTGGCCACATACCTTCTAAATGCATAGTTTTTATCTTTGTAAGTTGTTTCTACGGTGAAATGGCCCATGCAGTTCAGAATGCCTCCAGGGCTCGTCAGAGCTATGTCAGGTAACTTCAGCTCTGGGAATGGTTGAAGGTGATTGTAAGTCCCTTCTGAGGTGACTGCAATGTCTACTCCTGAATCAATTTGAAAGTCAGTAGTCTTTCCATGAATATTAGTTTCACTCTCCAAACAGATTCTGTGTCATAACAAGTGGTAGATCCCAGAGTTCACTCTCCTTGCATCAGGGATTTAATGATAATGACTGTTAGGACTCAAATGTCTGTTTACAGCTTTTAAGCTAGTTTCAGGTTTTTCAAGTTTCTCCTGCCTTTTGACTAGTTCAGACTGTTTTGCTATAATAAGAATATAAGAACGGCCATACTAGGTCATACCAATGATCCACCTAGTCCAATATCCTGTTTTCCAATAATGACCAATGCCAGGTGCTTCAGAGGGAATGAACAGACCTGGGTAATTATCAATTGATCCATCCACCGTTGTCCACTCACAGCTTCTGGCAGTCAGAGGCTAGGGACACCCAGAGCATGTGGTTGCATCCCTGATCACCTTGGCTAATAGCCATTGATGGACCTATCCTCCAGGAGCCAATCTAATTTTTTTTCAAACCCAGTTATACTTTTGGCCTTCACAACATCCCCTGGTAACAAGTTCCACAGGTTGACTGTATGTTGTGTGAAGAAGTATTTCCTTATGTTTGTTTTAAACCTGCTGCCTATTAATTTCACTGGGTGACCTTGATTTTTCTGTTATGTGAAGAAGTAAATAACACTTTCTTATTCATTTTCTCCACACTGTTCAGGATTTTATAGACCTCTATCATATCCCCTTTTAGTCGTCTCTTTTTCAAGCTGAAAAGTCCCAGTCTTTTTTTAATCTCTTCTTATATGGAAGCTGTTCCATACCCTTAATCATTTTTGTTGCCTTTCCTCTGTATCTTGTCCAATTCTAATATATCTTTTTTGAGACAGGGCAACCAGAACTGCATGCTATATTCAAGGTGTAGGCGTACTGTGGATTTATATGATGGCATTATGATATTTACGGTCTTATTATCGATCCCTTTCCTAATGGTTCCTAACATTATTAGCTTTTTTGACTGCTGCTGCACATTGAGCGGATGTTTTCAGAGAACTGTCCACAATGACTCCAGAATCTCAGTGGTAACAGCTAAGTTAGACCCCGTCGTTTTGTATGTTTAGTTGGGATTATGTTTTCCAAGGTGCATAACTTTGCAGTTATCAACATTGAATTTCATCTGCCATTTTGTTGTCCAGTCACCCAGTTTTCTGAGATCCCTTTGTAACTCCTTGCATTCTGCTTTGGATTTAACTATCTTGAGTAATTTTGTATCATCTGCAAATTTTGCCACCTCACTGTGTACCCCTTTTTTCCAGATCATTTATGAATATGTTGAACAGCACTGGTCGCAGTACAGATCTCTCCCCTGTGAAAACTGACCATTTTATTCCTAATCTGTTTCTTTTCTTTTACCAGTTACTGATTCATGAGAAGACCTTCCCTCTTATCCCATGACTGTTTACTTTGCTTATGTGCCTTTGATGAGGGACCTTGTGAGAGGCTTTCTGAAAGTCCAAGTACACTATATCCACTGGATCCTTGTCCACATGTTTGTTTGACTCCCTCAAAGAATTCTGATAGATTGGTGAGGCTTGATTCCCCCTTACAAAAGCCATGTTGACTCTTTCCCAACAAATAGTGTTCATCTATGTGTCTAAATTCTGTTCTTTACTATAGTTTTCAACCAATTTGCCTGGTCTTGAAGTTAGGCTTACTGGCCTGCAATTGCCAGGATCACCACTGGAGCCTTTTAAAAAAATTGGTGTTACATTCACTATCTTCCACTCATCTGGTACAGAAGCTGACTTCATAGAATCATAGAATCATAGAACTTGAGATCAGAAGGGACCATTATGATCATCTCGTCTGACCTCCTGCATGATGCAGGCCACAAGAGTTGACCCACCCACCCCTGAAATAACTCTCACCCTTCACTCAGCTGTTGAAGTCCCCAAATCCTGATTTGGCGACTTCAAGCAGCAGATAATCCTCTAGCAAACGACCCCTGCCCCATGCTCGGAGGAAGGCGAAAACCCTCCAGGGCCTCTGCCCATCTACCCCGGAGGAAAATTCCTTCCCGACCCCAGATATGGCGATCAGCTGAACCCCGAGCATGTGGCCACTACTCTCCATCCTGACACTTAGGAAAAGACTCCCAATATCCCAACATTTAAAATCGGTACTAACTCCCAGGTGGCACATTATTGACCTATTGAGTAAATCAAGTTATCCTATCAGATCATCCCTTCCTATCAGATCATCCCTTCCATAAACTTATCAATCTTAGTCTTAAAGCCGGAGAGGTCTTTCGCCCTCACTATGTCCCTCGGCAGGCCATTCCAGTCTTTTACTCCTCTGACGGTCAGAAACCTTCGCCTAATTTCAAGCCTAAACTTCCCAACTGCCAATTTATATCCATTTGTTCTCGTATCCACATTAGCACTGAGCCGAAATAATTCCTCTCCCTCCCCGATATTGATCCCTCTGATATATTTAAAGAGAGCAATCATATCTCCCCTCAACCTTCTTTTGGTTAAGGAAAACAATCCGAGCTCCTCAAGTCGCCTTTCATACGACAGGCTTTCCATTCCTCGAATCATCCTAGTGGCCCTTCTCTGTACCCTTTCCAGTTTAAGTTCATCCTTCTTAAACATGGGAGACCAGAACTGCACACAGTACTCCAAATGAGGTCTCACCAGCGCCTTGTATAACGGGACTAGCACCTCTTTATCTATACTAGAAATACCTCGCCAAACGCAACCCAAGACCGCATTAGCCTTTTTGACGGCCACATCACATTGCCGACTCATAGTCATCTTGCGCTCGACCAGGACTCCGAGGTCCTTCTCCTCGTCCGTTACTTCCAACAGGTGCGTCCCCAGCCTATAACTATAATTCTTGTTAGTCATCCCTAGATGCATAACCTTACACTTCTCTCTATTAAATTTCATCCTATTACTAATACGCCAGTTTACCAGGTCATCCAAATCTCCCTGGAGGATATCCCTATCCTTCTCCGAATTGGCAATACCTCCCAACTTCGTGTCATCCGCAAACTTTATCAGCCCACTCCTACTTTCGGTTCCGAGGTCAGCGATGAATAGATCGAATAACATTGGACCCAAAACCGAACCCTGAGGAACTCCACTGGTAACCTCCCTCCAACCCGACAGCTCCCCTTTCAGTACGACCCTCTGCAGTCTCCCCTTTAACCAGTTCTTTATCCGCCTCCGGAATTTCATTTCGATCCCCATCCTTTCCAATTTACGCAGTAATTCTTCATGCGGTACCATATCAAACGCCTTACTGAAATCACTTAAGTGATAGGTTATATTCCATAGTTAGTAGTTCTGCAATATCATATTTTAATTTCTTCAGAACTCTTGGATGAACACCATCTGGTCCGGGTGATTTATTACTGTGCAATTGATTAATTTGTTCAAAAACCACCTCTGACACCTTAATCTGGGACAGTTCCTCAGATTTGTCACCTAAAAAGAATGGCTCAGGTGTGGGAATCTCCCTCACCACCTCTGCACTGAAGATCAATGCAAAGAATTCATTTAGCTTCTCTGCAATGGATTTATCTCCCTTGAGTTCTCCTTTAGCATCCCAATTGTTCAGTGACCTCACTCATTGTTTGGCAGGTTTCCTGCTTCTGATGTACCGTATATACTCAATCATAAGCCGGTTCGTTTATAAGCCGACCCCCACCCCAAGATGGATAAGTACAAATGGAAAATTTTATAACCCGTTCATAAGCCGACCCTATAATTCAGGGGTCAGCAAACTTTGGCTCCCGGGCCATCAGGATAAGCCGCTGGTGGGCCAAGATGGCTTGTTTACCTCGAGCGTCCACAGGCACGGAGGTAAACCTAAGTAAACAAAGTGTCCGGGCGCACCAGCTGCTTACCCTGACGGGCCGGGACAGCAACTGGTGGGGAAATTTTTTGGGGGGGAGAAGTTGGGAGTCAGGGGAGTAACCCCTGTGACCACCCCCCACATAACCCCACCCCTAGCCTGGGATCCCCCCACTCTCCCCATCCCATCCCACCTTATCTGGAGAGGGCCAGGGGAGGATGTCTCTGGCCTGGCTGGAGCTGCTCCGACAGGCTGGGCAGCGCAGCCGCAGCATGTTCCAGCGGGCTGGGCCGGGTGGCACAGCCACAGCCTGCTCTGGGGGGCAGGGCCGAGCGGCACAGCTGCAGCCTGCCAGCCCCGGAGCTGCAGCTGCTTTGGAGGCTGGGGGGAGAGCAGCGTGGCCAGAAGCAGAGAGACTCTGGCCCCGCCTCTTCCCTTCTGGCTCTGCTGCCTCGCCTCGCCTCTCCTGTTGGGGGAAGGGGCTGTAACCCACCTCTCCCCCTCTATACCCGTTCATAAGCCGACCCCCTTCTCTGGTGCTTCCAAAATGGAGATATATCTATCTCATAGAGCTGGAAGGGACCTTGAAAGGTCATCAAGTCCAGTCCCCTGCCTTCACAGCAGGACCAAGTACCATCCCTGACAGATTTTTGCCCCAGATCCCTAAATGGCCCCCTCAAGGATTGAACTCACAACCCTGGGTTTAGCAGGCCAATGCTCAAACCACTGAGCTACCCCCGCCCCCTTCCCTTTTTCACTAAAAAAAATTTGGCTTATGAACGAGTATATACGGTACTTACAATTTTTTTTGCTGTTCATTTTTTAGTCTTTTGCGAGTTGCTCTTCAAATTCTCTTTTTTTTTTTTTTTTTTGGCCTGCCAACCCAACACTTGACTTGCCAGAGTTTATGCTCCTTTCTGTTTTCCTCAGTAGGATGTGACTTCCAATTTTTAAAGAATGCCTTTTTGCTTCTAATCTCTCTCGCTTCTTTTAACTCTGTTTAGCCATGGTGACACTTTTTTAGTCCTCTTACTATGTTTTCTATTTTGCATATACATTTAATTTGAGCCTTTATTATGGTGTTTTTATAAAGTTTCCATGCAGCTTGCAGGCATTTGACTTTTGTGACTGTACCTTTTAATTTCCATTTAACTAGCTTCCTCATTTTTGTGTAGTTCCCCTTTCTGAAGTTAAATGCTACTGTGGTGGGCTTCTTTGGTATTCCCCCTCCCTCAAGGATGTTAAATTTAATTATATTATTGATGCTATTATTGAGCGGTTCAGCTATATTCACCTCTTGGACCAGGTCCTGTGCTCCACTTAGGACTAAATCAAGAATTGCCTCTCCCCTTGTGGGTTCCAGGACTATCTGCTCCAAGAAGCAGTCATTAATGGTGTCAAGAAACTTTATCTCTGCATCACCACTCTGGTCAGGTAGTCGGAAATATATGCCTGTTGCTATATGCTTATTATTCAAGCATGGAATTTCTATCCATAGAGATTCTATGGTACTGTTTGATTCATTTAAGATTGTTAGTTCATTTGACTCTGCTTTCTTTCACATACAGTGCCATTCCCACACCAGCATGACCTACTGTCATTCCTATATATTTTGTACCCTGGTCTTACCATGTGCCATTGATTATCATCGTTCCACTGGATTTCTGTGATACCTATTATATCAGAACCCTCATTTAATATCAGGCTCTCAAGTTCATCCATCTTAGCATTCAGACTTCTAGCATTTGTATACAGAATTTATAAAATTTGTCACTTTGTAGCTGTCTGTCATTATGTGATGTAACTGAATAGTAGGACTCTTTTTCATTTGACTGTTTTTCTTCATCTACTACCTGTACTTTATCAACTTCTATCCTCTCCTCTTTACTAGGACATAGAAAATCTCTATTAATAGATCTTCCCCTATGGTATGTCTCTGTCCAAACCACGTGCTTCTCCATATCTGTCAGCTTTTCCCCAGCCCTTGGGTAGTGGAATGGAAAGTATGCTTATAAAATGTGTGGATCACACCAAGCTGCAGGCACTTTGGAAGACAGGATGAGAATTCAAAATGACCTTGGCAAACTGGAGATTTGGTCTGAAATCAACAAAATGAAATCCAATAAAGACAAGTGCAAAGTAGTACACTTAGGAAGGAAAAATCAAATGCACAACTACAAAATGGGGAATAACTGGCTAAGTGGTAGGATTGCTGTAAAGGATTTTGGGGTTATAACGGATCACAAATTGAGAATGAGCCAACAATAGTGATGAAGTTGCAAAAAAGGCTAATATCATTTGGGGTCTATTAGCAGAAGTGTTGAATACAAGACACTGGTGGTAATTGTCCTGCTCTACTCAGCACTAGTGAAGCCTCAGCTGGAGTACTGTGTCCAATTCTGGACACCACACTTTAGGAAAGATGTGGACAAATTGCAGAGAGTCCAGAAGAGAGAAACAAAAATGGGTAACCGGTTTAGAAAACCTGACCTATGAGGAAAGGTTAAAAAAACTGGGCATGTTCAGTCTTGAGAAAAGAAGCCCGAGAACTATCTTCAAATATGTTAAATATAGTTATAAAGAGGATGGTGATCAATTGTTTTCCATGTCCGCTGAAGGCGGGACAGGTAGTAATGGGCTTAATCTGCAGCAAAGGAGATGTAGATTAGATATTTGGAAAAACTTTCTTACTATAAGGTAGTTAAGCACTGGAATAGGCTTCCAAGGGAGGTCCTGGAATCTGTCATTGGCAGTTTTTAAGAACAGGTTGTACAAATACCAGTCAGCACTGGTCTAAGTTTACTTGGTCCTATCTCAGCATGGGGGGAAGGAGTAGATGACCTTTCTAGGTCTCTTCCAGCCCTACATTTCTATGAAAGATTTTCAGTGATTTTTAGGTTCCCATCTTGAGAAACATGTTATGAGCTCGGTGAAACCTTGAAATGGGTTGAGTTAAAACCTTGCTGAGATTGATGGATTTGAACTCACCCTTCAGCTAACATAACTGTAAAGATAAATTTATCACAAGCCCCTACCTAAGATAAAATGGTTGTGAACCCATCCAGGAGTTTTGGACTGAGAGTGTATAAGGCTTTTTCTGAGTTTTGTGTTTTTGTGTGTCTGTGTGAGAGAAGGTAGAACATACAGAAACTGAGAAGAGGGGGAGAGGCGGAGGCAAAAAGCAAGAAAGCCAAGCATTAGCCTGTGAGCACAGTGTGACCCCAGAAAAAACTAGAGAGAGTTTGTGGGTCTAGTGCTAGCTAAAGAGGTTAGGGGGTATAAACTAAGAAACTGCTTCTTTTGTTCTTGGTTCCTCCTGTGTTTGGAGAAGCAGGACTTTGTACATTCCTTGTAAATAAATAAGATTGCGTCAAAGAAAATGCCAGATTCCATCAATTTCTACTTCCAACTGGAACATCCCCAAAGCCTAGAAATTTGACTAGTTGCTCGGGTTGAAAAGGGGCAACAAACCTTAAAGGGGCCTAATTTTCAGGGGGAGGTTGAGCACCCAAAGTTATTAGTCACTTTTTGAAAATCTTGCCCTCTGTCGTCTTGGCCTTTTTTATATATAATATATATAGATTTTTAAAAATCGACATTTAATTCACAGAGTTCACTTTCCAAAAGGATAAAAAGGGCATTTTATATTAACTGGGTGTTCATGTGAAAATTTGGGTTAACCATTTCATTCCAAATTGCTGCTTCTGCACAATAGTTTTTGTTAGGTATAGTATTACATTAATCACAGAATGAATGTGGGAACCAGATTAGCAGTTCTAAACATCCCCAAATTCTGGAGAACTTCAAGTCTGGATCTGAATCTTGCATCTTGGTACCATCTGCAGTTTTTACAAATATATTTTTGTGTACCCCAAAAAAAGATATGGGGTGATGGAAACCTTGTACTTCCTGAAACTAGGTAGAAGTAGGTCTGTGTGCGAAAGAGAGAGAGAGATTTGTAGCCTTAATTTAAGGCAACACAAAGGAATAATCTGTCACTTAATGAAGCTGCCCACTCATTGGGGTGAACAGAGGTAAAGTGTGCGAAGCAGGATGAGTCATCCAGCTAAGAGTTGAGTACAGGTTACCTTGGGGACTTCACATTTGCTCTTTAAGCAACGTGCTCACTCAGTTTCTCTTACAATATTCCATTTTCTTGTGCTGATTGTTTGCAGCCCTGCTTTCCCATGTTCCAATGACTGGCAAATTATGTTCTGATTAAAGTGACACCCTCCTCTTGTGTTACAAATCCAGCACACTAAAAATTAAAAGGACGTCATTCTGTTTCCTGAAGAGCAGTTCTTACCTTAAGTGCTTGAGAGGTAGTAATGATAGAAACACAACAATGTGGGCGAATGTGTCCTGACCCTATGTTATGAAATTATATATTTCCAGAGATTAAAAAGGGAAATAGACAAAACATATTCTATGTTCCTGCTGATCTTTAAAAAGTAATATCTATTTTTCAGGTCCACATGTCTGCCAGCCCATCCCGGATTGTGCTTAGCCCACTCTCAAACTACTGCTGTGTCTGTTGACAACTTCCACTCTTCTAATCAAGGCTCCTTTTAAAACTACTTCAGCGTGCTCACTGAGAAGTGAGAGCTCTGGCTTTTGCAACAAACAAGCATATCGTTTCATCTTCTCGCAGTGTGGCACTTCTGAAATCCTCACTGCTGCTTGTGTGCTCTAATAAAATATCCTTTGATTTCTTCTTTGTGCCACACATTACTACTTTCTCTCTTCAGAAGTGATTGTCAGTGGTACATTAAATTCCTTTGCTAATCCCTGTATTGTCCTAGGATGCATGTCATCTGAAGTGACTGTTCTGTACATACAGATTTCAAATGCATTGAAATATTTCTACCTCTCCTATATAAATAGCACGCAGGTATATTCATTCACACATGTGGAATCATCCCACCAGCTTTCAGTTATGCCCACTTGGTTGTAAACTCCATCATGACTATCATATCTTGTTCTTTTTGCTTCGTTTCCACACTCCTTGGTTTTGTACATTAAATGTTCCTCCCATTCTTTATCTTCTCTTTCAGAATAACTCCATCTTCAGCTTTACTGTGTATGCTAGACACAAGCATGTATTTGAGTTAGGATAAAGATCTCTTTTCCCCCCTCTCCTGTGCATTTGAAAGTCTGATGAATTAATTTTCAGACCAGCACACTGGTACCAACATTCCTTCTGCTTCACTGGAGACTATCTAATCCAGACCTCATAATTTCAGGAGTGTTTTCACATTGTCATATGTGTTGGTTGATTTCCAGTATTGTCTATCTTTTTTTTTTTTTTTTTACTCAGAGACCTCATTCTCCTTGCTAGAACTATTCTATGTAGAAAACTAGACTCTTTGCTCTTCCATTGTGCAGACCAGCCTTGTCCCATTGAAGCAGAAATGGTTAGCAGTTCAGGTGCCTAAACCAGCACATTTCCTGGGATCTGAACTGAGATTCCTTGCTGCTGCACTGCTGTCTTACCCTCACACATCTAGCTCCCCATGACTTCTTGCAAAAGCTATATGCTGCCAGGGACTCTTCACACATCTGCTGGTCTTCTGGAACTCCCTTAGGTATTCCACAGCACAGAGGACAGAGCTCCACAAATTACTGTCTGCAATATCTTGGTCTGGATTTCCGAGGTGGGAGGAGACACTCTAGCAGAGCCCCACTGATTCCCAGCACACAAAGCCAGAGCCTCTTTGCACCCCTTCCAGTCAGAATTCATAGGCTCAATCTGACCTTCTTTAAGAGGGAAGAATGCTAGGCACAGAAAAGGATTTATGAGATTACATGAGCATCCTAGTCTTTGTTTCTCTTTCCAGGTCCCTGAAAACATCCTTGATCTTAACAGATTTCTCTTTATTCATGTTGTTTCTTCCCACATAGGCTATAAATTGTAGGAGTAAGCCCGTGTTTTCAAGGATATTCATCTTCTGTTTTGTCATACTTCAGATCCTGTCATCCAGGGTCAATCCTGTTCCCTTTATCTGGGTCACAGATTTGTTGGGCTAGGCTAGTCACTGGAGTTTAATCAGTAAGTACTTCTCTCTCTCTCCCCCCACCCACACTTTCCCTTTCAGTACTCACTAGTCAGTTTCTGGCTGTTGTACCAGCTAGTTCTCAGTCTGTTCTGTCAATTCAAAGAAATAATACTCATTGAATTTGTGAGTAACTGTGTGGAAAGGCTCTATGCCTCTGTTCTTCTTACCACTCTTCCTAGTTGCTACATTAGCTTAACTTATGTTTTCCTCATTTGTAGGTATCTAATGCATGGACTCAACCTACAAGGTTTCTGACATGAGTTCTCTTAGAGAGACAAGGTGGCTGAGGTAATATCTTATATTGGACCAACTTCTGTTGGCGAGAGAGAGAAGCTTTCGAGCTATACAGAGCTCTTCTTCAGATCTGGACTTCTCTTATATTTAAATTGAAATAGTTTCTCTGTTATTTCCCTATGATTCCAACAACTCTTTGAGCCCCTCTACATCCTCCTCCAAAAATGAAGCAGCTGGTGGTTTATATACGCACAGTTCTCCTGGACTTCCCTCAGAAAGATGAACATTGTGCAGTTTTTCTATAATCTTCCTAAAATAGATTTTTTTTTTAATCTACACCAATTTGAGTCTGTACCTTCAGCCTGGGTTTTGTATGTGCCTGAATTGTGTTGTCTGCGTCTGATTTTGACCTTCTTGAGAGGGAGAGAAACCATATCTTCCTCTAGGTTTGCATTGGACTGAGCACACTGATAGTTCTCAATAAATAGTCATTGTCGTCGTCATCATCATCATCATGGCAAATCTAAAAGATGCGGCCTCCTTGCAGATCAATACTACCCAGATCAGTCTTTGGCTAGGTCCTTAAGGTGGGCTGGCCGTATCAACAAATAATCATACAGCTTCCATAATCTCCACATACATACATACCACGGTGTCAGGGCTCTTCTGTTGACCTGCTCTGTCAGCAGGTGATAGAATCTGCTGAGGACCTCTTGACTCACTATGGCAGTGTGGCTCGTTAACTCCAAATGAGATCCAAGGGAGGTGGAAAAGGAGATGGAACTAAGGTGCTAGGAAAGAAAAGATCCTATAGGGAAACTCTTGGGATGGCTAAGTTCAGAGATTCAGCTGTCATTGTTTGCGTTACTAAAAAAAACCTCATACCCCGGGGAGTGAGTAAATTTGGACACAAAGGGCCATATTCTTAGCTGGTGCAAATTGGTGTCACTCTGTTGATGCCAGTGGAGTTATGCCAATTTACACCAGCTGAGAATCTGGGTCAGGATGAGGATGGAGTAGACACTCATCCTGTTCACAATATCTTGTTAAGAGAACAGTGTATTCCATGAATGAGATCTTTAGAAGAATGAATTTCCAGGATACAATAGCTGTTTCAATAAATACCTTACAGACATGGTTCCTAAGATTGAGATCTAGGCCTGATTCTGAGCTCATTTTAGCTAATGTCTGGTCCATACAGAATACGTGACGTTACAGAATACGGTGGGGCCTGGTTCTGTTCTCACTTACACTAGTTTAACCTGGATCTAACTCCATTGACTTTCACATAGGTTACTTTTGATTTAAACTGGTGTCAGTAGCTCCGCTGATGTCATTGGAGTTAGGTGTAAAACCAGCGTCAGTGCAGAATCCGGTCAGAATCTTATCCTTCCTGACTGTACTTCTTTGACATTTATATAATCATACATGTTGTGTATGTATATTTGGGGTATTTTTACTGTTTGAAATCTTTCACTAAAACATATTCTAAGACATCATTTCAACTTGTCATGCACAAGTAAATTTCTCATCCATGCAATAGCTAGCTGCATGACCAGAGTTTCTGCATTAGGGATGCTGGAGATAGTAGAATTGCTACTTTAACTCACTGGCAGAACACCTAGAAAAGAAGCAGATAAGGATTCTAGTCTTGCCTGTGACTTTACTGCAAATTTAATTTACTGTTTACTGGGCTGCCCTCCATTAGAGAGGTGTCACAGCCTTTGCATGCAGTTTTGCTGGCAGGCATATGCCCTGTTTGAAATGGCAGAGCTTTATTTAGCAAAACCCAGCCCCAATTCAATCCATTCTTCAGCCCAAGAAAATACAAATGTTCTCCAGTGCACATTTAACTTTACCATGTCACCAGTACCATGAAAAGATCTTGTTGTGAATTCCTATTTGTCATGAAGAAATCGTTATTGCAGGGAGTTCACTATATCAGCAGAGATCTTTTCTCTCTCCTTTGCCCCACTTATTTTTCACTAAAACATCAGAAAAGATGATGGATCCATGCTGTGCTGTATACAGAACATAGCAATGACAAACTCTGTGAAACTGTAATAACAAAGTGCCATGAGAAGCTTGGCCTGGAAATCACATCACAAGCATGTATTGCATGGACACGCTCACATAATTCCTCCACATATTGCTTCTTTAATGATGCAGCTGCCAATTTTCTCATCTCTGATGTTGTTTAAAGTTGGAACAGATGGTGATAGGTCTATCAAATACTAAACTATGCAACACAGTAATCATTATCACAGCAGAACTGGCTCCTAAACAGAGTGGTTTTATCTTTTGAAATACATGCAAGGACTTCAGGAAAATTCACTACTTCTGGGTTCCTGTGATGGGGTGAATGGAAGCCACCCCATGATTGGCAAGAAAAGGGTTAACATTCCCAGAGCAGAGACTATACAAAGGACGATGTAGCTGGGCTCAGTTGGGAAGAATGGTTCCATGAGCAGGGAGTAAAGGACACATCAGCTGTTGTCACTTGCTCTCAGTATTTGAATGGTTTGGGTTAGCCAGACCTGAATGAGGCTGAGGGGATGATGCTGGCTGTCAGAAGCATTTTTCTTTTATTTGTTGAGCACAGCCTTCAAGAAGCCCCACCCTCTTTATATTTATTTGAAGATTGTAAGCTCTTTGGGGCAGGGACTGTCTTTGTTATTTGTAGGTACAATGCCTTGCACAATGGAGCCCTGGTTCCTGATTGGGGCCTCTAGGTGCTATCACAACACCATCTGTGAAAATCCATCTGGAATCCTCAGTCTGAAAGTATTGTTTTATAAAACAGGAGTTGTTGTGATAGGATTTGATGACATGCAGTATAATACTCCAACCATTCCCCCCACCTCCCTGCAATCAGATTGGAATTGTCCTCACCTTTAAAGAACAGTTAGGTCAAAAGTGAATTTTTATTTTCTCCTAATAAATGTTGTCTAACAGAATCTTCTTTAATGGAGAGATTCCAAATCACCAACTCATCCCATTTTTTCAAAGAAATTCAGTTTTCTCTTGATGTCAAAAATTGCAGACCTAGGCACACTGTGCAGTATGATTGGCAGAACTGGAGAAAGATGATCAGGTTTCATGATGAGGAAAAGCAGTGGGTGACTGCTTTTCTGGAACTTCCTGTTCCCAACAGAGGATGGATGCCAGACTATGAATCACTGGGCTCTTCTTGTATCACAAGTCCTACGTTCTTTTTATGCTTTAAAATAGAAATCGTAAAAAGGAGAATTAACTGAGGGGCTCATTTCAAAAATCTAGTGATCATCTTTACAGAATCCGCAGCAAACCTGTGTCTTATACCCTGTGTAAACTTGGAAACACTTCTATTTGGTACGAAGAACAAATTGTTTTCATTTCACTGGATAGATTTCCTTTGGGTATTTGCTAACATAATGGAATCTCCTGCCCCCCTTGATGACAATTTTCTTCAGAGTACTTTAAGAGCTTTGTTGAAATTTTCTAAGTAGATCTGAAAGTCCCTATGCTGTGCCAACACTATATGTTTCTTAGCCACAACTAATGAAATTACATTATCTCTGGTCACTGACTTGGCTGTCTCCCAGAGCAATCTTGCATCAGTCCCTTTGAATGCTTTTGTTACCCATGAAAATACACTTTTGATCCATTGGAAAATAACACTCTCATGTTACAATAAAGAGGGGATGAAAAAGTGCTCTCAGCCCAGCATTTGTATTGTATACATATTTAGTATTTTCAAAAATGAAAACAGCACTAGCTAGAACATCCAGGTGTAATATTGGCATGTACTTTTCTATATTCCTTACCTTATACAACAGGGGTCGGCAACCTTTCAGAAGTGGTGTGCTGAGTCTTCATTCATTCACTCTAATTTAAGGTTTCGCGTGCCAGTCATACATTTTAACGTTTTTAGAAGGTCTCTTTCTAGAAGTCTATAATATATAACTAAACTATTGTTGTATGTAAAGTAAATAAGGTTTTTAACATGTTTAAGAAGCTTCATTTAAAATTAAATTAAAATGCGGAGCCCCCCAGACCGGTGGCCAGGACCCGGGCAGTGTGAGTGCCTCTGAAAATCAGCTCGTGTGCCGCCTTTGGCATGTGTGCCATAGGTTGCCTATCCCTGTTATACAACATTTAAATGATAGACAGCTGAGAGGTAAGCACTAGAGAAAAGGATAATATGCATAGATCTGTCAATGTACCTAAATTCTGACCAAGAAAATTCTAGCACTGCTACTCAAGTCCAGCGCATCACTTGGACATAGACTGCCAATTGTGACAAAATGGTGAATTCTTAATGGGGACAAATGTACCCTAGACGTTAGCATAAAAACATCAAACTAAGTGACACGTCAGAGGAGCCAAAGGCTGCTCACAACTGCAACTCTAGCTGATTTCAATCAGTATTGTGCACCTATATCTGTGAGCAGAATTTGGTCTAGATGTGAAAAGCCAGTACTGTAACTCGCTGAGTAACTGTGCAGCATTTGCATTAGTGTGGACATGAACAACTTAGAAATACTTAGACTGGTATGTGATGAAAGATGGGAAATAAAAGTCTCTTTAAGCTTATGACACTAGTAAAGGAAATTATGCCGAGACATGAATGTTGTTTACCATTTTATCCTTTTGTGGCTTTTGTTACATTTGCAGGACTGAAATGTTAAGCAGAGCTAGTCAGAAAATTTCCATCCACATCTTTTTTTCTAATGAAAAATAGGGAAATGTTTTGATAACTTTTCTCCTGGTTTCCAACAAGGTCTATCAGAGAGGAGGAGAAATAAATAGCTCCCTGGAAGGGAGACAGGGGAAATCAGTGGCCTCAAGTCCTCTTTTTCCTGAACCATTTTAATTTAAAGAGAGGAGGCAGAGTGTTGGAATTAGTAATAACTGAAATTATTAATATTGATATGGGAAACAACCAAACACTAATGTAAACATAAATTCCTTTCTTAAATCCAAAGGCCAAATAGTATTTACACAATTGCTCTAAACATGCCTAAAAAGCCTAAATACATCCAAACAGTAACAAAACATTTAAACAAGATACCTACAAATGGGCTAAACCCAGGGGTGCTTAGACCCATATTGGTCAGGTCCAACATGGGCAGGCAGGTATTAGCAATGAATGCTTTAAGAGTTCACTTTTTATACCCTTTAACAAACAAGTGATGTCACTACCAATTACTGACTTTAGCTCAAAAACAATTTGAGATAGTTCACCCTTATTTTCAGTCTTACTCCAGATAAGATTTACAACCTCCTTTCTTCCCAAGGCCTTTCCTCTTCCCCTTCTTGCTGTCCAACAGTTTTTTCATTGCACCTGGATTCCCATAGGAGATAACACTGGAATGTGGGGTGGGAAAGTCCATGTTGGCTCCTCTTAAGAGAGATCCTGTTTGTCTTATTGAAAACCATCTGCAGTCACCCCTATCGGTCAGAGGCCTTCGTGTTAGAAATTTTCCCTTATTTCATTAGTTATTCTTTGAACCAGGCATCCTTCCTACTTTGTTCCTTCTGGCCTTATCACTCATTATTTTCAAGGCCTTCCTTCTACTTGCTAGTCAGGGCCTTTCTTTACCACACACATAGATTTCCTTAACCAGAGTTAAGCAAACTTTAATTCTTTAATTTATACTTATCCAACACAGGTGTATGATGAATCTTTGAGGGAATAAGTCCCCTCCAAATGCAGTAATTTTTTTAAGAAAATGTCTGCAAATACACAGGGCATGGACCTGCTCCCAGTGATTCAATGAGAGCTTTGCCATTGACTTCACTAGAAACAAGATAATACCCATATACTTAGTGTGCCTGATGTTTTGTTTCATGTCATTACATTCGTTAGCAGTGTGCACACTTGGGGCCTGATTCTACCACCCTTACTCTGGCTGATTGCAACTCGAACTCTTGCATAGGAAGGTACTATTCAGTCAGCTTAAGGGTGGTAGAATCAAGTCCTTCCTGAATGGGGTGAGAGAGCACACCAGGCTGAGCACGATGTTAAAGTTCTATGCTCACGGATGTGATTGGTGTATGGAGTGAATACTGAAACATTCTAATTGTCCTACTATCTTTGGGTCCAAAATTAAGGGAAAGCTGTGTTTAGTTCTCCTTGATTCTGTGATCGTTGTTAGCAATTATTATTAATATTATTATTATGATAAGATCATGTGTTGAGAGGAATGAATGGTCAGCCAAGTGTGCCCTCTGAGCTTAACTGGAATTGATCCTATTGCAGTTCATTTGTTGAGGCTAGTGATCAAAAATTGGGCTCTAGCCCCCCTCCTGCCACCCCCCCTCAACCCTCTCCCACCAAGCTCAGTGGCTTTGCAAAATGCCTTCTTCAGGCTCTTAGACTCTGGTACTGTACATTACTTTCCACTGGGATTATCATTGTTGATTGATGAATTTGTCTAGGAGGGATGTGAAGGATGGATGCTCTAGTTTGTTTTTTCTATGCTAAATCCAGCAAAAAATGCAGTCCCCTCTGCATAGGCTGGCCAGGAACCTCTTGAGAGGAAATCCCCTTTGAAAAAGGAAAAAAAAAGGGAAAGGGGCATTGAGGTCCCGGGGGTGCAGGGAGGACAGGTAGGGGAAACTTCTTTTTGGTTCACTGAATTCAGTAAATTCACATTTATTGTTTAATGGCCTTTTCTGGAGCCTTACTCCTAAGCGAGTAGTCTCATTGACTTCAATACGACTGTTTGTTTGTATAAGTAAGTACAGCTCAGTGGGCGTAGTTGTGGAGCGCTTACTCATCCTGGTTGTGTGGAGTAGCTGTCATTGTTGCAGAAAGATGTTGGTGTGTCTACAGAGATCAAAGGTCATCCTTCATATTGGAATAGGGTTGCCAACTTTCTAATGGCACAAAACTGAACACTCTTCCCCGCCCCTTCCCTGAGGCCACACCCCTGCTTGCTCCATCCCCCTTCCCTCCATCGCTCGCTCTCCCCCATCCTCACTCAATTTCACCAGGCTGGGGCAGGTGGTTGGGATGTGTGGGGGGGGGTGAGGGCTCCGGTTGGGGGTGCAGGTTTCTGGCGTGGGGCTTGGGATGAGGAATTTGGGGTGGGGGAGAGGGGTCCGGCCTAGGGAAGAGGGTTGGTGTGCGGGGGGAGGCGGGGTATGGGATGTGGGCTGGGGGGGCTGTAGGGCCAGTGAGGGGTTCAGGGTGCGGGAGAGGGCTTCAGGCTGGGGTGAGGGAGGGGGTGAGGACTCTGGTTGGGGGTGCAGGTTCTGGGGTGGGGCTGAGAATTAGAGGTTTGGGGGGCAGGAGGGGGCTCCAGGCTGGGGCACGGGGTTGGGGCATGTGTGCAGGGGTGAGGTGTGGGCTCTGGGGTGGGACTGGGGATGAGGAGTTTGGGGTGCAGGAGGGGGTTGGGGTAGGAGGTGTGGGGGGGTGCGGGCTCCAGGATGGAGTTTGGGTGCGGGAGGGGGTTTGGGGTATGGGGAACCGACGGCGCTTACTGAAGCTCCCAGGAAGCAACCCTGCAGCCCCTAGATACATGGGCGGCCAGCGAGGCTTCACGCACTGTCCTCATGCCCACAGGCACTGCCACTGCAGCTCCCATTGGTTGCAGTTCCTGGCCAATGGGAGCTGCGGAGCCGGCCCTCGGGACGGGGGTTGCGCGCGGAGCCTCCCTGACCACCCATGCATCAAGGGGCTGCAGGGACCTGGTGGCCGCTTCCGGGAGCCTCACAAAACTAGGGAGCATGCCTTAGCTTCGGGCCCCCTGCTGTGCCACCGACCAGACTTTTAACGGCCCAGTGCTGGCCAGAGCCGCCAGGGTCCCTTTTTGACCGGGCGTTCCGGTCAAAAATAGGATGCCTGGCATCCCTATATTGGAAAGCAGGGCACCAGACTGCAGGCAAAGATCAGGGAACTACAGACTTCAGCCAGCTCTGCTTACTGTTTTACATAACACTTTAATAAAGGAATAATGTCATTGTGAAATACAAGTTTTCTGTGCCATAGTGACGCCACCACGCTGGTGATCACTTACAAAAGTAGTCCCACTGATTATGGATTTCCTCATTTAAATCCTGTAAATTAAGTGCTCCTCATTCTGACCCAGTGTAATAGTGTTGAAGAATCAGGCACGAAGCTTGAAAGATGACAATAGGAATCTGTCACCAGGTGACTGACCCTTTGAGAGAATAGGGGTTTAGTGCACCTGGACTGATTACCTGCTGCCCAATAGGGCTTCAGGGAGTGCACTTGGGACTTATAAAGGGAAGCAGGGAGGGGAAGACAGCTGCAGATTGTTGGCGACTGCAGGGAGTAAGAAGGCTCCTGCAGGGTCCTGAGTTACCAGGGGGAGAAGCACCAGTGGGGAAGGCCAGGGACAAGGCCAAACTCCAGGGAAGAGGGGCTGGGTGAGCAAGAAGGGAAGACAGACCCCCCCCCCCCCCCCAGGTAGGAAAGGTTGTGTTCCGCTTGGGACTGGGGTGAAAGAAATGAACTTTTAAAGAGAGGACAGACCCTCAGGGAGCAGGGGCTGATCCCAGCTGAAACTGGGAAGAAGACTTTAAGTCTGAGAGTGGTTTTTTTTTTTATTTATTTAAACTCCATTCAGGACTTACTCAAAACATTCCCCTTCCGGGGTACAATTTATTATCTGGCCTATCTGGACTTTGTAAGGGAGCCTGAGTTCAGAGGAAACTGAGACAGGCCTCAGTAGAGCCATGCTAGCCAGCAGGGGGGGCTACAGGGCAAGTATGTCCGTTGATGGTGACCTCATTATTGTTCATCCCCCATGACTGTTCACCAGATTATGATTCTCTGGTAAATCAATTTATTATAGTAGGCCATGTCTCTTTGAGAAAACACGCAGAATTAGAACCTTTGTGTGTTTTTTATTGCAATTTGATTTTCAACCCAAAACATTTGCATGTTGAAATTAAAAAAAAAAAAAGTCAATTTCGTTTCCCCCCACCTCCCCAAAGGCCCATTTTTCACTCCAGAACTTTTTTTTTTTTACAGAAATAAAATAAAACTGGAACGGTTTCATGGGTTTTTCACAGCACTGCACCATTTTTGAAAACCCCAAACAAAAATTCAGTTTTTTTGCATGATGGATTCAGTGTTCACTCTAATGTTCTCTCATTTCATTTTTTTTTTTATAAACACACCTAATTACTGCCCACTACTGGGTGGAATGTCAGGCCTACTCAAGCGATGTTTCCTTCTACTAGCTGTTCTACAAAGAGGATATACGTAATGGAAATTCTCCTTTAGCTAAAGTAGCAGAGGCCACTGGTTGTGTTTGGGTTTTTCTTTTTGTTTTTCCTTTTTAGCAGGTGGTTTTGGATTTTATCCCCCATTCTGTATGTGTGCAGTTTAGCTGGTGACTGGGTTTTGTTGTTTGTAGCTATAGATTCATTACAACCTAATCATAGACACATAGACTTTAAGGTCAGAAGGGACCATTATGATCATCTAGTCTGACCTCCCGCATGATTCAGGCCACAAAAGCTGACTTACCCACTCCTGGAATAATTCTCTCCCTTGACTCAGCTGTTGAAGTCCCCAAATCATGATTTAAAGACTTCAAGTGCAGAGAATCCTCCAGCAAGCGACCCCTGCCCCATGCTGCGGAGGAAGGCGAAAAACCTCTAGGGCCTCTGCCAATCTACCCTGGAGGAAAATTCCTTCCCGACCCCAAATATGGCAAGGATGTTCTTTTCAAGGTGTGTTCAAATTATACAATCCTAATAGAGAAGCTCTGGTATGAATCTTTGTTGGGAAAAAATTGAATCAGATAAAAAAGGAATTTTCTCTTTAATCGGGGTGACCATCCACAGCTATGGTCTTTAACCAGAAAAGAATAACTTCACTGTTTGGCTGATCTGTTTTACAAGGTTTCTCAACTTGGAAATATGAGCTAAATTTGTCTTTTTCTAAGTACATCTACTAAGTGGACAAACTTCTAGTATAATTGGATTCTGGTAGTACAGACCATGTTATCAGAGCTCTTGAGTCACTGGCAAATGTCAGAGTAATAAACTAAATCTGCTATTGATGAATGACAATTCAGTAGATAGTTCAAGCCAAATGGCCTGTTATTCATTCATTTACTCTGCAATCAGAAGTCCTTGACATACTGTAGTGAAATGGACAATTTTCATGAGACTCCCTTGATTAGCTTTTAGTTGGGTCTACAGAGCAAAACATATTCTTGGAGTGGGTCATTTGCTCTTACACAGAAATGATCACTATTCTTTAAGGCTTATCAGTGTTCCCAGCATTGCTGAAGGATATAGAGCTTGGTAAATTCCACAGGAAGCTGAAAAGCATTAAGAGATCCTGTGACTATCGCAAGCTTCTTATATTAAGAACTCTTCTGGGCAGGAGCTGTCTTCCTCTACATTTGAACAGCACTTAGCACATTGTAGGTGCTACCAGAATACAAATAACATGCTCTGTTGCATCAGTCCCACTCAACACACATCTTGTTCATTGTGGTGCATTATCCCACGTCTAGATCCAATGCAGAAGATAAGCCAAGAGTAAGGTTTCTCACATGTTATGGGTTTCAGAGGGGTAGCCGTGTTAGTCTGTATCAGCAAATGGCTATGTGTACTCTCTCCTCAGGCCCTACGCTACCAGCACGCCCAGCTATCTTCGAGACACCACTGACTTCCTGAGGAAACTACAATCCATTGGTGATCTTCCAGAAAACACCATCCTAGCCACTATGGATGTAGAAGCTCTCTACACCAACATTCCACACAAAGATGGACTACAAGCCGTCAGGAACAGTATCCCCGATAATGTGACGGCAAACCTGGTGGCTGAACTTTGTGACTTTGTCCTTACCCACAACTATTTCAGATTTGGGGACGATTTATACCTTCAAATCAGCGGCACTGCTATGGGTACCCGCATGGCCCCACAGTATGCCAACATTTTTATGGCTGACGTAGAACAATGCTTCCTCAGCTCTCATCCCCTAGCGCCCCTACTCTACTTGCACTACATTGATGACATCTTCATCATCTGGACCCATGGGAAGGAGGCCCTTGAGGAATTCCACCAGAATTTCAACAATTTCCACCCCACCATCAACCCCAGTCTGGACCAGTCAACACAAGAGATCCACTTCCTGGGCACTACAGTGCAAATAAGCGATGGTCACATAAACACCACCCTATACCAGAAACCTATTGACCGCTATACTTACCTACATCCCTCCAACTTTCATCCAGACCACATCACACGATCCATTGTCTATAGCCAAGTCCTAAAATACAACCGCATTTGCTCCAATCCCTCAGACAGAGACAAACACCTAAAGGATCTCTGTCAAGCATTCTTAAAACTACAATACCCACCCGGGGAAGTGAAGAAACAGATTGACAAAGCCAGAAGGGTACCCAGAAGTCACCTATTACAGGACAGGCCCAACAAAGAAAGTAACAAAAAGCCACTAGCCATCACCTACAGCCCCCAACTAAAACCTCTCCAGCGCATCATCAAGGGTCTACAACCTATCCTGAAGGACGATCCCTCACTCTCACAGACCTTGGGAGACAGGCCAGTCCTCACTTAAAGACAGCCCCCCAACCTGAAGCAAATACTCAACAGCAACTACACACCACAGAACGAAAACACTAACCCAGGAACTAATCCCTGCAACAAACCCCATTGCCAACTCTGTCTGCATATCTATTAAAGGGACATCATCACAGGACCTAACCACATCAGCCACACCATCGGGGGCTCGTTCTCCTGCACATCTACCAATGTGATATATGCCATCATGTGCCAACAATGCCCCTCTGCCATGTACATTGGCCAAACCGGACAGTCTCTACGCAAAAGAATAAATGGACACAAATCAGACATCAAGAACTGTAACATTAAAAAACGAGTAGGAGAGCACTTCACTGTTCCTGGACACTCAATAACAGACTTAAAAGTGGCCATTCTTCAACAAAAAAATCTTCAAAAACAGATTTCAACAAGATCCTGAGAACCGGAATTAATTTGCAAACTTGACACCATCAAATTAGGCCTGAATAAAGACTGGAAGTGGCTGGGTCCCTACAAAAAGTAATTTTCCCTCTGTTGATACTCACCCCTTCTTGTCAACTGTTGGGAATAGGCTACATCCACCCTGTTTGAATTGGCCTTGTTAGCACTGACCCCCAGCTTGGTAAGGCAACTCCCATCTTTTCATGTGCTGTAATATATATATATATACCTGCCAACTGTATTTTTCACTCCATGCATCTGATGAAGTGGGTTTTAGCCCACAAAAGCTTATGCCCAAATAAATTTTTTCGTCTCTAAGGTGCCACAAGGACTCTTCTTGTTTTCACATGTTATGGTTTGTGGCAGTGCCTAGAGCAGGGGTCGGCAACCTCTGGCACGTGGCTCGCCAGGGTAAGCACCCTGGCGGGCCGGGCCAGTTTGTTTACCTGCCGCGTCGGCAGGTTCGGCCGATCGCGGCTCCCACTGGCTGCGGTTCGCCGCTCCGGGCCAACGGGGGCGACGGGAAGCCGCGGCCAGCACATCCCTCGCCCGCACCGCTTCCCGCTGCCCCCATTGGCCTGGGACGGCAAACCGCGGCCAGTGGGAGCCGCGATCGGCCGAACCTGCCGACGCGGCAGGTAAACAAACTGGCCCGGCCCACCAGGGTGCTTACCCTGGCGAGCCGCGTGCCAGAGGTTGCCGACCCCTGGCCTAGAGGTTCAAACCAAGACTGGGGCACGTACCACTGCATTGGTACGTTCTTTCCATGATGAGTTTGTCTAAACAGACCAGACAAAGGGTGGGAGGGGAACCAGAGTGGGGAAGTGACTTGCTCGCGGTCACACAATAGGTATTCTACAGTAGAGCTGGGATTAGAGACATATCTCCTGTCTAGTGTCTTATCCACTTGATCACACTGGCTTTTTAACTTTATCATAGCTCTTCTCCCTGTTCAAATTACAAGAGGAAAATTCAGGACATCCCTAGTTACCTACTTTTCTAGTTCAGGATTTTTTATTGGCACCCATCACCACAGTATCTGAGCAGTGCCCAGACTGGTAACACACAGTCCCTCATGGATTTAATTCATTCTTTGTCTCTTTTCTGGCTATGGGAGGCTGTGCTCAGAGCAGTTCCCTGATGTAAGTATTTGTGTAACAAGTGATGACAAGGGATATCCTAATCTCAATTTTTTTTTAATCTTACTACACTTTGGTCACACTTAAAATATATCAGTGAAGGCCATTTGTTGATTTTCTTTGTAATTATGTCATTTCTAATCAGGTCCCTCATTTATTTATTGATTTATGACTGTTATGTTTTATAAGACTGCAACCCATCACCAATCTCTGAAACTATTCCAGCCCCCTCAATTTTGCTTGTTTAAAATGTAGGATTGACTGGCCATGGGCACTGTTTCTCAAAATCAAATTCATATACATAATACTTCATTGGCTTAGCATGCTATAAAAGTTTAGATTGAGTATAAAAATGAGAACCCTCAGGTATCAGAGTCTTGCTGTATTATATCTACCTCTGCCTTTTATAGGATATGTACAAGGTTCACTCCTTTGGGTTCTTTTTTTGGCTCCAAAGTGGGTTGATTTTTTTTTTTAAATGCCCTTATTTGTAACTTAACCTTTTAATGTAAAGCCTTTCCCTGGGTCTGTATTAAGCATCTTTGCTCAAAACCTGTTGGGTCAGAAAACCAGTTCATCTTTCAGATGTTTGAAAGATAGAGAAGCTACTCAGTTGGTGTAATTTTTTTTCCTTCTAGAAGGCAATATGAAGCAGCACATGAAAATCTAGGTTGTGTGAAATCCAAGGTTGAGCCTAACTGTTAGTACTGCCCATTTTCTTTTAAAAGTGTTCTTCTCAACTGCTTTGTTCCTGAGCCCTCCATACTCCCTGCTGACCGAGACAGAACACTTCTTTGCTAAAAAGAGTCGTTTCTGAACAGCAAGTTGAGATGGAAGGGGCCAATCCATATACTCAGCCATTAGGAAAACATGCCCTCAAATTTCTCCATTAACATTTTAAAGATTTGTATTTTTGAATGTCAACTTTGTATTTAAAAATATCAGAACAACAAATTACAATGTGAAACCCAACAAATATTTCATTAAAAGCCCTGAAAGCCTCTTTCTTAGTCACTCTCTGAGCAACAAAGATAGGGAAGTCCTCGCACAGTAGCATACAATTTAATTAGGCCTTGTGCAGCAGACAGAAATAACTCATTTTTGTTCTGCTGCAGCAAAGGAAATTAAAACAGTTGTATTTTCTAATTATCCCATTGCAGGAAGAATTTATGAATTGGCAGCAGATATTTATAAGCAACTAATTAAGGAGTTTTTTTCAGTGTCAGTGTTTGTGTCCAGGTGCACCAATTCAGACATGTCACTAGGTGCATAGCTAGCTGGAATCTTGGGTGAAATCTGGCCTCCACTGAAGTCAATGAGAGTTTTGCCATTGACTTCAGAGGGCTCAGGATTTCCCTCCATGAATCTAAAGTTTCTATTAATGGAGACTTTTTAATCTGTAAACCCCTTTTATGCCATGCAACTGGTGAGTAAATTTTTTAAACTGGCACGTGATCACCTACATTGGCAATACTGTAACTTCAGTTTACACGGAGGATGTTAGAGCCGTGCCAGGAGGAAAAAAAGTAGTGGTGTGAACATAAAGAGTTGCCATCCCAGTTTCAGACCTGTGATCCATTCTAATCCAGCGTCCTGTCTTCAGTGGCAGCCAGCAACAGATGCTTCTGAAGAAGGTGCAAGAAACCCCATGCTGGACACACATGGAATAGCCTGCTGATAGGAGATGTTTGTTCCCAACCCAGTCTGTTAGCGTTTGGTTTATGCTCTGAAACATTCGGTTTTATGCACCTTATAAAATATATATTCACCTTTGTTAATGTAGCTGCCACAGGCCTGTCAGAGGTAATGAAGAATATGTTTGAGACAGGAGAATTGCCAAAAGATTTTACAACCTCACTGTGTATGCAAATCCCCCAAAAGAAGAATGCTATGGATTGTTTTGTAGTTTTTACAATCAGCTTAATGTTGCATGCTTCTAAGGGTATGTCTACACAGGGATAAAAAACCTATGGTTGTCCTGGGTCAGCTGCTGGCTGGTGGGGCTTGGGCTCCGGGGATAAAAATTCACTGTGTAGACATTCGGGCTTGGGCTGAAGCCCGAGTTCTGGGACCCTGGGAGGAGTCCAGCCCAAGCCCAAACGTCTACACAGCAATTTTTAGTGTCTCAGCCTGAGCCCTGCCAGCCTGAGTCAGCTCACCCAGGCCAGCTGCAGCTGTGCTGTTAGTCATTTATTCCTGTAGACGTAGACTCTGATGCTTTTGCAAGTTGTTCAAGAGCAAATACAAGGGAAGATTGATAAGGAAATACACAACCACAATATGGTTTCAAAGGTCAAAAGGGAATGATACATCTCATTCTGAACATGAAACTCCTTTTAGAAAGATCAATTGACATAGGGAAAATGGTATAGTTGTGTTTCACTGACTTCCAAAAAGCATTTGACAGAATTTACCACTACAAATTTCTCAGTATATTAAGATATGTAGGGACTGATGGATACGAACCCTGAGTAATAAAACATTTGTACTGGAATCAGAAGGGGATTATAATGGAAGGTGAAAATGAAAATGTAATAGAGATCAAGAAAAGAGTCAGATAAGGTTATATAACATTTAAATCAGCTTCTGTCCCAAACGACTGGACGATAGCTAATGTGATGCTAATTTTTAAAAAGGGCTCCAGAGGTGACCCTGGCAATTACAGGCTGGTAAGCCTGACTTCAGTACCGGGCAAACTGGCTGAAACTATAGTAAAGAACAAAATTGTCAGACACATAGATGAACATAATTTGTTGGGGAATAATCAACATGGTTTTTGTAAAGGGAAATCATGCCTCACAAATAGAGTAGAATTCTTTGAGAGGGTCAACAAGCATGTGGACAAGGGGGATCCAGTGGACATAGTATATTTAGATTTTCAGAAAGCCTTTGACAAGGTCCCTCACCAAAGGCTCTTAATCGGGACAGGGGATGGGGGGGTATATAAGAAAAAGCCCCAAATATCGGGACTGTCCCTATAAAATCGGGACATCTTGTCACCCTAGATAAGAGGGAAGGTTCTCTCATGGATTGGTAACTGGTTAAAATATAGGAAACAAAAGGTAGGAATAAATGGTCAGTTTTCCGAATGAAGAGAGGTAGGGTGCCCAGATGTCCCAATTTTATAGGGACAGTCCCGATATGCAGGGCTTGGTCATATATAGATGCCTATTACCCCCCCATTCCCATCCCAATTTTTCACACTTGCAATCTGGTCACCCTAAAGAGAGGTAAATAGTAGTGTCCCCCACGGGTCTGTACTGGGACCAGTCCTATTCAACATATTCATAAATGATCTGCAAAAAGGGGTAAACAGTGAGGTGGCAAAATTTGCAGATGATACAAAATTACTCAAGATAGTAAAGTCCCAGGCAGACTGCGAAGAGCTACAAAAAGATTTCTCAAAACTGGGTGGCTGGGCAACAAAATGGCAGATGAAATTCAATGTTGTTAAATGCAAAGTAATGCCATTGGAAAACATAATCCCAACTATACATATAAAATGATGGGGTCTAAATTAGCTGTTACCACTCAAGAAAGAGATCTTGGAGTCATTGTGGATAGTTCTCTGAAAACATCCACTCAGTGTGCAGCGGCAGTCAAAAGAGCGAACAGAACATTGGGAATTATTAAGAAAGGGATAGATAATAAGACAGAAAATATCACATTCCCTCTCTATAAATCCATGGTATGCCCACATCTTGAATAGTGCATGCAGATGTGGTCGCCCCATCTCAAAAAAGATATATTGGAAAAGATTCAGAAAAGGGAAACAAAAATGATTAGGGGTACGGAATGGCTTCAGTATGAGGAGAGATTAATAAGACACTGACTTTTCAACTTGGAAAAGAGACGACTAAGGGGGGGATATGATAGAGGTCTATAAAATCATGACTCGTGTGGAGAAAGTTAATAAGGAAGTGTTATTTACTCCTTCTCATAAGAGAAGAACTAGGGGCCACCACATGAAATTAATAGGCAGCAGGTTTAAAACAAACAAAAGGAAGTATTTTTTCACACAACGCACAGTCAACCTGTGGAACTCCTTGCCAGAGGATGTGAAGTCCAAGACTATAACAAGGTTCAAAAAAGAACTAGATAAATTCATGGAGGATAGGTCCATCAATGCCAGGATGTGCAGGGATGGTGTCCCTAGACTCTGTTTCCCAGAAGCTGGGAATGGGCGACAAAGGATGGATCATTTGATGATTACCTGTTCTGTTCATTCCCTCTGGGGCACCTGGCATTGGCCACTGTCAGAAGAGAGGATACTGGGCTAGATGGACCTTTGGTCTGACCAAGTATAGCCGTTCTTATGTTCTTGACTTTATTTAACATTTATATTAAGTGTTTGATTAATTTAATTGAAGAAACAAGAAGGAATTAAGAGGAATGTAAATTGGATGAATTACATTTGCTATGCAACTAACAGTGCTATTGGCTGATTCAGAAGAAGGTCTGATGAAGTTGTTAGAGATTACATATGAATGTGGTCTAGAGTTAAATTTAGACAAGACAGATCTATGGTGGTATTCTCTGGGTGCTTACAAGTTGATGGTTTAATAATTTGTTCCAGTATCTTCCCAGGTATAGAAGCTAAGCTGATTGGTCTATAATTCCGATGTTCACTGTGTTCCCCTTTTTAAAGATAGGTACTATGTTTGCCATTCTCCAGTTCTCTGGGACCTCACCCATCCTCCATGAGTTCTCTCTAGAATGAATTTAATCAGACCTTGCCAACTTGAATACATCTAAATGATATAACTATTCTTTAACATGTTCTTCCCCTATTTGTTTTGTGTTCCTGCCCCCATATTAACTATCTAGTCACCATTAATCTTTTTAGTGAAGACTGAAGCAAAATAGGCATTAAACACCTCAGCATTCTTGATGTCATCCATTATTATCGCACTTTCCCACTACACTTTCCTTCATTTTTCTCTTGCACCTAATGTATTTAAAGAATATCTTTTTATTGCTTTTGTGTCTCTTGCTAGGTATAACTCATATTGTCCTTTAGCCTTTTTTATTTTGTCCCTATATGCTTGTACTATTCTTTTATGCTTCCCCTAATAGTTTGTTGAAGTTTCCACTTTTTGTAGCATTCCTTTTTGATTGTCAGGTCATTAAAGAGCTCCTGATGGAGCTAGATTCCTATCTTTCCTTCCCATCAGGATAGTTTACAGTTGTGTGTCTAATATTATCTCTTGGAGAAAACGAGAGTGCTCCTGAACTCCTCTATCCCTTAGATTTTCTCCCAGGGGAACTTACCTACAAGTTTTCTGAAATTTCTGAAGTCTTTTTTTCCCCATTTTCCTTATTCTACTGCTTTCACTCCTTCCTTTATTTACAATCATGAAATCTATCCCAAATTTTACCCAAATTGTCTTCAACCTTCATATTCACAACTAATTCTTCCCTGTTGGTCAGAATCAAGTCTACAATGGCTGTCCCCCTGGTTACTTCCTCCACTTTTTGAAACCATAATTTGTCCCCAATATATTCCAGGAACTTATTGGACATTTCATATTTTGCCATATTACTTTTCCAACAGATGTCTGGGTAGTTAAAGTTTCCCATTACTACCAGGACTTGTGTTTTGGTCATTTCTGTTATTTGTTCTAGAAATGTCTCATCCACCTCCTCTTCCTGATTTGGTGGTCTAAAGTAGGCCCCTATCATGACATCACCCTTGTTTTTCCCTCTTTTATTTTTACCTTGAGCCTTTCAATTGGTCTGCCTCTCACCACCTTCTGGACCTCAGAACAAGTGTATATATTCTTGATGTATAGTGCAACATGCACTCCCTTTTTCCCTGCTTGTCCTTTCTGAACAAGCTATACCCCTTGTGATGGGTTCCACCAGGGGTGCCACCTGGAACTGGGGTACTACTGATCCCTCTGATCCACCAGCTTGGGCTCCCTCTCACAGTGTGCTGGTGTGACAAGCTACAGACCTGCTCCCGGTCCTACACTTCCTCCAGCATTCCCACAGGTAGGGATGCACCCAGCTGCAGTTACATCCAGACTTTTTGACTAGCCACTGCATAAACCAACAATAGACAGGCTACAGCCAAAATAACCACCAGCTTCCCAGCCTAGGACCCCAGAGCTGTACTGTTCTGCTCTGGTCCAAATGCCAACCAGTATGAATTTATTATCCCATTTGCGCACCTCCCTCCCCCCNATTAAAACATAAAACAAGTTTATTAACTACAAAAGATAGATTTTAAGTGATTATAAGGGATAGCAAACAGATCAAAGCAGATTACCTAGCAAATAAACAAAAACTCAAATTAAGCTTAACATGCTAGATAGATTGGATATGAATTAGCAGTTTCTTACTGTGAGAGATAGTACAAGCAGGCTTGCAGATTATTAAGGGACAAGCTGCATTTGCTTTGCAGCTTGGGATCCCCAGGTTTTCATACACAGCCTAGAAATCCCTTTAGCCTGGGTCCAGCACTTCTCCCAGTTCAGTCTCTGTTCCTCAGGTGTTTCCAGGAGTCATCTTGTGTGGGGAGTGAAGAACAACTAATGATGTCACTCCCTGCCTTATATAGCTTTAGCATATGGCTGTAACCCTTTGTTCCAAAACTAGTTCCCAGACCAGTGTGTGGGGAAAATACAGACACCCCAAAATGGAGTCCAGAGTCATGTGGCCTGATCACATGGCCTTGCAGTGTCATAGTAGGCATTGCTTACAGCAGGCCAAAATGTCCACAGGAAGGTTAAGCTCTTCCACAGGCCACTGTCTTTGCTGATGGGCCATCAGCCCTGTCTGGCTTCTTCATTGTTGGACCTAAAAGGCTGGCTGTGGGTGTTTTCCAGAGTAAGCCCATTTGAAATACAGATCCATAGTCAATATTTATAACTCAGGTACAAAAATGACTCATGCATACAAATAAGATAATCATATTCAGCAAATCATAGCTTTTCCAATGACATCTTATATGCCCTGTCTTGTGCAAAATGCATCATAATTATGCCATAATTATATCATAATATCACTATGAAGAATATGGGGTGCAGTGTTATACCCCTCTCTACCAATATTTCAGTCATGAGATTCATCCTACCAAGTCAGTCTGTGATGCCAATTAAGTCATAATTTAGCTTATGTACTAATACTTCCAGTTCTTCTTGTTTATTCCCCATACTCCTTGCATTTGTATATAGATAGACATCTAAGATGTTGAGCAGATTCCCCTCACTGATTTCCCTCTTGCTACTCCTGTGCCCCTGTTGTAATTTCCATGTTCCCCTTCCCCCCAGCATCTAGTCCTCTGTTAAAATCACCATTTTTTATTCTTATCTGTAGCTTTTTGTCACTTTCCCCCTTTGACTGTAGTTTAAAGTCTCCCCAGTAGACTGGTGAGTCAGTGCACAAAGTTACTCTTCCCCTTCTTTCTCAGAACAGCATCCCATGCATGAGGAAACCGAAGTCCTCCCATTGACACCATCTGCACAGCCATGCATTCATCTCTAGGATGTGTCTCCCCCCTCCCTCCCCCGCATCTGGGCCCTTATCTTCAACTGGGATGATAGACAAGAACACAACCTGTGTCCCCAACCTCTTCACTGTTTCTCCCAGTGCCCTGTAGTTCCTGCTGATCTGGTCAGGGTCATATCTAGCAGTATCATTAGGGCCACATGGATGAGCAGCATGGGGTAGTTGTCTGAGGGACAGATGAGCCTTGGCAACCTTTCTATAATGTCTCAAATGCAGGCTCCAGGCAGGCAACACACTTCCCTGGACATCATGTCAGGTCAGCAGGTGGATGCCTCCTCCACCCTCCCCGCAAACAGTCCCTGACCACTAGCACCCTGCACCACCTCCACTTGGGTGCAGTGGCCCTGAGCCTCCCGGCCTTGGGGACAGGTGGCTGCTTCTCCTCAGCCAGTGGGGTCTGCTACTGATTTCCTGGTGTTAGCACAACATATTGGTTCTTGACTCCAACAGACGGGGTACCTGGGTTGTAGGCTTCATTGCAGATAGATTCTCTAATGCTAGACTGTTCTTGCTATTTGATAAGGTGGGTGCAGTGAACAAGCATCTACTGTACTGCAGAGGAAATGCCGTTTTCCTTTGCAGGTGGCCTTTAATCTGTTTGTTTGAGTTGGAGGAAGCAATTCATAAATATCTGGAATGAGTGTCAGATTTGTCACAATATTTTTCAGATGCCAGATGGCTTGCTCTCCTGGCCTATTTCTTAGATACATGGTATTTGAATGATTAAATTCATTAAGCTTATTCATGCAAGGAAGAGATACGAATATTTTGCTAAAATAAGAATCAGGCATTTATTTGTACACTTTTCCACTGCTTCTAGTACTGAAAATATGATTTCTTTTCAGATGATTAAACACTTCTCTGATTCCATAACTGAAAATGACGCCACCTAATTCTTTTAAATCGAAGGTCATTACACACCTGTTCAGGACCTTATTTACCAGTTATGTGACTATTTCTCAAGGAAGGCAGGTGAAATGAACTCAAGCATCACAATCCCTTCACTGAAGAATCAGTGAATGGTGCCAAATTGGGAAAAGTGCACCAGGAACAGCAGATAGTTATGTGATCTGACCATGAAAAACTTTTCTATTTAACTCAAATTCTGAAATCATTATTTCTTTTAATCTGTGGACTCTGAGTACCCAGGGATAGAAAGTGAGGCTTTATGGGTCTAATCCAGGGGTAGGCAACCTATGGCGAGCTGATTTTCAGTGGCGCACTCACTGCCCGGGTCCTGGCCACCGGTCCGGGGGGCTCTGCATTTTAATTTAATTTTAAATGAAGCTTCTTAAACATTTTAAAAACCTTATTTACTTTACATACAACAATAGAATCATAGAATCATAGAATCATAGAATCTCAGGGTTGGAAGGGACCTCAGGAGGTCATCTAGTCCAACCCCCTGCTCAAAGCAGGACCAAACCCAACTAAATCAGCCCAGCCAGGGCTTTGTCAAGCCTGACCTTAAAAACCTCTAAGGAAGGAGATTCCACTACCTCCCTAGGTAACCCATTCCAGTTCTTCACCACCCTACTAGTGAAAAAGTTTTTCCTAATGTCCAACCTAAACCTCCCCCTCTGCAACTTGAGACCATTACTCCTTGTTCTGTCATCTTCTATCACTGAGAACAGTCTAGATCCATCCTCTTTGGAACCCCCTTTCAGGTAGTTGAAAGCAGCTATCAAATCGCCCCTCATTCTTCTCTTCTGCAGACTAAACAATCCCAGTTCCCTCAGCCTCTCCTCGTAAGTCATGTGCTCCAGCCCCCTAATCATTTTTGTTGCCCTCCGCTGGACTCTCTCCAATTTATCCACATCCTTCTTGTAGTGTGGGGCCCAAAACTGGACACAGTACTCCAAATGAGGCCTCACCAGTGCTGAGTAGAGGGGAATGATCACATCCCTCGATCTGCTGGAAATGCCCCTACTTATACAACCCAAAATGCCATTAGCCTTCTTGGCAACAAGGGCACACTGTTGACTCATATTCAGCTTTTCGTCCACCGTAACCCCTAGGTCCTTTTCTGCAGAACTGCTGCCCAGCCATTCGGTCCCTAGTCTATAGCAGTGCATGGGATTCTTTCGTCCTAAATGCAGGACTCTGCACTTGTCCTTGTTGAACCTCATCATATTTCTTTTGGCCCAATCCTCTAATTTGTCTAGGTCCCTCTGTATCCTATCCCTACCCTCCAGCGTATCAACCACTCCTCCCAGTTTAGTGTCATCTGCAAACTTGCTAAGGGTGCAGTCCACACCATCTTCCAGATCGTTAATGAAGATATTGAATAAAACCGGCCCCAGCACCGACCCTTGGGGCACTCCACTTGATACCGGCTGCCAACTAGACAAGGAACCATTGATCACTACCCGTTGAGCCCGACCATCTAGCCAGTTTTCTATCCACCTTACCGTCCATTCATCCAGCCCATACTTCTTTAACTTGCTGGCAAGAATACTGTGGGAGACTGTATCAAAAGCTTTGCTAAAGTCCAGAAATAGCACATCCACTGCTTTCCCCTCATCCACAGAGCCGGTTATCTTATCATAGAAGGCAATTAGGTTAGTCAGGCATGACTTGCCCTTGGTGAATCCATGCTGACTGTTCCTGATCACTTTCCCCTCCTTTAAGTGGTTCAGGATTGATTCCTTGAGGACCTGTTCCATGATTTTTCCAGGGACTGAGGTGAGACTAACTGGCCTGTAGTTCCCTGGATCTTCCTTCTTCCCTTTCTTAAAGATGGGCACTACATTAGCTTTTTTCCAGTCGTCCGGGACCTCCCCCGATCGCCATGATTTTTCAAAGATAATGGCCAATGGCTCCGCAATCTCATCGGCCAACTCCTTTAGCACCCTCGGATGCAGCGCATCCGGCCCCATGGACTTGTGCTCGTCCAGCTTTCCTAAATAGTCCCGAACTACTACTTTCTCCACAGAGAGCTGGTCACCTCCTCCCCATACCGTGCTGCAGAGTGCAGCTGTCTGGGAGCTGACCTTGTCTGTGAAGACAGAGGCAAAAAAAGCATTTAGTACACTAGCTTTCTCCACATCCTCTGTCACTAGGTTCCCTCCCTCATTCAGCAAGGGGCCCACACTTTCCTTGACTTTCTTCTTGTTGCTAACATACCTAAAGAAACCCTTCTTGTTACTCCTAACATCTCCGGCTAGCTGCAACTCCAAGTGTGATTTGGCCTTCCTAATTTCACACCTGCATGCCTGAGCAATACTTTTATACTCCTCCCTGGTTATTTGTTCAATCTTCCACTTCTTGTAAGCTGTTTTTTTGTGTTTAAGACGAGCAAGGATTTCACTGTTAAGCCAAGCTGGTCGCCTGCCATATTTACTTTTCTTCCTACACATGGGGATGGTTTGTTCCTGCAACCTCAATAAGGTTTCTTTAAAATACAGCCAGCTTTCCTCTACTCCTTTCCCCCTCATGTTATTCTCCCAGGGGACCTTGCCCATCAGTTCCCTGAGGGAGTCAAAGTCTGCTTTTCTAAAGTCCAGGGTCTCTGTTCTACTGCTCTCCTTTCTTCCTTGTATCAGGATCCTGAACTCGACCATCTCATGGTCACTGCCTCCCAGGTTCCCATCCACTATTGCTTCCTCTACTATTTCTTCCCTGTTTGTGAGCAGCAGGTCAAGAAAAGCTTTTCCCCTAGTTGGTTCCTCCAGCACTTGCACCAGGAAGTTGTCCCCTACACTTTCCAGAAACTTCCTGGATTGTCTGTGAGCTGCTGTATTGCTCTAAACTAACTAATAGTTTAGTTATATATTATAGACTTATAGAAAGAGACCTTCTAAAAATGTTAAAATGTATGACTGGCACGCGAAACCTTAAATTAGAGTGAATAAATGAAGACTCGGCACATCACTTCTGAAAAGTTGCCGACCCCTGTTCTAATCCAAAGCCTGCTGATGTCAATGGAGGCCCTAAAACTACCGACAGTTCTTTAATCAATATATGTTTGGGAAGCAGGCTTTTCTGCATTAGTTTACTTGGAAAATAAACCCTGATCTTACCTCATTGTGGAGCACAACCTTCACTTCCCTTCTCCATCTAAACAACATAAGCCCATAGAGGTCAACTTGTGCTACTCAATTTAGGAGCCCCACAGCAGAGTCTTCTGGGGTGTGTGCAGATTCATGTTCCTGCCCTGGCCAGTGCTGCTCACACACTCCACCCCTCTGCAGCAGAGAGGAGATGCTGGATGCCTGGCATCACCTCTAGGCAGGTGCTCTGTGTGGGGGAGGGACTGAGCTCTGAGCTCCATTGGAAAGAAGTCAGAATAGCCAAGGGCTGAACATAGTGTGATGTATTTTTTCCTGATTTCATGGGCCTGAGGTCTGTGTTACAGATCTTTCCCATCCCTCTCCCTTTTCTCACTTCATTTTCTCCATTTTTCTCAGGCTCTACGTCCTCCACTTACAATAGCTGTTTTCTCCATTTGACTTTTCCCATATCTCTTAGGGCAAGTGTACACTACAGCACTATATCGGCACAGCTGCAGCGCGCCTGGTGAAGACGCTCTATGCCAACGGGAGAACGCTCTCCTGTTGGCATAATTACTCCACCTCCGTGAGAGGCGGAAGCTATGTCAGAGGGAGACACTCTCTCCTGTCAGCATAGCACCAGTGTGGACTGTGCTTAGGTCGCTGTAACTTGTATCACCCAGGGGGGTGTCTCTTTCACGCACCCCGGGTGATGTAAGTTACAACGACTTAAGCAGTAGTGTAGACCAGCCCTTAGTGTTATCAGATGTTAGTTCCAGACACGGACTAAGAATGGTGCACCTGATGGAGCAGAAGCCCTAATTGTGTGTGGTGTTGTGTCAGAGTGGTAGAAAATCTGCCTCTAGCAATTATCTGTATCATAGGTTTTCAGAATGGAGAGCGGTAAATAGTGGTGTCCCCCAGGGGCCTGTACTGGGACCAGTCCTATTCAACATATTCATAAATGATCTGGAAAAAGGGGTGTAAACAGTGAGGTGGCAAAATTTGCAAATGATACAAAACTACTCAAGATAGTTAAGTCCCAGGCAGACTGCAAAGAGCTACACAAGGTTCTCTCAGAACTGGGTGACTGGGCAACAAAATGGCAAATGAAATTCAATGTTGATAAATGCAAAGTAATGCACATTGGAAAACATAATCCCAACTATACATACAAATTAGCTGTTACCACTCGAGAGAGATCTTGGAGTCACTGTGGATAGTTCTCTGAAACCATCCACTCAATGTGCAGCAGCAGTCAAAAAAGCGAACAGAATGTTGGGAATCATTAAGAAAGGGATAGATAATAAGACAGAAAATATATTGCCTTTATATAAATCCATGGTACGCCCACATCTTGAATAGTGCGTGCAGATGTGGTCGCCCCATCTCAAAAAAGATATATTGGAAAAGGTTCAGAAAAAGGAAACAAAAATGATTAGGGGTACGGAATGGCTTTAGTATAAGGAGAGATTGATAAGACTGGGACTTTTCAACTTGGAAAAGAGATGGCTAAGGGGAGATATGATTGAGTTCTATAAAATCATGACTGGTGTGGAGAAAGTAAATAAGGAAGTGTTATTTACTCCTCATAACACAAGAACTAGGGGTCAGCAAATGAAATTAATAGGCAGCAGGTTTAAAACAAACAAAAGGAAGTATTTCTCCACACAATGCACAGTCAACCTGTGGAACTCCTTGCCAGAGGTTGCTGTGAAGGCCAAGACTGTAATAGGGTTCAAAAAAGAACTAGATACATTCATGGAGGATAGGTCCATCAATGGCTATTAGCAGGGCTGTCCTTAGGATTTCTGGGGCCCTACGCAAGTTACCTGAGGGGTGATACTGAGGGACGGGGGAGGGGAAGGCGGGGGCTCCACTGAAGGCCATCCCCAGCTAGCACAGCTGACCCATGTGTCAAGGGGGCACATCCACCCCCCCTGCCCGCGGACCCCCCCAATCCGCTCCCGCCCAGCACTGCCCTTCCCTCTGCCGCCCGCCTGCCTGGCATGGCTTCTGCCAGAGCTCGGGGATTCCCTCCCCTGCCCCCCGCAGTGCGGCTTCTGCCAGGGCACCCAGGAGAGCTCGGGGCTTCTTCCACCCCGTGGCTTGGGCTGTCTGCTTGGGTGCCCATTTTTCTGGGGATCCCATATTGGCTGGGGGGGAGGGGCTCTGGGAACGTGCCCTGATGGCCTGTGTGTTAATCCGCATGAGGGGATGATGGAACCTCTGGCCAGGCCCGTCCTCCCCCACCCATGAACCCAGCTTTGAGAGGAGATTCCGCTCTCCAGCATGCATGGCTCCCTCCCGGCACCCACAGCCCCACGCCAGCTCCTACCTTGTTGATCTCCCAGGGGGTGGAGAGAAGCCCTCCAGCCAGCAGGCAGGCTGAAGGGAGTGAGCAGTGGGAGAGGGGGAGGGGCCAGGGGGCTTCTTCCACTTCCCCCCCCTTTTTTTTAAATTTCCCACCTGCTCTGCTGATTGGTTGTCCTGATTCACTCTGGACATGTGCAGCGAGGAAGACGCTGGGTACAAACTGCACACAAGCAACCCCGGCCAGCCTGCCTACGGGTAGGAACAGCGGAGTCAGAGTGCAGCACAAGTGGAACAGGCTGGGGCCCCGCAGCCCGGTGGTGCCCCAAATTTTCAGGTGACCTACACTGCCGCGTATGCTGCGTATGCCTAAGGATGTCTCTGGCTATTAGCCAGGATGGGCAGGGATAGTGTCCCTAGCCTCTGTTGCCAGAAGTTGGGCATGAGCAACAAGGAATGGATCACTTGATGATCACCTGTTAATTCCCTCTTGAGCACCTGGCATTGGCCACTGTTGGAAGACAGGATACTGGGCTAGATGGACCTTTGGTCTGACCCACTATGGCCGTTCTTATGTAGGTATATTAATGATACTGAATCTGCAAGTGTCTGTAATAATAAAGGACACAGACTTCAGGAAGAAACTGTTGTTTTCCTCATTTCAGTCTGAAAGACATCTGTAGCAGTGTCTGTCATTCATTTCAAGCTCTACCCTCCTGTGTGTGTGTCGCCGTGTCTGAGAGACCTTAGGAGTCTGTTGACTTGAGGGCTTGTCTACACACAATTGATTTAGTTAAACCTTTGCAAATCCCTGTGTGAACACATTTATATCAGTTTAAAGCTGGTTCTCTTAATTTAGCGTCTCCCTGCAAATTTACAGAGGCAAGCTAAACTGATATAAGATAGGTTTAAATCTATTTAAAAATGTCCACACACATGTAACCCTTCTGCCCATCTGAGTTGGCAGCAACAAGGGCCGGGTTCAGTATCTAGGGGTTCCGTTTCAATAACACAACGCAAAACCGGCTCAAGCCCCCACCCAGTGACCTGGGCCAATTTCATACCACCCCCCGGGTGCCTCTAAGAGGCAATACTTCCCCTCTCGCAAGCACGGAGTCTGAGTGTAGCAAAATCCTTTTAATAAAGGAGGGAAACAATGCGGCATATGTTGGGGAAACACCACAAACAGGATTCATAACACAAACCATGAGCAAAAGGCCAACCCCCAAGTAAGTTTGGCAGTATCCTTTTCCCCTCAGGGTCTTAAGTCCAACAACCCAAAAGATCACCCCAAAGTCCAACACCCCAAAAGTCTCGGTCCTTGGTCAGTGCAGCCCCAGAGTTCAAAAGTTTATCTGCAGAGTTTTACCCTCCCAGCCTGGGTGGAAGGGGCGGGGGAAGGGCACGCGGGGTGTTAAGGGGCACCTTACGTGGTCCGAGGCCGACTGCCCCGCCTCTCCGTGGGGTTCTGCTGCAGCCTTCACCACAAGCTGCTCCGCTCCACTCACCATCCCACGGGCTGCTCCAACCATCCCACAAACTGCTCCGCTTCCCGTCCCGTGGGCCGCTCCAACTGTCCCGCAAAAAGCTCCGCTCACCGTCCCGTGGGCTGCTCCAACTGGCCCACAAACTGCTCCGTTCTGCCAGCTGTTTAGCAATATATCTTCAGGCTCCCCCACTAGTTAACACAGCACTCAGTGATTTCAGCTCTTTAGTGATTTCAGCTTGTAGTAGGGGAGCCCCAGTGCTGGTGCACCATTAGCCCAAAGTGAACTCAGACTCTTAATGGAATCAAAATTAGCTCTGCTATTCAGCAGTGGAGAGAAGATGCAATTGGTGTTTCAGGCCATCCCCTCAGGTACAAATACCTATCCCCAACCTTTCTCCATTCGTTGGGTTTTGGAACCCATGTCCCTTGTCTAGCGAGTGCTACTTAGGTGATGGTGAGACCCTCTGTCATAAAACAGTTGTATTGTCCTTGATTCACATAATCAGGGTAACAACACTTTATTCGGCCTGCCCCAATAACAGAGAAACTGGGGGATCCCACAGCAGCCAAAGTGACCATTTTGGGCTGCCGTGGGCTCATGCTAGGGTGTGCCTATGCAAACAAGATCAGCCCCTGAAGTTCTTTTCCACACTCGCCATAATTCACCACCAGATGTCAGGGTAGAGCTCATCCTGACTCTGCTTACACACACAATTGCAACAATTCAACTAAATGTGATTAACGTGCAACAGGTATAATTTTAAAGTTAAACTAGTGCGATTTTGGAAAGAGACTCGACATCAGATCTGGTCTACACACAAACTTTTGTCAGTATAACTAAACCAGTGCAAATAGCAGTGTGGATATCTTTATTTTTGTTAAAGATTGGATTATTTCAGGTTAGTTTAAGTTTATTCCTATTCCATTTAACCTAAACAGAAATATGTCTGGTTTAAAATGAAATAAGAGTGTCTGCAGTATTTTGCAGCAGTTTAACCATATCACTTTAAAATAACACCACGTTAAACCAGCGTCACTGTGTATGTAGACAAACCCATAGTTTAGGTCATCAGCTACATATCTGCTTAGGTGTGAGAGATGTGTGGGAGAAAGCTATGCTGACCATGTCATGGCATTATGAGAATAGAGTTTAAGGTTACTTAACTGTGCATGTTGTGTGACTAGTATCATGTCATCTTTAGTACATGAAGTTTTTTTCATGTAGGAAACAACATGCTGGAGTTGAATCTTAGGAGACATACAACACTCAAATAAAAGTGTTATATAGAAAACACAACCTTGATTGTAGCATGTGATTAGACTGTTACATATGCAAAGGGCTATGCTGTCCATATCTTGATCTATTAAAGTAGTAATAATTCAGTAGATCCTTCTTTATTCATACTGACTTGGTATTTCCTTGTGCTCTTCCAAACTGACCACCTCTTCAGCTGTGCTATCTCTAGCAGTAGAGTTAGCTCTTGTGGTTGCCTTCCAGTAACCTCAGAAATTAAATCTATAACTGCCTGTTTTTTAACTTGCCTGTATCTGACTAGCTGTGGCTCTGACAATGAGTGACATGTTCAGGTACACAGGCATGCTATGTTATAGTCCCTGGGTACCAGTTGTGAATGATCTTCGATTGTGAGCAATCTGTTTCCTTTTGAGGCACTTCGGGGCAAATCCTGTTCTTCTCCCTATTTCCTTGGACTCAGCCAAACCAGTGTGGCTGCACCTCATAAGGAATGGGGCAAGCTTCAGGAACACTGTTGTGAGATGAGCTCCTGCTGTGACTCAACATAGGTTAGGAGTCACCGATGATGAAAGATGCATCTTTTAAATTAGATTGAATATAAAACTGAGCTCTTGGCCAGTTGTTGTAATATCGGATGGCAATTTATTCCTCCCACATGTAGAGGAGTTAACTTTGATGTCCCACTCTGTTAATTACATCCTGTCTGTCTTAAATCTCCCTGAAGTTTCAATTGACTATAGGATTTCTTCACTTCCTGTCTTACACTCTTGAGCATTGTTGCTGTTAAAACAATTGCCACATTTGATGTCTGAAGTGGTTGCATTCGGTGATGGATGAAGTGATGCCTTTTTATAAACTGTATTTCAGTCACAGTTTGTAAATTCTTTGGGATCCTTTCAGGATGAAAGACATAGGTAAGTGTAAGACATACGGTAATTATTTGTATATAATATCTATTTGCATTTATCAGTTGTTTGGAAATTCATCCCGCATCACCACCCAGATATACTACTGTGACTGGTGCGTTACAAATGCCTGGAAGAGGCAGAGTGCATTAAAAAAAATCCTCCATTCTAAAGACTGTTTTTTATGTGTTTTGGTTATACTATGAGTGAGACTTTTATTTTTAGTGAGCCCGAATAACAATTGGATACACTGATTAAACAGTGGATTGAGACAGGTAATTAGATGATCATCCAGAAATTATCTGAATGGTAGTATTTATCCTAAAGAACTATCAGGAACAGACTATCTTAGGAATGTTGTGATGTGCTGACAATTGATGTGTTTCCAGTGTTAAGCATCAGATGTCTATTAATCTTTTTGGCAGACAGCTGTCATATTGGAAACAAATTGCCTGCTCAGTATTCATGTTCTCAGATTCCAAGTTCCCTTAATATTCACATTCTGTTAATCTAGAAATATCTGAGTGCAAGTAAAATGCTATTTTCTTCTAAGCATTTTCATACTACGTCTAATTTCTGTTTTTTAATCTTGTTATGAGCAAACAAGAGAACAACATTATATAGAGAGGCAGGACTGCACAGCTGGCATTAACAAAATACCACTAATATCACTGGGAAAAGAGCTGCCCTACAGTTCTAATCACATGGCATATATAAACCTCTTTAAAGGTGAAATGCAAAATTAAAATGGAAATCCAATGAAGCCCAGAAAAATGTGCTGAATGTCTGCTAGTCAGTACCTTTTTGCTTTACTAAAGGCACTCCAGAGTACATAGTGGTCATAGGACTGACCATATCAAGATGGCTGATACTTCCTGGTTTGCTGAAACTATCCCAGCATGTAACAGAGCAATTCACAGATGGTGATACCATTGTTCTCAAAAGAAAGTTTAATTTTTTAATTATTTTATATTTACTATTATTGTTTGTATAAACTTAGTACACTAAGTACATTGTTTGTATAAACTCCTCACTGATGTTACAGTCACATTGTGCTAGGGGCTGTACACTTAAAGAGCTCGTAGCATGAGGAGTTTATAATCTAAATAGATTAGAAAGATAAAGGTTTGGGAAGAAAGTGGTGTTATCCCCATTTTAAAGATGGGGAACTGAGATACAGAATACATTATTTGCAGAGTGTTACACAGGAAGCTTAAAACAGGGCCAGGAGCTGAACTGAGATCTCCAGTACCTTAACTGCTGCAAGACCATTCTTCATCTCCATATCATCTATGGTGGATATATCTTACTCCGTGACAGCTTAGTTAGTGCAGGCATCCAACACATTTTTGTCTTGACTCAGTTTTCACGTTAGCTTTGCAGTTCAATTTTAACTAGAGAGAGGCCAAAGCCTCAACCTTTAATTCAAATCCCTTCAAATAGTTGAGGTTTCATACATTAGAATCTCAGAGATACAAACACCTTGGGAGGTTGTTCCTAACTCTGAAATGTTCGTAACGCTGAACAAAACATTATGGTTGTCCTTTCAAAAGTTTACAACTGAACATTGACTTAATACAGCTTTGAAACTTTACTATATAGAAGAAAAATGCTGCTTTTAAACATCTTAATTTCTATGAAAAAAGCACAGAAACAGTTTACTTGCCTTGTCAAATCTGTTTTTAACTTTCCCTTTATTTTTTTTTAGTAGTTTACATTTAACGCAGTACTGTACTGTGCTGTACAGTATTTGCCTTTTTTGTCTCTGCTGCCTGATTACGTGCTTCTGGTTCCAAATGAGGTGTGTGGTTGACTGGCAGTTCGTAACTCTGGTGTTTGTAACTCAGAGGTTCTACTGTATTTGAAAGGTACCAAGACCGCCCAGTTGGTTTCGGTTGTGGGTTGGATGCGAAACCAGAAGGGGCCTATGTTTTCTAATTCTGGTTTGGACATAACTGAAAATTACAAGCATGGTTTGTGAGATTTCAGTGGCACAGAACCCAAAGCCTTGCATTGATTCTGCCTCAGACCCAAGCCTTAGCCTAACCCTAATGGGGATCAATCCACAAACACCTCTTCTGCAGCTGATCTCTATGGATGCTGCTTTGGATTTAACCAAAACAACATTTTAAACTAAATCACAGGTTTTTCTAACCTAAAGAAACCTTTGCTCCTTATTTCAGTTAGAGGTAATGTACAGAGTACTATGATCACTGGTTGGATATGTTGTGCTATTACTACTGTGATGATTGCATGGAATAAGGCTCGCTACAGAGGTGATAATAGAGGAAGCCATATTTCTTCTTCAGTGACACACTTCAAGGTTTGCCGCTCAGTTTTTGGGCTTTGTTATTAAATAAGTATGCTACTTCTAAGGGAAGAAAATAGCTCATATGTGAGAGTTTGTCTGTAAATAAGTGCAAACACATGGGAGAAAAAAGTTTTTAAGAAAGTAAAGAATAATGTTAGCTTGAAGTGTTATAGGAATAGAAGCTAAATAAGTGCTGTGAATATACTTCAGACTTTTACGTTATGTCCAAATGTGACTGACAAAATAATTCTTGATGATTTGTGTGAAAGGCAAATCAATTCACTTAATACTTGTAGCTTATGTTACATCTTGGCGTTTAGTAAATTGAATGTTGATGGAGTTATTAATAAGAGCTGCAGTTCCAAAGGTACAAAGTTAAATCTATAGGAAGGTAGTTCAAAAGAGAGAGACTGAGAACACTCTGAAATCCCCCCAGGTCACATAGTACTGTTTGTAACTTTTTTTTGAGAGAGAGAGCCATACTTGTCACTAGCAAATTTGGAGCAACCATAGTTAAACAATCTTTGTGACATGTTTCCAGCTCCAATTTTAGTCGAAGAAACAGTTCAGTGTGAGGGTTAAAACACACAAGCTGCATAAAATAATTGAGAAACTTTCTGATAAACTATGAAGCCATTCACAGACTTTTAGGGGGGAAATTTTCTCCCTCGCCCCCCCCCCCCCCCCCCCCCCCCCCCCCCCCCCCCCCCCCCCCCCCTCTCCCCCCCCCCCCCCCCCCCCCCTCTCCCCCCCCCCCCCCCCCCCCCCTCTCCCCCCCCCCCCCCCCCCCCCCCCCAGCTGTTTCATTCAGTCCAGACACTTTCATTAATTATGTCCATTCCATTAAGTTATGTAGAAATGAACTTCAAATGTCATAGATGCCAATTGGTTCATTCTTATCTGACACAGAAAGTTTTAGAAATGTTAGTGTTTCTTTCCATCTGGGAATGTTTCTCTTCCTATTATAATTTTTCTCACAAAGGTTAGAACCTAAAATGCATGACTGATTTGCATTCAGATCTAGAGATTATGGATGAGTAGAATAAAAATATTCCTGCTAGGGGCAGTTGCCTGCTTGTACTGTGCCTGTTTATTATATCTATATCTATATCGATATAAATATAGTTATATTTAAATACATGGTGGTTAATCTGTCAGAATCCTGCAAATGGCCCAACCACGTTGCATTGGATATCTTGGAGTCTGAATTAATAATGTGAAAGTAACTGACTGGGCTAGGCTGAGAATTCTCATTAGTATTCAGGAGTCCTTCCAAAAGGCAAGGAGGAAAAAGCTGACAGCTGAAAAAATGAATTATGGGGGTAGAGGGAGACAGTGAGAAGAACAAAATGTTGTCACTCTCACATCTCAGACCCCATTTTGAACTCAACCTAATCAAAGCAACCGACATATGGTGTGTTCTCTGGAAGAATCATTTTTTAGTATGGAACTGTAGTAGAATGAGGTCCCTGCCCATTGTGTCCAGGACTAGAGTGAGGCAAAAAATTTCAGATTTGGTGATACCAAAACCTTTCACAAATTCATGTTGATTTTGTCTAATGGTTTCGGCTGGAAAAAAAACACCTTAAAATAAAATGGAAAAAAATGAAATGGTTTGTTTTGATGTTTCCTAAATGGAACATTTTGATTTGTCATTTCAACTGTTCTTTTTATTAAAAAATAATAAAATGTTTAAAATATTAGAAATTTTAAATGAAATGTTGATTTTGTCAAAATAAATGTTTTTGTTAGACTCAAAATACACATTTTTACTTTTTGATTTACCAAACATTTTGAAACATTTTCTTTTCGGTTGAAATTTTTGTTTTGAAATTGCCAGTAAATGGAAAATCTGTTGTTCACCCAGCTCTACCTAGGCCCAATAGTATAAGAGATTGGGTGCCCAAAATGAGATAGTTAGGGTCTCATCTGAAGAAGTGCTAAATACCCACAACTCCAGTTATACTTTCATTCCGAATGAATTATTTATAGTGAAGGAAATCAAGAAAGAACAAATGTGTTATCTCTGTGAAAGGGCACAATGTGTGTGACTTATGTTGCACCAGCAGCCATCTTAAAATGAAACCGCTTTCTAGATGGAGGGCTTCACAACAGGCAGATGGGCAGATTCCTTAGCAATGTAAAGGTACATCACTCAGAAAATAGTTATAGCTACATACATCCTGATAAATAGTGTTTTTTTTAAAGTTATTCATGTTTTTATTCACGGATTAATATGTGATTTACCTTCTACTGATATTTTTCTACTTGTCTCTCAAACCATTTTTTAAAATGTGCAGTCTCATGGTCTGGAGCAGAATATTTTAAATACAATGAAAACAGTGACAAGGGGTTAGGAAACCCAGTCAGACAATTCAGTGAAACATGAACAAATGTGTGGTTCTCTCTCCCCCTGCCCCCTACCACCACACTTAATTCATCCCTTTCCAGCAGGCTTCCTTACTCACAACAATTTGCATATATTTGTAGCTTGCTTGTTGTATTTGGCAGTCTCGTATTTTCATTTTGCTTTGTAAAACAGTGAGTTTGTGGTCACAGGTCAGTAGTTGTTATTATTACCCTTGTAGATGATAAATGAATATTTACATTTACATCCCATTAAAAAGGGTTGGGTTGTTAAATCTTTTACGCTACAGTAGATGACAAGCTACAATTACACATATTATTTTAGGGAGGTACATGCAGTCTTGGTTGAATAATGAGTAGTTGTACAGTAAATATTCATCACCACCAATTCATCTGCTTACACTGAAGGCGACATGGTAAGCCTTCCGAGTAGTGAACCTAAGTAGATTTATCTTAAATGAATAGGTAAGGAAACTGGCAACTGCAGCACTAGTAATACTTTATAGCTCTGTGGTTAGAGAAGTTTTTTGGTGGTTGTTGTTTTTTTTAAGTGGTTCTCTTATTTTTTCTGTGGTAGATCTGAAACTGGGTGATCTGGCGGTGAGCAGATTTAAAGCAAACCAAGGTCTCATCTATACAGGGACACTCAGAAGTTAAGATAAATTAACTTAATCTGTGAAGCTAATGCACATACATTAAAGCACATTAACCCCCTGTGTGGATGCTCTCATTCCAAAGTAAAGCGACTATAGTTCTGTGTATGGAGGAAGATTATGCTACAGCAAATTAGGACACTTTTTACTTTGGAATGAGAGCATCCACGCAGGGGTTGAAAGAAAGCACTTTCACTTACGTGCATTAACGTCACAGCTTTAGCTATTTGTTTTAACTCCCCATGTAGATACGCCCTAAGTCTGTTCAACCCATGGCTAGATGGCATAGCCCTGAGTAAGGGGCAATGCGTAGGTCTGCCATCCCAGGGCGAGCAGCTGGAAGCATTGTCTCACAGACACCTCTTTAGAGGCACAATTACTCCCCTGTGGAGTGAGTGAGGGTGAGTAATTTAACAATCTGAGAGCAGATGCCCTTCATGTTGCAGATTGTTACACAGGAAGCAAGTCCTTTTATGCATTATCCTCATCCTAGGTGTTTTCTGCTCTCTCTTCCCAGCCAGCAAGGGTAGGAGACAGGTGCAAGTTAATGCCCTGATTATAATCAATGTTTCCATGACTTCCTTCTTGTACTAATGGGATGAATTCTTAATTGGAAATGCATTGTATTGTGTTTCTAGTTCTGAGCTCAGCAGCTTGTTCTTGGTGGCCCCCCTGGAAATGGTGAACATCTCTGTGAAATAAAATAATTTCTCACTAGGACACTAGCAAAACAGGTGCCAGCTCTTGCCAAGGCTTTAGGCCTCAGCCGAGCATTGACAAATCAATTGCTGGAAACCAGTCTGTTTCACCTATGTATTACTATGAGTAAGCTAGATATTGAACTTATAATGGAGTTTAGTGTTTAGACTTTATGAAATGCTAGTAAATTGCTGCCTGCATTAATCCCACTTACAATACCTTTATCACATGCTGTAAGGTAATATTTAAGTTTTTGCTTTATAATTAAAAAATGTTTGCTCTGAAACTGAGAACCCAGTCAGGAGGGATCATCTCCTGCCCATGAAGAAGGGCTATCAAAACGAAATGGGCCATTTTGGAACATCACAGTACAAAGACTTTGTTAATTGCCCCTCATACCATGAAGAGGCTATGTGCAAAAGGGCCCGACCCATCAGCTAGAATTCTGGAAGAAGGAAATGAAAAATGTTCTTGTCAGCCTTTTTTTTCTCTCTTTCTGTTTGGACTTTCATAGGGCAGGAGCTATGCATCAGAAGCAGAGATCCCCAGGGTCAACCTGGGTTAGCCTTAAAAGACATTCAGAAAGTCCAGATTACTACAACAGTCACCTATTAGAACCATAGACTGTAAGTCACTTGTGTATATATGCGTGCCTGCTTTTACCTACTAATAATTCTCATTTCTTTTCTTACTTAATAAACCCTTAGATAGTTTACTATAGGATTGGCTACAAGTAAAGTTTTCTACACCTCTACCCCGATATAACGCGACCCGATATAACACGAATTTGGATATAATGCGGTAAAGCAGTGCTCCGGGGGGGCGGGGCTGCGCACTCCAGCGGATCAAAGCAAGTTCGATATAACGCGGTTTCACCTATAACACAGTAAGATTTTTTGGCTCCCAAGGACAGCGTTATATCGGGGTAGAGGTGTATAAGCAAAATTTAGAATTTGGCAGGATCCAGGAATTCTTGGGTGCAGACAATGATGGTGATATTGTCTTGCCTAGCAATGTGGAGAATTTTTATTTTTCTGGTGATTTGACCAGAATTAGGGTCTTATCTAGGTAATGTTCTTCTCGGGTCCACTCAGAAATCACTCATTGATAAGTGATGCATGCTGGCCACTTTGTTGGTACATTGCATAGGGAGTATACTGCAGTTTTGCCAACCCCAAATGTTAAAAAATCATGAGTCAGGCTCACTAAAAATCGTGAGATTGGTATTAAAATGTTGAGATTAGGTAAAAATAATAGCTTTGGTGTTCTCGTTATTTGCCTTCTGCTTTTTGAACCTTATGGGTGCACTGGGGTCACATTTTGAAGTTTTCTCCACAGCCATGAGGATTGGAAAGGTACTTGTTCTTTAAGAATGAAGGCTGAAAATCATTACATATCCACTTGACTCCAGGAACTGGGGCTTTAAGGAAAACAATAATTATCATGAGACTCATGACAATATCACGAGTTGGCAACACTGGTTACTGTCTTTAAGTTCACAAATGTTACAGCATGAAAAGGAATACTGATAAATACAGCCATGGTGTCGATTTCTTTAAAAATAATTTACTTGTTTCTCCATTTCCTTATATAAAGCACTCCGAGTAGAGATATATTAATGAGTACGTAATAATGACTAAAGAGAATGATGCACTTGGAGAATTTACTACATTTATTAACATTCTCATGTAATCCGTTTGTGAATAATCTTATGTCCATCTTCTCGTATGTGTTTATATCATAAAAATGGAAATAGATTTGTGTAGCCAACTGACTACTAGTCTTAATATATCTGAAAGGACATGAAATACATTTTTGGCACAGATTAAGTGTGGCATTGTTTATAGCCACGCCTTTCAAATTAAACATGTCTGCGGGGGTGAAAAGATGTACCGTGAAACACCACAAGAGATGACCAAAAAAAAATAAAAATAAAAAAACCCCAAAAACCACCATTGCTGAAGTTACCCCTGCTGTATAGATAATACAGCAACAGATTGCAAAACTCCTTTGCATTCTCCAGGAGAGTACTCATTAGTTAAACAAACAGATTAATAAAGTGACAGAATTCTATTTTTGGTATGGACTTTCATCAACTAGCCCCAAACTATATGAAAATGAGTAAAGAAACTAGCCTTTAATAATCTGAAACTCAAAACAGTTACCTAAAGGCATATCCAATTCTCCAGTGATTGCTTACTGCCAGCCTTCTAATTTACAGAGACTTTTCACTGGGAGCTGAAGTAAAACCCACAGATAGGAATCCAGCAAAGCATTGTTATAATTCAGCCAAATGTGTTACTTCTGAACATGTCTGTCTAAGCATTTGTACTAGGCTCATTGTCTCATCACTGGGTACCCACTGTATATTGTATTTTGAGAGTTACCAACCCTGCTACATGAAGAAGTTTTTATTTTGTAACAGGCCTTCACCCTTCTAGTGGGTCATGCTGCTCACTTTGCTTCATGGCACAGTTCATGTATTTATTTCTAAACCACCTCTGATAGCTCATAGTATTACAGAAATGTAGGGCTGGAAGGGACCTTGAGATCATCTAGTCCAGCCCCCTGCGTTGAAGCAGAACCAAGTAAAACTAGATTGTCCCTGCTGGCCATTTGTCGAACCTGTTCATCACCGGAGGTTTTTAAGGGGATTCCACAACTTCCATTGGCAGATGATTCCAACGCTTAACTATCCCTATACTTAGAAAGATTTTCCTAATATCTAACCCAGTGGTTCCCAAACTGGGGTTCGCAAAATGTTACAGGGGGTTCTCAGGAAAAAATTCCCTAACGGCAGACAGAGCTGTCCCTAGGGACACTGGGCAGCACACAGCCAGCAGCCCAGAGCCCCTGGACTTCCAAGAACTAAGCAGATCAAAGCAAGCATATCTAGGGGCCGGCTCCAGGGTTTTTGCCGCTCCAAACAGCGGGAGGAGAAAAAAAAAAGCCGCGATCGCGACCGGCGGCACTTCGGCGGCAGCTCCACCGCGCCGCTTCAGTCTTCAGCGGCAATTCGGCGGCAGGTCCTTCACTCCGAGAGGGACTGAGGGACCCGCCACCGAATTGCTGCCGAAGAGCCGGACGTGCTGCCCCTTTCATTGGCCGCCCCAAGCACCTGCTTGCTGCGCTGGTGCCTGGAGCCGGTCCTGAGCATATCTATCACAGTGAGGAGATTTAAACTTCAAGACTCCTTATAAGAAATGGAAAGGGAAGTGGATATTTTTTGCTGTTTTTAAAATTAAATAGGCAGCTAGTATTGTTTTTAAAGTTATTATGAAGAACAAGTTTAGGCTTTGTTGTAACGTGCATTGTTTGTTTGCCTGGACTGCTCAAGACCTGAATGCTTGTGTAGGAGGAACTCTTTGAGTTGGCTTCTTAAATACCTTCATGCTGTTTCACATCTGGTACTCCTTGATGAAACATAGGTGTCTTGTCTTATAACAGGCTTATTCAAAGTGATACAAGCTACGAAAGTGAGATCTTGGAAGAGTGTTGCCGTTTTCATAATGTAATAAAAATACTGTAATGATTAATAATTAATAATAAATAGTGTGTAATAAGCATGTCATAAAAACAAATTTTATATTTCCAAGATCACTGCTTTTATAATTTATATTCAGGTAAAGGAGAAAATCCCTGGAAATATTCATTTTTAGGAGGGGGTTCATGAGACTTGACGTTTTAGTGAAAGGGGTTCACAGGTTGTTAACGTTTGGGAACCACTGATATAACCTAAATCTTCCTTGCTGCAGATTAAGCAGATTTCTGCTTGTCCTATCTTCAGTGGTCATGGAGAACAATTGATGGCTGTTCTCTTTCTAACAGCCCTTTAACATATTTGTCGTCCCCCCCCATCATCTTTTCTCAAGACAAAACATGCACAGTTTGTTTTTAATCTTTCCTCATAGATCAGGTTTTCTAAACCTTGTATCACTTTTGTTGCTCTCCTCTGGACTCTCTTCAGTTTGTCCACATCTTTCTAGAAGTGAGGCACCCAGAACTGGGCACAATACTCCAGCTGAGGCCTCACTGTGCTGAGTGCAGCAGGACAATTACTTCCTGTGTTTTACATACGACATGCCTGTTAAGACACCCCAGAATGATATTCACCTTTTTTGCAACTGCTTCAGTTTGTTGGAACATATTCAATTTGTGATCCACTATAACCCCAGATCCTTTTCAACAGTACTACTGCCTAGCCAGTTATTCCTTGTTTTGTAGTAGTACATTTGATTTTTTTTTTCTGAAGTGTAGTACTTTGCACTTGTCTTTACTGAATTTCATCTTGTTGATTTCACACCAATTGTCCAATTTAGCAAGGTCATTTTGAATTCTAATCCTGTCCTCCAAAGTGCTTTCAACCCCTCCCAGCTTGGTGTCAAATGCAAATTTTTAGGCATACTCTCCACTCCATTATCCAAGTCATTAATGAAAATATTGAATAGTACCAGACTTCGGACTGACCCCCGCAGGAGCCCTTAGGTACTCCCTCCCTGTTTGACAGCAAACCATTGATAACTATTCTTTGAGTATGGTCAATCAACAAGTTGTGCACCCACCTTATAGTAATTTCATCTAAACCAGTGGTTCTCAACCAGGGATACGCATACCCCTGGGGGTATGAAGAAGTCTTCCAGGGGGTACATCAACTCATCTAGTTATTGCCTAGTTTTACAACAGACTACATTAAAAGCACTAGCAGAGTCCGTACAAACTAAGATTTCATACAGACAATGACTTGTTTGTACTGCTCTATATATTATACAGTATATATTAATCAGAATGTTATGTTATTTACTGATGTATGCAAGCACATTAATGATGTTGAAGTTGTCATGGTGTGTATATGTTTGCAATGTAAAAATTGATAGATTTTTTTAAAATGAGGCACTAGAAGAGGTGGTAGCGGCAACAGTGAAACTTGCAAGAAATTGGGGAAAAAACCACAGTCAGTTCTGTGAGGAATATATTGCTTTGCAATTCACATCTATAAATAGTGATCCACCTCAAGCTTTGTGCTTCCTTTGCAGAGAAACTCCATCAAATAACAATATGAAGCTGGCACATTTGCAATGACATTTGAAGACAAAACACAGTGTGCACGCACGTAAGCCAGTATAATTTTTTCAAAGAAAGCTTTCTGAGTTTGATACCTGCGAGCTTAAAATGAAAAAAGCTTCAACAATTTCTACAAAAGCACTTAAAGCTTCATATGTAAATTATTTGGCCCACTTGATATCTGAGTTCTAGTCACATTGCCCCAACATGCAGCACAACTCAGCTCAACTCGGCTGAGTAAGAAACCCATTCATTTTGTCAGATGTTAGCAGCAGTAACCTCTCTGCCAGTCTCAAGAAAATCTTGAGCTATCCTCAGACTGTGGTCTGCAAATTAAGTTTAATGACTCCACACTAACCCAGTTCTGGTGTTTAATACAGAGCACACTTGGGAACTGTGCTTTGGATGTTCTGTTACCTATGGGTCAACATATCTTTGTGACGTCTCATTTTCTGCAATGACTGCCATCAAGACAAAGAGTAGAAATAGACTCAATGTGGAGAAAAGCTTAATTGTTGCTGTTGCTTCACTGCCTCCCAGAATGACAAGGCTCACAAGTGAAAAACAGGCTCAAGTATCACACTGAAATGCAAGTACAATATTTATATTCCAATCCATTTATTTTATAATTATATGGCAAAAATGAGAAAGTAAGCAATTTTTCAAGTAGTTTTTAAGTGAGGTAAAATTTGGGGCATGAAAGACAAATCAGATTCCAGAAAGGGGTACAGTAATCTGGAAAGGTTGAGAACCACTGATCTAGACCACAAAGTAGACCGTTCATTGGCCAAGCAAAACTAAGCCTTACGATCAACTCGGTGGACCAAACAGACACTCAGGAGTAGAGCTGGGCATAATTTTTCAGAAGAACCATTTTTTCACCAAAAATAGAGTCTGATCAACCAAAACATTTCGTGAATTCTGTTGAATTTGCCAAATTCTTTCAGTTGATTTTAAATAAAATCAAAACATTTTGTTTTGACATTTTCAAAATTAAACGTTTTGATTTTTCACTTTGAAACAACTTTGTTTTGAAATTTGCTTCAATTTTATTTTTTTAAATCTTTAAACTACCCCCTTCCCCCAGAAGACTAAACTAAATGGTTTTTTTTCAACCCAAAATGATTTTTTTTATTTGGATTGGCCAGTGAATCAAAAAATCGGTTATTTGCACTTGGATAGAGGAGTGGGAGGTGAGGGGCCTGGCTGGGTGTACAGTTTGGCCTACATAAGCAACAAAGTCTATGACTCGCTAGTGTATTGCTGAATATTTCCTGTGAGGATTATTCCACAGCTTCTCAGGGGCAGTCTGTTCCATTGTCTAACTGCTCTTTTTTAGTTGTAAATTTTTCCTAATACAGCTCACGGTTTTCTCTCAGGCAGCTTAAGCCCATTATTATTTTCTTTCTTCTTTGACTAATGACAATTGATCAGTCTTCTTCATGACATCCCATTACATACTTATAGATAGTTATCACATATCTTCTTTCAGACTTTTTTCTCCATGGTAAAGACAGCCATTTCACTTAACCTTTCCTAAGAGATTAGGGGGTAAAACTCTCCTCTCAGAGATACACTGTGGCTTTTGACTGTGATGATTCTCTTTCCATGTGATAAATGCCTGTATGCTAGCGGCAAGACTTGCCATGTGGAAATGAGGAGAATTTTGCAGTTTTCTAAACTTTTTATCATTTTGTTGTTCTCTGCTTCTTCTGTTCATGTGCACGCTCATGCTCTCGCTCTCTCTCAACTTCATGGCTGTTTCATAAAATATGGCTCTCCAAAGTAAATACATTTGTCCATTTGAGATCTATACTGTCCTGAGTAGAGCTGGATTCTTGCCTCATTAATTTTAGGCCTCTCCTCTGGGAATATAGCTCTTTTGCAACATAATTACATTATTGACTCTTATTTGGTTGATAGCTGTACAACCTTTGGCTGCAATCTTCTCAGATCTCTAATTCAGACTACATCTATCCTGCATACCAATTTGAAGTGGCACGTAGGGTATATGTAGCTACCCACCACAGTGAAAAGTAGGCTATGTCCACACTGTGGTGCGTAGCAACACATGTCAGTGAAAAGGTGTCAGTGCCTTTCCCCAGTGCCTGAATCTTTCACTGTGGTGGGGAAAGACTCTAGCAACATACTCCTGGGGGAATTCTGTGCTACTGCATGCGTGCATAATTTATGAGCTGCACATATTTTTAATTTTTGTGTGCAGAAAAAAGCTTCTGCTGAAATGTTGGTGCAGTTCCGCCTTTTGTCTACCAGAGGGCGCTGTGGAGATAGAACACAGCAGCAGCTCCCAGCCAGCTAGGGAAGAGAAAGAGCCTGCCTTCTTCACAGTGCCTGTCAGGCCAGATCAGGAGACAGGGGTTATGGGGAGACAGACTGGGGCAGAGCTGAATGGGAATGGAGGCACAGGGCCATAGGGGGGAGGGAGATGCATGGCCACATGGTGATGGGGGAAGGGGTGCAGAGCTACCTAGGGACAGAGGGTGGGTGAGTGGGGGCACAGACACACAGGCACAGAGGGAGGGGGTACAAAGCCACTTAGGGACAGGGGGTGGCTGAGTGGGGGCACAGAGACACATGGAGATGGGGGTTCAGGGACACATCAGGACAGGGGGTGGCTGAGTGGGGGCACAGAGACTCATGGGATCGGGGTGGGGTGCAGGGACACATAGGGACGGGGTGGCTGAGTGTGGGCACAGATACATGGGGACAGGGGAGGGGGTACAGAGCCACATAGGGATGGGGGGAGTGGGTGTCTGATGGGGGTAGAGGGACACATGGGGGTGCAGGAACACATGGGGATGGGGCAGATGTGCCGACTGAATGGGAGAGGCTAGGGGTCAGCCAGGGTCTGCATGGGGGAAGCTCCCTAATAATCCTTCCACTTCCCCCAAAAAAGCCTATTCCATACTTTTCCCACCCACACCCAACAACCCTCCAAGTTCACACCCAGGCTCATTCCCAGCAATTTATTTCCCTCTCCCTCAGCTCCTCTGTTATCCCTGACTCGCCCAAGCCTTTGTGCTGCTTCTGTGCTGCTTCTGAAGGGTGCGGGAAATACGGTTCTGTATTGTAGTTTAAATGAATTATTACTCAGAGTTCTGTATTAATATGACTAGTAAGGAATCTATTTGTCAAAAAACATTTCCTGAATCTTTTTTGTTGTCTGCATTATTACAGACATACTTGCTGACAGTTATTTTGAAATAAATGACCCAAAATAATTGAAACTGATGTGATTATATTGTGTTGTTTTGACAAATAAAATATGCAGAATTTTGTAGAATTTTAAAATATTGTGTATAGAATTTTTAATTTTTTGTTGATGAATTTTATTGTTTTGGTGCAGAATTCCCCCAGGAATAAGCAACAGGGAGGCAGCTGTTGAACACGACACACTAAAAACAGCAGTAAAAAGAACAGGAGTACTTGTGGCACCTTAGAGACTAACAAATTTATTTGAGCATAAGCTTTTCTGGGCTACAGTCCACTTCTTCGGATGCATAGAATGGAACATACAGTAAGAAGATATTTATACATACAGAGAACATGAGAAGGTGGAAGTAGCCATACCACCTGTAAGAGGCTAATTAATTAAGAGAACCTATTAACAGCAGGGGAGAAAAACTTTTGAAGTGATAATCAAGATGGCCCATTTCGGACAGTTGACACGAAAGTGTGAGGCTACTTCAACATGGGGAAATAGATTCAATTAGTGTAATGACCGAGCCATTCCCAGTCTCTGTTCAAACCTAAGTTAATGGTATCTAGTTTGCATATTAATTCAAGTTCAGCAGCTTCTCGTTGGAGTCTGTTTTTGAAGCTTTTCTGTTGCAAAATTGCCACCTTAACGTCTGTCACTGAGTGATTAGAGAGGTTGAAGTGTTCTCCTACTGGTTTTTGAATGTTATGATTCCTGATGTCAGATTTGTGTCCGTTTATTCTTTTGCGAAGAGACTGTC